>JAEQBH010004470.1:0-358481 GCA_016808115.1 Tetrastigma voinierianum
ATGTGTAGAATGTGTATGCAGCGCATGGCAGGAGTACGCGCGTGCCTCAGAAGTAATATGGTGTACTAAGTGCGGATGTCTCGATCACGGGAGGAGGTGTGCGGAGTGCGACTTTGCGCTTTGGAAATATTATGTACGGATGCAAATAAAATGATTTTGATTAATAAAAAAAACTAAACCTATATTATTTGGCCAAATCAATTAATTATGAAAACTAGGGTTTTGCCTTCTGCCACACTCGATGAATTTTAACCTAAATATATTATTCATTCGTATATTATACAATTGATTCTGTGACGGGTTGATCGTGCCTCTGAATGTTCTTTGTTCTCAGATATATTTCATCTCGCGATAGAGATGTGTGCATCTACCTCCAACCTGGACTAGAAGCAGCTTAAATGTTTAAAGGCCCTTAATGCCACACTTGGAAGGACGACTGCGGAGGACTGACTGCTGGGAGGAGAGGACAAATGTGTGGTACCGATTGACCAGAGTGTTTGCTCTATTCATATCCACTAAGGGTCATCATCTCGATCTCGGACTCCCCGGCAAAAAGGCTGCGCTAATGTTGGCGAACACTACACTCATGTAAATAAAATACGAGAGATAGAGCAAGTCGAATAAAATGTCCATTATAATGAATGAAAAATGGTAACCATTAATCCATTCGAAAGTAGCAAGGCTACAACAAAAACCTAGAAATAAATCTAGAACATCTCTAAGTCAAAGAAAAACATCAAAAAAGAGAGAAACAAAGAAAAAGGATGAGAATAAACGATTTTGAGTGAAAGCGCCATCTCCTCTTCTTCAATCTTCTTCTTCTTCAAGCTTTTCCCCTTCAAGTTGTGTGCCTTAGGGTGTTTCCACCCTAAGAGAGAACTTCTCCTTGAAGCTCCCAATCTGTCACCCTCTTAGGTGCCCAGGCTGGACTTACCCATGCAGCGTACGAAATAGGATAAATTGCCCGGTATCGACCATTTCAATACTTCCTTTTGGACTACCTCTTTCATCGTTGGATTCAGCCCATCTCTGCAACTTCCGCTTTGAAGGTTTTATGCTGCCCATCTTCTAGCAAAAATCGATGCATGCACATGGAAGAAGATCCCTTTCATCCCGGCGTTGAGACCACAGGAGCACGTTTTTGTGGTCTCTAAGGACCTCGATAACTGCTCCTCCTCCTAAGTTAGTCAGGATCTTGAGATGATCAGCGTACTTAAGATAGATGCTATCCCAGATATGCGTACTTAAAATGGCTAGGTAGAGGTTTTTGTTCCATCTTGGGTGGTTGTTCCAGCAGCGATGGCAGCGAGCGTTTTTGGCTCTTTCACCCCAGAGATTCGAGTATTTCCTTCTAAGGGTTAAGAAATCCATCATTTTATATTCCTGCCTCTTCGCTCATATTCTCGGGATCATTCTGTACAAGGCTAGCCTCAAGGATCGGTGAGACCACTTTTGGTTAGGCTGCTTATAGCCTCTGTATCTCTGCCGTGAACAAGTATCACTCTCTGTTTGGATGTCTCACGGCTTATACGTTGAACTTGACTTCATCTTCTGCACTCTCTGATTTTTAGTTCTCCCCCTGCGAACATCAATCATTGCCCTTCCGGTTGCAAGAAAGCAGTGCCGCACTTAAAATTATGGGTATTTCTTTATCTTCTTCCATATATAAAGACAATGAAATCTATTTGGGAAGATAAACTTGTCAACTTTACTAAGACATCTTCTATTACCCCCTCTAGGATGCTTTAAGGATCGTCGGCAAAGGCGAGATGTGTATTTGTAGTTGAGGTCGAGCTTCACCCCTAATCCCAAGCGTTTAAAATGGACAAAGGGCATGAGATTAATGTTGGCACTTAAATCACATAGGAGCTCTCTGAAGATAGAATTTCCAATGGTACACGGGATAAGTGGCTGCACAGGTCCTTAAGCTTTGCGCGGCGAATTCCTACGAGTATGGCACTACATTCCTCAGTTAAGTTAACTGTTTCGAAATCAGCCAATCTTCTCTTCTGAGACAGTATGTCTTTCATAAACTTTACATAACTGGGCATCTGTTCTAGAGCATCAGCAAACGGGATATTTATGTGTAACTTCTTGAACACTTCCATGAATTTAGCGAACTGCTTATCCAGCTTATGCTTCTTTAGACGTTGTGGATATGGAATTTGTGGGTTGTCCCTTGCTTCAGTAGTGTTTCCTACAGGCCTGTCTCTCACTGAGAGTGTTCCTTGTATGATCGTCTATTTAGGCTGGATGACCTTCTCGATCTCACCTCCTCTATAGTGGGGTTTTTATGGCGTCTCCAATTCCTTACCACTTCTCGACATGACTGCTTTAACGTGTTCATTCCCATCTCTTCTTGGAGTTTATACGAATTGCTTGGTAAGGCCAGTGCCTTTGTCCAATAGGTTGGCCGACTGACCCGTTCTCTCTGCCTCGAATTTCTCAGGCGGGCCGCTTGATTGTTCAATTGGGTGGCTTTATTCTTTGCGTCGCCTTAGTCGTCATTCATAAGCGAGTGGGAAATCGGCAGCATTTGTGCGGAGCTTGTTCTAAGTCCACCTTTTCTCGGTGGTTCTCACTCGGGTTACAATTGTGACTGCTGCTGATTGTTCCTCCATCCATACTTCCTTGGCTATTACGATTACGGGTCACGATTATTCGCGGCGCGCCCTTACGGCGCGATTTTGATTACGATAATTGTTTCCTAATCCCGTCCTTGCTTTCTTTGTATTGACTCGCGATTGAACCTTGACACGTCTTTGGGCCGCTGCTCTCTTGTTTAGTTTCTGATTGACGATGCGAGCTATTGTGTTGTCCTCCCACGAGAATTCACCGCGACTCTGTGGGTTGGTGCAGCGTAACGTTCGCGGTTCCTTCTTGTCTAGTTAAATGTTTAGTCGGTTATTGCCACATGATTAACGGTGTTGAGAACCTCGTTATCCGTGCCACCTTTGCTTTTACGAACAACCTTCTCTAGACCAGCGATTTTGTATTGGTTGCAGCATCTTCCAAATTTCATATGCTTGAGGTGATGGTTTTTCTTCATTAGTGCTCCTCAGGTTAAGGCATCGATCAGCGTTCTAGTTGCATTCGGACCATTATAGAAAGTATGGACACGCATCCATGCAGTCGGAGTCGGTGGTGTGGGCATTTCTCAATAGTTGGTGAAATCTATCACGCCTGCTAAGTTCTCCCCCTCTAGTTGTCCCCGAGACGTATTGAACTCTTGCCTGAGTTATTGTATTTTTAAGGTTGGAAAAAGAAAGCTAGTCGAAAGATTGCACGCTTTCTAATGGTGGGTTCCATGAGTAATGGGAGTCGGGTGGTGGAGGCTTGTTGGCGATGGCGGCTCTATCTGCCTAGTGAGTGGGAACAATCTCCAACTTTGAGTGCCTCGCCGGTGACTCCATTACTTGATCGTGTTGCGGACCGGTTGGTGAATCGTATTTGGATTCTCATTGGCGGCAGGTGGAACGAGTGTTACGAGCATGCTATGTGACTTGACCGGGAGTGCGTTTTGGAGCGGGTGAGTGCTTGCGATAGCGTGCGTTTTGGCGGTGGTGGTAGTCACAAACTCAACAACATGAATGGATCATCGGCTATAAGCGATGCAGGTGCTTGATTCCTTCGCCAAGATTATTCCCATTTCGACCTCTCTGGGGCTCGTTTTGCTCAATGCTAAGATCCTGCTCTTCATTGTTCTCCATGTTTGCTTGAATTCTAATCTGTTCCGTTCTCTGTTCTCGGCATGTTCTGTGTAAAGTTCTTTCTGGCTCAGGATCAAACAGATGTTGGTCAACCTGATCTCGTCGTTAAACAACTATGAAACCTAAGCTATGATCACACACGAGCAACAAGACCAATTTACCGGCCTTACCACAAAACAAATAAAAACAAAAATTCCAGAGTAATATCTAATTGTTATATTCTCTATGTTAGTCATGCAACGGCGCCAAAAACTTGATAGGCCGAAAATGTGGTGGTATTAAAGTATACGCTATGTCGCAACATGAGGTGATGCACAAATCGCCCACGATAATATAATTAACGATAGTGCGGGGATGTCGATCACGGGGGGATAGGTGTGTTGACTACGAGAGATTTGCTTTTCAAATATTTTACGGATATGTGGTGTGAAAAGTACCCCAGTGTCTGAATGTAAACTAAACAAGCGATCTGAATTAATTCTTGTGTAATGGAGATTAGGAGCTATGTCTCCCCTGTCTTCGATGGATTATTTCTTAAAGAAGAATATTATTCGGTTTGTTATGATTTATTAATGGCTAGGTGATCTTGAAATACCCTCTCTCGGTGTATCTTATCTCCGTAGTAAAGTTGAGAGGTGTATCTCTACCCCAACTCGATACTCGAGTAAATGTTCTAGCCTTATTTTTTCCACCTTCGAGGATCGAGAATATCTACATTTAGAATCAATAGAAGATTTGCTCTACTCAGATCCTTGGGTACCCTCATCTCTCGAATCTCGGATCTCCAGTATAGTCATGCTAATGTTGGCCAGACATCACCATGTAAAATGATTAACAGATATAAAGCAGATGCTAACAAATTATAAACAACTTGAATAATATAGAGGCGGCTAATCTTAATCCATGAAAATGTGATAGTGACGGGGTTTTGACCACGCCTTTAAGTGTAGATCTGGGAACATCTTGAGATGAGAAAATACCAATATGTAGTAGTATCAAAACTTGATGCTATTGTCTGACCAAAGAGGAAAAATACAAATCACGGAGCTCTCCTTCTTACGCTAGATCATTCTTGCTCGATTTAAGTGCCTAGTCAGCCACATATTCACCGATTTCTGCACCGCACGGCACACCCAGTGATGGGGAAGATGGGAGCTAAGCAGACTGGCGATCGCGACGTTAAGACGTTGTGACGTTGAGACATCGCTGAGCCGTTGGGCGTCGCGACGTTGCGGTGACACATATTACAATTGACAACGTCGCGGCGTTGGAATCATTCGACCATCTATACGGCGCCTCCTTACATGCAGTGCTTCAAAAGTTGCCCTTTCACACCAATTGCACGCATACACACCAACTATACTAATCAAATATTGAGCTATAAAAATACAGTATTTAAATGCTAAAATAATGCACAAAAGCGTAAGATATGTAGCGGGTATAACACGGTGTTTTAAGCACTCATCGTGATACAAATGCGTGCACGGTGAAGTTAGGACATTATTTCATGCATTTTAGATTTGCCTGGTTGACAAACTTAGTTCATGCATTATGGCATATTAAAGGGGACCATTAACGCATCTTGTATATATAGGGTTAGCGCGCCCAGCTATTATATGGTGATGTCGACCAAGGTCTTTCCACACCATATTTATCGGAAAAGGTGATGTGGGCGAACCGTCCACCTAGGTGATGTGGACAGGTCCTTCCCGCGGGCACGGTTGAGCCAGGGCTCCCATGTTTACTAGAGATTTTTAACAAGTAGAAAGACCTCTAGTGGTTGATCTTGATTTATAAGCATTTTCATGCCGAGTTTTAAATCAACCAGTGGTAAACAAGCAACACCGGCATGGTCGAGAAGCCCGGGCTGCGTGGTGTTATGGAAGGTTTTTATAAACTTTTAAGCAATGGTCGAAGCCGGGCTCCGCGTTTATATGAAAGAGTTTGTAACTTTAAAGCAAGCAAAACAAAGAAGTTATGAAAGAAAGTTTTTAGAAGGCTTTTTAAAGCAGCGGTTGGCTCAGGGCTCCGCGTTTATGAAAAGTTTTAGAAACTTTGAGAAGCAAGCAAGCAACTGACATGTGTAAAAGTTTTTTTATGAAGCTTTTAAAGCGAGAAAGCAAGCAAGTTTTTTTAAAGAAAAATGAAGCAAGCAAGCGGAGTTTCTTAAGTGTTTAGAAGGCTTTTATACCAAAGCAAGCAGGTTTCTGGAAAATGTCTTGTAGAATATAGTTTTACAGTTTTGAGATATTTTCAGAAAAAGGAAGCATTTTATAAAGCATACACTCATTGAGCTCGTTTAGCTCATTATTTTCCTATTTTAAAAAATATTTTCCAAGTACAAAAAACTTGGCCTAGGACTATTTGGGACATATTAAGTTATACGACTTCTAGTATAGTGTTGTAATGATAAATAACTTGTGCTTAGGTAATACTTTTGAATTTGTACAGTTGAGCATATGTATGTACATAGTTTTGTTTTGTGAAAATGTGATGAGCCTGAGGCTCTTTGAAAGAGTGTGTTGGTTGCTATATTTTGAAAAGTGTAAACTGTATATACATGTTTTAGGATATGTCCTATATGCAGCTGTTATGATGCCGAAATTTTATAAAATCACAAGTTTAGAAAAGAAAAATTTTTATCTTGGTTTTTCGACAAACAACACGGCAGCTTGATGGATTCTCTAAGTCATTGGAAATGGATGGAGGTTTCTTTGGGGTGGATTTGGCCGTCTTGCCACTAGTGTGGGTGGGTGTGTCAACGACCCTGGGTGAGTCGGAGTAATTCTCCAGCTTGATCCGTGGGTTCGCCTCCGAGATGAAGCCCCGGTAGACAACTCTCAAAGGCAATTCTTCGGAAAATCTTCCTTGAGAATTCTTTCTGTCGTTTTCATTTTTCTTTTATTTTCCTTCACGTCATGCACCACACCTACCACTCCCCAAGAGTGCCTGAGTGCATATGGAATACAAATATACCATTTTCCAAAATATTCATGCTAATATATTTCTCATGTATATATTAACATAATTAATTTACATAATTCATGTTACTCAATTCACAATCAATAACACCAAAATTAGCTCACATGGAGCTAATAACAATCAAATTCATTTTGAATCGCAAACAACCGCAAAATCACCTGACAATCACATGAATAGTGAAACCACCGGGTCGGCACTATTCACGACCACCTAAGTAGAGGATTTCTTTTACTCGGTTCAAGATTTTGGGAGGGCCGATATAGGCGCGCTAGGCCTCCAACAAATCCCCGTCCATAAAATGGCTCTTGGCAAGAATAAACCAAGTAGGAAAGATTCCTACCTCTTTGAGTTAATCGGAACTCCATAAAATCGGTGCCACGGATGTATGTCTCCATAGAACAACTTTGCTTCTTGCTCCGTCGAGAACTGACGGTCCGAAAGCCAGAAAATCTAGAGAGAAGTCACACTTTCTCTCTCTAAAATTTGAAACCCACCCTCTCTATGACGTTTTTGCTTTCCAATTGGAGAAGAAGACTATTTCTTTTTGTCTTATTCATTTAAACTTTTCAATAATTCCATCATTGTCTATTCATTTAACTATTTGACACATGGCTTAATCTAAGTCGTTCATCTCCATCATCTCACTAATCATGCAACATGTGTCAAATGGGTACATGTAGTAGGTGACTTTTTCATCACGTAATGTTTCGCCAGCCGTTTTACTGCGGCTGCGGTTGCGGTGCCTCGAAGAAGCGTGAAGTGAATTTGTATGTGGTCGGCGATGAAGAAGTCAAGGCGTGTGATGGCTAGAATTTGTGAAACCAGCGGTGATCCTTTGTCGTCGATATCTAGACAAATTCGACCGGGATTAACAGTTTTACTCTTTTGGGAGAAGAGTGCAAAATTTTCTCGAAGAGTTTTGCGGGTAACTTGAGAGTTCATGGAATCAGTCATTTGAAAAATGATACATATGACAGTTTGAAAAATTTATGTTAATGGAATGTCCATTTTCAAACTATTTGAAAAATGAGGATCATATAATCTTGTTTTAGACAATCAAGCATTGCTGATCTAAATGTTGTAAAGGAGCTATGTCACTAGATGGCACATCTACAAGTCGTAACTGAATAACGCCGAGTCACCCAAAATACGGAATTAAAGTGTGGCAAATGAAGAGGTACATAATATTGCGCAGACTTTCCCTGAGTATTTAAGTGCCATTGTAGTGGTGGAATTTTATTAAACAAAGGAATTACGAAGTTGTAATTGGTCAAAATTGGATATGAAGGTCATAATAAAAGAAGAGATTATGCCATTATAGAATATAACATAAGTTGATTTGCAAAAAGAAATAAACTTGAGGACTTAATTGAAAATAAAGGCAATATGATAATATAAAAGGGTATGAGACAAACAAATCTCTCATTTTGGTCTCACAATTAGGACTTCACATTTTTGGAGAAAGGAAGAGAGGAAGAAGAGGAATGAAAGCTTGAAGAAGAAGGAAGAGCAGGTATGGATGACTCAGATTTTTGCATGGAGTTTTTGGTTTTGTATGGATTACTAAGGGGTTAATAAGCTTTGCGTGACACTTGTTCCAACCTAGGGTTTGTATATCATAATATAACCACAGATTGTTGAAGTTGTATGGGTAAAGCTGTAGTTGGTATCAGATAAACATGAGTCCATCATATTTCTGGTTTTTATATGAATTGGTGGACAGCCCGATCTAGATTCTTGGGATTTTTTTACCTAGGGTTTGGTTGTAGAGGCTACAAACCACAATAAGTGTACAATGAGTGGTTTTTTGATAGAATTCACAGTGGTTTTGAGGTTGTTTGTATTACATTGATTAGTTTGGATTGCTTTTGACAAATGGTTGTAAAAAAAAAAAAAAGGAAATGTTGGGTTATCAAAGGAAATGCTGTCAAAATTTTGTAAAAATTCATGTTCTTGTTTTTGTTATAGATTAAGTTATAATCATCCAAATGAACTGATTTAAATTGGTAAATAACCATAAGAATGAGACTTACAAATTTATAAGGAACCAAGATCCAAATTGTGATTTGCTCTGGGGGCTCCCGAATACGAGACTTAAGGTCGGCTCGTGTGGCTCACGGGTTATGCTCTTTTTCTGGGTATTGTTATAGTGTGTTTTTATAGAGTTCTTCTATCCAAATTGAGTGATTTCAAAATTATGGGTAAAATAATAATTTACTAAGGAAGTGTATGTAACCCCAAAGGAGTGACAGAATTTGTCAAGTAAGAGGCATGTGCGGATACGTTATGTCAATTTGAGTAATCTAGATGTAAAAAATACAATAACTTTGAGTTTTGGTGATCCAAATTGGGTGATTCCAATTGGAGAAGAAACCTTCGACATATATAAAATGGGGTGGTAGAAGAAACCATAATTACCTTATGATTCTAGACCCCAGAAATCAAGGATAAACGGCAGAGTGATCGATGATTTATAATTTTGGCATAAAAAATGTTGTAGCTTGTGTTATATTGGTGGATTTGAGGGCCTTGAAGGAATTTTTAAATTGAAAATTTAAATATATTTCGTGAATGGAAATATATAAAGGACTGATATGATTCATAATTTTAAAGGCGTTTGAATAATTTTTGAGTAATAAAGTCGATTGTCTTTTGTTAGAAAAAAAATTGCTTTGAGAAAAATAGAGTGGGTTTTTAGGGGCTTTTGTGCTCAAGGATAATTTGTTCATTTAACTTTATACTCTTAATGTTGTGTGACCACTGTAATGTGACTTGTGTGGATTTCGTTGTCCCAGATCCGTTTCAATATAGTAAGCTTTGTAAGCCTATATTCTTCTTGAAGTATCCTCTTGAGTGTGTATGGTAAAAGCGGAGGTGGAGAAATTTTTCAGTCGTGCTCAAGTTTGGTAACCATAAAAGTAAGTGTTCTAAACCTATTTTTCAATATTAGTGTATTATTTATAAATCATTTACACAGCGGTATGTTATGGTTTTTAAGATTATTAAATCATATTTTTAAATGAAGCATTGGACACAGAGAGAAGTATTAAACCATATTTCAAACAGCAATGGTTTTTAAGTATTAAACCATATTTGAAAAACAAGCGGCAATGGTTTGATTGTAAACCATATTTGAAAAACAAGCAAGCAATGGTTTTGATTGTAAACCATATTTGAAAAACAAGCAAACAATGTGATTGAGAAAGCAAGCAAGCAAGCAATGGTTTTGATTTGTAAGCAAGCAAGCAAAAAGTGTGTTTTATAAAACAGGCCTTAAGGGATCCCTAGTTTTAAGCTAGCATACCAGTCAGAGATATTCCGTACGTGCATGGTGAAGTTAGGACATCAATTCATGCATTTAGATTTGCCTGGTCGGCAAACTTAGTACATGCATCATGGCATAGTAAGGGCCAGGTAACCGCGTCTTTGGGTATATAGGGTTAGCGCTAGCTATTACATGGTGACGTAGACCAAGGTCTTTCCACCATATTTACCGGAAAAGGTGATGTGGGCCAAGGCCCTTCCACCTAGGTGATGTGGACACAGGTCCTTCCATCGGCATGGTTGAAGCCCAGGCTCTCATGTTTACTAGGGTACAACAAGCAAGAAAGGCCTCTAGTGGTTGATCTTTATTCATAAGCATTTTTCATACAGTTTAAAATCAACCACTAGTAAGCAAGCAAGCATTTTATGAAAAGTTTTTAGAAACTTTCAAAGCAAGCAAGCAAGTAATTTTATGAAAAGTTTTTAGAAACTTTTACAACAAAAACAAGCAAGTAGTTTATGAAAAGTTTTTAGAAACTTTCAAAAGCAAGCAAGCAAGTAGTTTTATAAAAAGTTTTACGAAACTTTAAAGTAAGCAACGAGCATAGTATGAAAAGTTTTTAGAAACTTTCAAGCAAGCAACGAAGTAATTTTATGAAAAGTTGTAGAAACTTTTTTAAAGCGAGAAGCAGAAGTTATGAAAAGTTTTATAAACATGAAAGCACAAGTAAGGTTTCGAAAAATGTCTTGTAAAATATAGTTTTACGAGTTTTGAGATATTTTCAGAAAAAGCAAGCGCATTTATAAAGCATACACTTTCACTAAACTCGTTTAGCTCATTATTTTCTTTACATTTTTAAAAACAATTTTCGAATACGAACGCATTTGGGCCATTTAGGACATATTAAGATACTCGCTTCTAGTATAAGTGTTGTATTAACTAACTTTTGTAAGAAAATACTTGGAACTTGTATAGTTGTGTATATGTATGTACATAGTTTTGGTTTATGAAAATGTGATAAGCCTGAGGCTCTTTTGAAGAAGTGTTGTTGGTTGCCATGTTTTAAAAGTGTAAAATGTATAAACAGATTATGGGATATGTCCTGTATATAGCTGTTATGCTGCCAAAATTTTTTAAAATCACAAGTTTAGAAAAGAAAAATTTTTATATGGGTTTTCAGTAAGCAATACGGCTTCGCTTCACAGGATTCTCTAGTCGTCGAAAGTAACAATTGAGGGTTTCTGTTGGGTGGCCGACACATTGCCTGCTAATAGGGGTGGGGGTGTGACAAGTTGGTATTAGAGCATAGGTATACGATAACCTACGGTTTGAGGGGATATGATACCAACACAAGTTGGTATCAGAGTAGGGTCTTAGGAAACCTGTGTTATTAAGCACCATAGTTTTCTTATACACTATTGGCAACCATGCATTTTCAAATTCAAAGTACATACATATTAAGTGTTTCAAAGTATTAAATAGTTGATTTTTGTGAATAAAGAACTATGTCAGGCAGAGGACGTCGAGGTCGTCCGAGGAGAGCCATTCTAGAGGCTTTCGAGCTTCCTGTAGTACCTGAGGGAGTTGAACACCTTGATTGGTTCTACCTGCGCCTCCATGAATCGGCCTCGGCCCGATGGAATTCGGTACAGACCATACGAGCCACCGGAGGAGCTCCGAGTTCAGAGGCAGTTCTTGTAAGCGGGTAGCCTGGTGCTCATATAGGCTGGCTATAGCGACTCGTCGGCTTATTTGTAGCCTCAGCCGCCTCGCCGCCGCCCAGAGAGAGGTTCTGAGCAGAGTGTAGAAGGCATAGAAGTTGGGTGCCAAGCCATATGACGGCAGTGGCAATCCAGAGACCCATCCATTAGGGGGTCGTATGAGAGTTTCCCTTCCAACAGGAGATTCGTTATTCTCGGAAAAAATAGTAAGAGATAGTAGAGAGGTTCCTGGTGGGGAGACAGAGTTCCCAGCCAGTCTTGTGGCCTTTTAGATATGAGGGATTTTGATGTGGTTCTCGGCATAGATCGGCTATTGTGCCATAGAGCCACATTAGATTGTTATCAAAAGGAAGTAAAGTTGTATAAGCCAGGGAAATTAGAGGTAAAGTTCAGGGGAATACGCAGAGAGTTATCTTCGTGTATGATCTCCACACCATGTGGTCTTGGAGAATCTTTGCATAAGGGTTGTCGGGGTTGTTGGCTTGTATGTGGTGGAAGGCGGGAAGGAGGGGACTCTGAGTGGATAGATTCCCGGTTGTTAGAGTTACCAAATGATATTGCGGGATTACCTCGAGATAGAGTAGAGTTCACCACCATTGATTTGATCCGAGGGGGTGAGCCCATTTCCATTCCTCCTTATAGGATGGCTGCGGGCTCCTTACTCGTACAGGGAATTAAGTTGTGTGGGGAAGAAAGGAAGGAGAAAATTTGTGGATGTCGAGTAGCTTGGAGCACCCTCAGAGTGACTCCCATTTTCACGAGGATTTAGGATTTAGCGAATCGGCGGGGGAAATATCGCGCATATGCAGAGGCTACCCAAGAATACAACCTATGCAATTTCATGGCAACTTTGTCCCCATTATTATACAACGACCACATCGGGTCACATATGAGTAAAATGGCACGTAGAGACTGTTATCATATAAATACAATCTATATCACGGCCACTAAGAGTTAGTACATCACTCTTAATACAAAATATTATATATTAAAACTAACATGTTCTAATATAATATACGAAGCATGAATCAAGGCCACAATCCCAGAGCTGCTTCATGATAGTGTTGGCCTCTAAGGAACACTTAGTCTCCCTGCTCATATCTTGTATGCACGAAGGGGGTCCCAGCACGACCGAGGGTGAGCTAACGCCTAGTAAAGATAAGTCCTACAGGGAGCTATTCCCACCCCTAAATGCACATGAATGGTCAAACAACCAAGCACACACCAACCTAGGACATGCGATCACAGCATAAAATCCCTACTTGTCGCATGAATGAGATCACGACTCATCATAACCCATGTATCAAGTCCTCATCGACTCCCTCAAACATGCATTTTTCCATGAATAAAAACCATTTCCAAACAAAGGTATTTTTGTTTACTCGTGGACAACCCTCCGATATAAATTGTGGACACACTCCAGTAATCTATTTTGTGGACAACCCCCTAATGTATATCAATTAGGCATAATCTGACGATTGACATTATATGGACAACCCTTCGATGTATATCCAATTGGAGCATACTTTTTTTTTTTTTTTTTCAGCGTTGATATTGTGTGGACAACCCTCTCCGATATTATAGTGGACATATAGATAAATAATATTGTTGGTCAACCCTCCGAAACAATTCTCTCAAGGAACCACCTCATGCACTCACTCCTATTGTTCTAGGGTGCCCCAATGCATATGAAATGCAATGAGCCATTTCCATTTCCATAACCTGTGTAACACTATGCAAACCGTGGATCTTCAATTGACTTTGTCCAAAGTACGAGTCACAACCCATTCACCAAGGATGGTGAATGACAATGACTATGCACTCACACCCACACCATGCGATGTCCCCGTGCACCAGTTCAATGCAATTGTGCCATTGCATTCTAAGTCATGCCAGGTATATAAAGACCTACATGGACACCACATACCGTACACTAACGTGTACCATGGACACTAAATGTAATGCACACAAGTGCACATTCATTAAGATTAATATACATGCAGTCATACTAACATTTATCACATTCATGTCAACACATCAAACAAGCATGCATCAACATCATTGATTAGTGCCTAAAAAGTGCTATTTTGAACCCTATTTATTATAGGTTTTGAATGCTTTTTGTGTACTAATCATTACGAATAACGATTGCATTAGGTCCCCTACTATTCTCTTGATCGCATTTTGTGGCAAATTTTACGGTTTTGCAGTAGTATGCGAAAATTGTTGAGTGGATCCAAGCATGAAGAATTAGAGTCAGGCTTCGGCGTATGGTCGAAAACGAGAAGAAGAATAGCAAAAGCGAGAGAATTGGAGCACTGCGAAATTGGTTTCACTGCGAAACCTTGTTCCTTCTGGCGCCTTTGTTCATCTGCTTTGCCCCATTCTGCGGTTACGCTTTTGTTGTTTTGTTACAGTTTTTGGGTTTTTTCCTATTTTAACCCTTGTAATAGCTTTAGTTTCAGTTTTTCTTGTAATTTCCCTTGCTCTGAGCCGTATATAAGCTAGAGTCAAGGTTTGTAAAAATCAATCACTTCACCTCACTTCGGCAATACAGTGAGTGGGAGGCAGTTTCGCCGCTGCTTCCTTTTCTCCTTTTCTTCCACTTTCTTTCCTTTTCTTTTCCATTTTCTCGGCTTCCAAACACTCCTCTAAGGATGACAACTCAGAGGATGTTCGGCTAGACCTCTTCCTCCTTGAAGAGGAGGCTGTAGCCTAGGATTTTTAAGTAAAAAATGACGGTTTCCCTTTGTTGTTTTGCTTTATGGTTGTTTTGCGTTTCCTTCTTCACTTAGGTTAAAATCTCTTAAGCATGCTCTCCTTAATGTGTACTTAGCAAGCTTTTTGGGTTTAATGGATACTTTCACTAGATCCGTGAGGCCCCGATTAATGATTCTCTCGGAGAGTTATCGTAAGAGTAGTGTTTTTGAGATGTGTTTTCACACTATTAGGGACATTTGTATGCCCATTTAAATGCTATGTTTCAAAAGAGAAAAATCGTAGGGTTTAGTTTTTAAAGCTAAATGAAGATCGATTCGGGGAAATGATTATATGTCATCCTCCCGGCCTTGAGAGAAAAAATGCCGGGGACATGTGTTGGTTGCTTAAAACCTAAACCCCGATGGCCCGACACTTCAAAGGGTTCTATTTTACATTTTTTTCTTCTTTTATTTTCAGTCTACAAACCATCAACTCCCCTTTTTTTAATCAAACCTTAAAAATCCAAATTGAAATTCATAGTTTTTTAATCAGCACCAAATCATTTGTACGAAGAAAACTCATCCCTTTGTGTTCGACCTAGGCGCTATCTTTGCGGTGGTTTGACTACGGCCGGTAGGATTTAGGATATAAATATTGATTCCGCATACCTGCGTGGCACCTTGAATCAAATGGCGCGGGTGCGGGGATGGTGCCTAAGTGCATTTGACATTTACGGCGGAGCTTGCATATGATCCTCATCACAAGTATTGGTGAATTTCTTTTATATTACAGTCGTTTTTTTTTATTTATTTCATTTCACTGTAAAAGAAAAGAAAAGAAAAAAATTTTCGTTGCAGGATTGTTTTTGTGTTGCCCTGTTCTTGCTACAGGAGTGCATTTTGGCTTGAATTGTGGTCGATGGGTACTGGGAGGGGCTTGACACTATCGGTACCACTGTGGAGAGAAAACCACTAGGGCGCCATGTCTGCAAGGGACTATAGAAATCCTCTCAACTGGGTGTAGTGCACCTCCTACATGGTCCTCCTGATATGCCCCCTCCATCCACGGTCGACCTCTGTGGAAGAAACCATCTTGAACCTCACGAGCTAGTGGGTAACTTTGTGGAAGTGCGAGAAGACAATCAATGCTCAATTAAGTCGAGAAAAATTGACATTATGGAAAGGCATTGTGGACAAGAAAGGAATTGATGGTCTTCAAAGTGAAATGGAGCATAAATTGGACAACTTTGTAGTACTCTCCATTTCAATGCACGCAATCGCGGCATGTTCACGAGGAAGTGAACCCCCGGAAGAGTGCTTGGCGACACCATGGTGGAGGAGTAGTGTCGTGATAGAGTCATACGAATCCTTAGATATTTGTGATGCTGCTTATCCATGGGAGAAGAATGAAGAAATCCTTCCTTTGTTGAGTAAGGAAGGCAGTGGAAAGGGAGCAGTGGAAGACCACCATGAGCACAATTTACCCTTGCTAGTGACTCGATTGTATACTTGACTGCCCGACACGATCCACACCCCCGAACACCCACCATAAAGGCCACCCCATCGCGCACGCCTGCAAAACCTCGAAGGTAGTGGCCATTGCTCAAACATTTGCCACACATCCAAGAAAGATGGCGATTCGCGATGTTGCATAGCACGATGGATGGTTCGGGTCTTTGAGTTGTTGGACATGGAGCACCGAACACCACGACTTATTTAACTAAGCTCCACCGGTTCCGATGGCCTCGAGAAGCGAGGAACAGGTTTGAGGAACACGGTCTCCCCCACCTTTTAGTTTTCATCTTTCTTTTATCTTGTTTTATTTGATTTGATTTTGATTTCTTTAATTTTTCTTCTTAGATTTTCGTTAATTTTTAGTTAATCTTTGTTTTTATATTAATTTTCATTTTTCTGCAAATTTACTTAATTTTTTCATGTTTATTTTTGCAGTTTTTATCAAAAATTTGATGTAGTGGGAGGCAGGGCACCAAAATTTAAACTGCTTGAAATTTCGCCGGACTAGCAAAATCAAATTTGTAACCTGACGCTGCGATATATTTCGCGAGAATGCGAGATTTAAAATGCGCTGCAGTGCTTTTGATGTCTACTTGTTAAGCTATTATTTCGTCTTTTAGTGATATATATATATATATATATATATATATATATATATATATATATATATTTATTTATTTATTTATTATTATTATGATTATAAAAAATATGTTTTTTTTAATTTTATTTTAAAAAATATATTTATTTTATTTTATTTATATTACTATTTTGCACCCTCATTTTGTTTCCTTCATAACTTTTTCATCCAAACTCCGTTTTAGGTGTTTTTGGTACTGTTGGAAAGCTTAGAGAGTCTAGAATCCAAATATGGCCAGAAAGAACATGAGAGTATAATAAAGGTGTAATTTTCAAAATGCTCACATTTCAGTCACTTTTATACTCTTCTTCCACTCTAACTTGTTTATATGAAGCTGAATGGAGTGAATAATGAATTATTAAGATGGAAGCTTATGAAGTCTCCTATCAAACAAGCACATATCATCAAGAGGAGGTAACACTTCCTTTTCTCTAACTTTCCAATCAGAATATTTGTGGATGTGTGACATTTGGTTGGGGGAAAGTTAGCGAGAAGGAAGTGGCATTTTATTTGTTTTATTTTGAACGGCTGTTTAATGTGCACCCGGTGGCTTGCTGGTTGTCCTTTTTGTGTTAATTTTCCTAAATTACACACACTTTTTGTGGTTTTGCCTAACCTGCATGTTGGAAATTTGACACTTTGTCTAATCCTATTGATGTTAGAGTGATGCCATGCCTAGTTAAGTGGATGATTAGTTGAATTCTTGTTGTATTTAACCTTTTTCTTCCACCTTTAGCTAATCACACATAGTGCACATCAGTTTTCAACAATAGGCTGAAAAACTGCCTACCTCCTAAACATTGTAAAACCTACCTTAGTTTCGTTGACCACTTGTAATAGGTTAAGGACCCCCATGTATAGAAGGCCAATGTGTCTTCCAAAATAGAAAAGAAAATGAAAAAGAAAAGAAAGAAAAATTGCAACGCTTTGCCTTGAATCCAGTATGGTCAGGAAATTTGTGAAACCTTTAAAACTTACGTGCCCTAAACCAGCGGTTGGGAGCCGCCGACGATGTGCTCATAGCATGAGTGGATAGGTGGAGTTTGCAAGTTGTGGGAGTGCTGGGTTTCGAAATCATTGAGTCGGGTGAGCACGAAGAGTTAGTGGTCGAAGATCCTCATGACTTGGTGCCCTAAACCTTGGTGGTTGGGAGTCATCGGTAGATCCGTTACATGGACTTTGGTGGTCGATTCTCGACGTACCACAACACAAAAGGATTGTGGGATAAGAGTGGGTCTTTGGTCTATTTAGAGGTTGGTTAGTGTCTAGGAGGAGCGTAGCTTGGTTGGGGGGAGAGTGCGGTTTGATACAGTTTATTGTTGAAGCTGATCGGAAACAAACACTTAGATTTTGGTGGAAGTTCTGGTTGATCATCGAGAGGAAGGAAGCTCTTTTGATACTCCATTTTGTATGACATTCATTCTCGAGAGGGAGAGGTAGTTGATGAGGCGAAGTTTCGGTAATTTTCATTGAGGGGGTTAGAGCATTACCTCTTCACAACCTTTTGAGCGCAACCTTTTTGTAACATAATTTTGTTATCATTTTTGTATGCTCTTTCTTTCTTTCTTTCTTTCATTGCTAAAGGACTAGCAATGTGTAGGTTAGAGGAGTGT
Organism: Tetrastigma voinierianum; assembly: GCA_016808115.1. Taxonomy (NCBI): domain Eukaryota; kingdom Viridiplantae; phylum Streptophyta; class Magnoliopsida; order Vitales; family Vitaceae; genus Tetrastigma; species Tetrastigma voinierianum. Next base: position 18,143 of record JAEQBH010004470.1, read on the forward strand.
GATTGGTGCCCCAAAAGTCTTTATTTTAACCCTATTTATTTATAGGTTTTGAGTGCTTGTGTACTAATCTGATGATTAACAAATTTACTGTAAGGTCCCTACTATTCCTGTCACTTTGTGGCAAATTTTTGCGGTTTTGCGAGTAGTATACGGTGTTGAGTCGATCAAGCATGAAGAATTGAGTCAAACTCAAAGCATTGTAGATCGAACCAAGAAGAAAGAATAGCGAAAATGAGAAATTGGAGCACTGTTGAGGAAATTGGTTCCCTAGAGCCTTGTTCGCTTCTGGCCTTACTGTTCCTTCTGTCTTTGCACATTCTGCCGATTACAGCTTTTGTTGTTTTTGTTACGATTTTGGGTTTTTTCCTATTTTAACCCTTATGTAATAAGCACCCAGGGTTTCCAGATTTTCTTGTAATTTCCCTTGCTACGGCGTATATAAGCTAGAGTGAGTTTGTAAAATCAATCATTCACTAACCGTCTTTGTTGATGAGTGGGAGCGGTTCGCCGCCTTTTCTCCTTTTCTTCCTTTCTTTCCTTTTATTTTCCATTTTTGCTTGGCTGCAAACACTCCTCTGCGGGGATGACAACTGAGAGGATGTTCGACACTAGACCTCTTCCTCCTTGTGAAGAGGAGGGCTATTACAGCTAGGATTTTTAGGTGGCGCGGTTCCCCCTGTTTAAGCGCACGCATTTATGGTTGTTTACGTTCCTTCTTCTCACTTAGGTTAAAATCTCTTAAACATGCTTTCTCTTTAATGTGTATTTGGCAAGCTTTTTGGAGTTGATGGATACTTTCACTAGATCCCGCGAGGGCCGTTAGTTGTCTCTGCTAGTTATCGTAGAGTAGTGTTTTTTGAGATGTGTTTTTCCTTTGTTAGGGACATTGTATGCCCGTTTTAAATGCTTTATATGTTTCAAGGGAAAATCATAGGGTTTAGTTTTAAAAACTAGATGAATCCGGTCGAGGGGAAATGACCTGTGTCATCCTCCCCAACGCCAGGAGAAAAAATACACGGAGGACATGTTGGTTGCCTTAAAACCTAAACCGGTGGCCGTGCCCCGAGAATTTTCTGTTTACATTTTTTCTTCTTTTATTTTAGTCTAAAACCTCGGCTACACATTTTTAATCGAACCTTAAAATCGAAATTGAAATTCACCATTTTGAATCAGCGCAAATCATTTGTACGAAGAAAACCCATCCATGTGTTAGAGCCACCCCAGAGTCGCTAGCTGCCGGTAGCAACTACGGCGGTAGGATTTAAGACTATAAATATTGTTGATTCCGCATACCTACTGTAACGCAGTCGATCATTAGGCTACTACTTAGACAAGGGTTGTGCTCATACTCAAATCCCTAGGCTACATCATGGCGCATAATGCCCAATAAACTAGCCTACAACATGCCATACAATAGCCATGTCCACACGAAAACACATCACAAACCCAATATGTTAGAGCACACATATTGACATCCAAGCATGACACCTCTTAACGAAATGCCATTCAATCCCGATCATAAGCATGTTAACATTTCATCAAGTCACTACCTAGGCAAGTAATGACACACCTCATTTCCTATGCTAATTCATGGCATATCATGCATCTAAGATAGCCTACAACCTTCCATGTAATGGCCGCCCGACACACAACTCCTCATCCACCTGACGACCATTAGTACACTTGTTGTAACAATCAATTTTTCAACAAGGATGTGAGCACCAATTGCCATTGAAAAGAATATGGTCATATTATAGACTCCAAGAGCTTTCCATATAGTCTAAGAACACCCCAAACGAAGCTCGGACAAGAACGTTATGGCCGTCCGAAGTAGGAGGCCTCGTATGAACAGTGACTGACGCACGGAACCAGCAGAGGCCTACTTTTTTAATTATTTTCGAACCTAATATGAGCTCAAATTTTATCAAACTATATATGGATGGATTCTAGACTCAAAGGGATTTTCATAGAGTCCAAGAACACCCCAAACAGAGCTCGGATGAGAAAGTTATGGTCGTCCGAAGTTAGAGGCCTTGCACAAACAGTGCAGCTGCTTGGAATGCACAAAATTGTGTTCCCCGGGCTCCTTTAAAGCTCCCGTACATGCTATTTTTCCTACCCAAACGCATCCTGGAAACAACTCTTTCACCTGATAACAAACCCGTCCCAATTGGGACCACAAATCGGCCATAAACATGGCACAAAACTCATCCCGAACTCAGCCCAAAATCAGCTTCAAAGCTACCAAAAAATGGACATCATAGCTCAAAACCAGAAAAAATCAGTTTTTGTATCCGGGAACACAACCAAACAGCCCCTAAGGCTTAACCAAGACAAGAACAACATTTATATGAAATATAAACTGAGTAGGAAGGTTCCCTACCTCTTGGAGCAAAGACGAAGCTTTTTTTTGGAGTCCCGAAGACCCAAGACCCACGGCCTTCTCGAACTTCCGCTCGAATCTTCGAAGAAAATTCTTGATTTCGATGTCCATGTGTTTCCTTCGACGAGTACTCCGACTTTAAAGGAGTCTTGGCCGCGGAGGAGCCGAAACCGGCGATAACGAAGTAAATCTTAGAGAGAAGGTAGAGCTTCTCTCACTAGATTTTCTTCTCCAAACCCGAAATCTTCGGTGAAACTGCGTGTTGTCGGTACCCACTCGTAGCCCTCGTCAAGTAGATGAACTTTAAATCTTGGCTCGATGAATTCCAGCCACCCGGAGTCTGATCATTAGGAGAGAAGTTTCTCTCCCTTTACATCTCTCACGCCCATTGCCCGTTTTCCCCTCAAATAGGCTTTCTTCTTTTTCTTTCTTTGTCTCTCTTAACCCAAGTTGGGCCTTGAGGCCTTTCTTGCACATGTCCACGTCGAGGTTCATTTAGTCCCAAAACAATTTATTTTTAGTCTCCAATTCAATTTATTTTTAAATATGAACTTAACTCAAGTCATTTCTAACTCTCGAGATTTTTAAGAAAATCTGGATTTCTGGGGTACTAGATGCGTAGCTTTGAAGTCATAAGTTCCACCGCTTTTAGGAATTTAGCGAAAACTTTAGAGTTACTTTCGTTTTTGTAGAGCGAACTCAACAGCCTGCGATCCGTTTTTGTCATCAAGGCTCTAGGAATTTTCTTCACTAGAGCCATTTCGACAATTATTGTTACAATTTTACTTTTAGAAGAACAGAGATTTTAGGGTTATGACTCCTCGAGTTAAGGAGCTTAAGGCTCGGATTAGAGTTGTTGAGTAAGGGATTTATTCGGTCGAGCATATCTCCATGGGGAGCTCCAATTCTCTTTGTGAAAAAGAAAAATAGGAGTTTACGGTTGTGTATAGATTATAGACGGTGACGGAAGTTACCATCATGATCATTATCCCGCTCCTAGGATCGATGAGTTATTCGATAAGCTCCAAGGGTCTCAAGTGTACTCCAAGATAGATTTGAGGTCAAGGTATCATTAGTTGAGGGTACAAGAGGGTGATGTTCCTAAGACTGCATTCAAAACATGCTACGGGCATCATGAGTTCCTGGTGATGCCGTTTGGTTTTACTAATGCCCCGGCAGCATTTATAGATTTGATGAACCGGGTATTCCAGCCGTATTTGGATAGGTTTGTCATAGTATTTATCGATGATATCCTAGTGCATTCAAAGTGTGGAGGAACATTGAGCACACGAGAGGATTGTGTTGCAAACCCTAAGGGAGCGGTAGTTGTATGCCAAGTTAATCAAGTGCCAGTTTTGACTTGACAGGTAGCATTCCTAGGTCATGTGATCTTAGCTGAGGGGGTGAGTGTGAACCCATAGAAAATAGAAGCTGTGGTAAATTGGAAACCGCCAAAGAATGTGTCAAAGGTCAGAAGCTTCCTTGGTTTCGCAGGGTATTACATGAAGTTTGTTGAGGGTTCTCCCGGGATGCTTGACGACCAAGCTAACAAGGAAAGATGTCAAGTATGATTGGGTGGATGCCTGCCAACAGAGTTTCGAGGAGTTGAAAGGTAGATTAACTTCAGCTCCAGTTCTAGTTTTGCCCAGTGGAAGAGATGGGTTTGTGGTATATGCCTCTAGACAATTAAAGAAGCATGAGGAAGGGGCTACCTACACATGACTTACGACTTACACGCGATCGTGTTTGCCCGATATGGAGCGTTACTATATGGTGCTCCTTAGGATCTTTACAAATCATAGAGTCTTCAATATATTTCACCCATAAAGTTAAACCTAAGCAAGAAGATGGCTTGAGTTGATTAAGGTTCTGCATTAGTACCATCGAGGAAAAGTTAATGTCGTAGCCGGATGCCTTGAGTAGGCCGGCTAGAGAGTTCTTGTCTCGTATGAGATAAGGTTATCTTCAGCGTTGGTGGATGCGAGGGTTTTAGGGAGTGATGATAGGGCGAGGATTCAAGAGCATTGTTAGCCACATTTCATGTTAGACCTCTCCTAGTGGATCAGATTCGGGCGAACGATTGAGATCCTGAATGATTAAGCAAGGATGGGATAGAAAAGGAAAGAAAGAAAGAGTTTCAAATCGGAGATGGCCCGGCATGATAGTGAAAGACAGTATGTGTGTGCCGGAGTAGCAGGCGGGCGAGAAGAGAGACATTATGGAAGAAGGCACACATTCATGCGTATGCTATGCATTCGGGTAGTACCAAGATATGCAGACTTTGAAAGAACATTACTGGTGGAATGGGATGAAGAAAGAGATCGCAAGTTTCGTCTCCAGATGCCTAACCTATCAGCAGGTGAAGGCAGAGCATCAGAGGCCCGTGGAGAAGATACAATTACTCCCTATTCCAATATGGAAATGGGAAAAGATCACTATGGATTTTGTGACAAGACTTCCATGGACTCAGAGGCAGCATGATGCTATATGGGTGATAGTTGACCGATTGATGAAGTCTGCTCATTTTCTGCCAGTTAACGTTGAGGATTCTCTGGAAAAGTTGGCCTAGTTGTATGTGGATGAGATAGTGAGACTTCATGGGGTTCTAGTTTCGATAGTTTCATATCGAGACCTCAGGTTCACATCTAAGTTTTGGCCCAGTTTGAAAACATCTTTAGGTACTTGCCTTCATTTCAGCATAGCATTTCATCCTCAGACGGATGGCCAATCAGAGAGGACCATTCAGATGTTAGAGGATATGCTGAGAGCTTATGTGATGGAATTCAAGGGAAGTTGGGATACTCATTTGGCACTAATGGAGTTTGCCTACAACAATAGCTATCATGTCCGTATAGAGATGGCTCCATTTAAGGCGCTATATGGCAGGAAATGTAGGACTCTAGTGTGCTGGGATGAGTTAGTGAGAGGAGACTAGTAGGCCCTAAATTAGTGTAGATCACTTCAGAGAAAGTGAAAGTTGTTTGGCGATAACAGAACAACAAGGAGATGAGCCAAAAGTTATGCGGACAACCGTCGTAGAGACTTGCAGTTCGAGATAGGTGACCGGGTCTTCCTGAAGATTTCCCCTTGGAAGGGTGTTTTGAGATTTGGCAAGAGAGGCAAGCTCAGTCCGAGATTTATAGGACCTTATGAGATTGTGAGCAAGGTGGGACCAATAACCGGGTGAAGTCACCACCCCAGAGTTATCAGAGATTCATGACACATTCCATGTGTGATGTTAGAAATACGTCCCCGAATCCTTCACGTGTCTTGAGAGTAGCGATGCGGTAGGAGAACCTAACTTATGAGAAAATACCTATGCAGATTGTAGATCGCAAGAAACAAGTGTTGAGGAATAAGGTGATTCCTTTAGTTAAAGTACTATGGAAGAATCATGAGAGAGAAGTTATTAGTGCTCAAAAAGTGCTATTTTGAACCTTGTTTATTTCAGGTTTTGAGCACTTTTTATGTACTAATCAGCGTAATTAACCTGATTTTTCACATTAAGATTTCACTATTGATCGCATTTGGCAAATTTTGCAGTTTTTGTGAGCTAATCGTGCCAAAATTGAGTCGATCAAGCATGGGTGAGTCAAGCTGGCATCAATGCGTCGAGAGACGGAGAGGAAGAGAGAAAGAGGAGAAAACGAGAAGAAAATGAAACCTGACAAATTTTTAATGGTCTGGCTGCGAAAATTATCTGCGCCACTATTCATCTTTACTGCTATTCACATTTAAACCTTTGTTTGCTTTTTTGCGGCTTTGATGTTTTTGTTGTTTCTTCAAATTGGATTTGTAATAGCTTTTGGTTTAATGGATTTTTTTTTTAACTACTTTGCTGCGACATATCGCGCTCAATCAAGATATTGTAAAATCAATTCTGAATCGTCGATAAAATTGACGGATTAAGCTTTTGAGCCTTCTCAGCGCTCTCACTTTCCTCTCGCCTGCTCTCATTTTCTTGGCACTTTACGGGCAGTAACTACATCGATGACATCTCGGAGGATGCGGCCCAGAAACTCTTTCCTTGAAGAGGAAGGCTCTTGAGCGAGAGGCGGGCGTAACGAGGAAGGTTGCTGTATGTTTCAGCGTAGAGTGTGCTATTATTTTCGGTTTTTTCTCTTCACGCGGTTTTATCTGGAATTCACCTTGGACGGCTGTGTTGGTAATCTTTTGGGGGATTCGGTGGATGTTTATTGCTTTGAATCCGTGAGATTCATCTGGTTACCCTCTATTAATCATTGTAAGGAGTGAGTCGGGGGAGTGTTTTCAGCTGGCAGGGGAACATGAATGATCGGTAAATGTTGTTTTTCAAAGGGAAAATTACAGGAGGTTTAGTTTTTAAAGCTAAATGCAGAGATCGGTCGGAAATGACTATAGGTCGTCACTCCCGGCCTTGTGAGGAAATGGACAAGAACCTCGGTGAACTTTAGAACACAAATCCCGATAACTTTGACACTTCAAGAACTTCTCTTACATTTTATTTTATTTAAACTTGATTTGCCCAAATACACCCATATTTTACAAATCCCAAAATCCAACTTGAATTCACCATTTTGGCCTTCCTGTAAATCATTTGTACGAAGAAAACCAATCCCTATGTTCGACCCTAGAGCCAGAACATATTCTGATACTCACTTCATGCACGATAGTAGAGATTTAGGATATAAATTTTGTTGATTTCGATTTACACCCTACGTGTACGAATCAAATGGCAGTGCACGGGGATGGTGCTAATGCATTGACAACGAGCGTGGAACACTTGTGATCATCATTGGTGAATTTCTTTTATATTACTGTCAAATTTTTTTTTTTCATTCTAAAAAAAAAAAAAAAAAAAGAAGTCTTTGCGAGGACTATTTTTAGGTTGCCTTTGTTTTATTTGGGAATCCATTCTAGTGGATTAGAAATCTAGGAGGCGAGGCGGTCGAACTCGATCTCCCCACTGAAACCTAGGCCCGAATTTAGATTGACAGGCGCGGGAAGGGAAGAAGCGATGCAGTGCTGTGGGAACAAACGAAGCGGCCATATATACATGAGGATTACGAAGCATTCGCCATGAGTCAATGACTGTGTAAAATCAACCCAAATAGGTCCATGAGGGACTGCTCATAGGAACCAATGGATGAAGTGCACCTTTCTACTGATGTTCCCCGACTTATGCACCTCTGCTTCTCCATGGCCCATGCCTGTACCGGCGACGGCAACTCAACCAGCTTCCTCGTCCCTGTTGAACAAACCGTCTGAATTTGAGCAAACTGGTGGATTTCATATGAAGGAAGCGAGAGGTAGTGATGTCCCGGGCCAATTAGGAAATTGACACAGTGGAGAGCTCCCTAAACAAGGAATTAGATGTGCTTCAAAGTGAATTGGATCATAAATTTGACAACCTAGAGTGTTCAATTTCAAAGCTTGCTAGTCAGCAACATGCTCATCAAGAGGGGGGAAATCTAGAAGGAGGGTGCTTGACTGACACCATGGTGGAGGAACGGTGTCATACTTGAGGGTTATCACGAATCCTCATATATTTGTGTTGATATTTGTCCATGGGTGAAGAAAGAAGAAATCCTCCCCTTGTTGAGTAAGGAAGACAGTGGAGAGGGGCTTGATGGAAAAAGAACACGAGCATAATTTTGCCCTCTCTTGACCGGACCTAGTGTATATCACACTTTGCTGACACAACAACCACGAAGCACCCACCGCCAAAGGCCACCATTTACCTTTACGTATGAACATCATAAAATTAGTGGCCCACTTTGTAGGCACCACTACATCAAGACTTTGGCAGCTAGCGATGTTGCGTAACGCACGACGGATGGTTCGGTTCTTTGGTTCGGATTCGAACTTGCCGAACCTCGGCATTTCTAAGCTCCACCGGTTCAGCGACCTCCAAGGCTTGAGGGCGGTTTGTTGAAAGGCTGCAATCTCCCCGCTTTGTTTTCATCTCTTACTTTATTTTATTTTATTTTATTTTGATTTCTTTAATTTTCTTTTAGATTTTCTCTAATTTTTAGTTAATATTTGTTTATAGCAATTTTCAATTTTACGTGAATTTTTTCTTAATTTTTCCCTATGTTTTGTTTCACAGTTTTTGGGTCAATTTTTCTATGAAGGAGAAGGTCAAGCCGCCTAGAAAATTTATAACTTATACGAATTTTCCGCAATTACCTTATTCTGCGAAAATTTCGCAAAACCTTGTTTGTCAGCGTAGTGCTTCCTCCATGTTTGTCCTTTGTAACCTTTGTTTGTCTTTTATATATATATATAATTAAAAAAATTGGTCTATAAAATCACAAAAATAAAAAAAATAATAAATAATAAAATTTGTTTTATTATTGTTATTTTTTCAAAAAAAAATCGCTTGTCTTGAGAATTTATGACTTACACTGGAATTTTTTAAACGACTTTGCTCCAATTTACTTATTGATTTTGTTTTTCTTCATAACTTTTTCATTCGAACTCCGTTTTTGGCGTTTTTAGTACGTTGAAATCTTAAATCTTAAATTCAGAAGTATAGCCAGAAAAAGAACACTTTTGAAATTATTATAAAAGTGTAATTTTTCAAATGCTCTAGCTGGTCACTTTTTTTCCTCTCTTTTCTTCTCCCTAACTTGTTCATTTGAAGCCTTGAGAAGCGAAGTGAAGAAGGTGTCGATGGAAAGCTTTGCGAGTCTCACATCGACAACGAGGACATCTCATCAAGGTGAGTAGCACTTCCTTCTCTAACTTTCAATCAAGGCGCTGCGGACAATGAGACATTTGGTTGGGAGAGTTGAAGGAAGTGGCATGTGTTTATGTTTTGTTATTATTTTAGGCAAGCCCATTTGTAGTGTTCGTGTGGCTTCTTTGGTTTTTCCTTTTTGGAAGTTGTTATGCTATACAGTGACAATTTTCAAAATTGCACCCAATTTTTGTGTTCTACTTAACCTGTGGACACGGGAGTGAAACTTTGTCCAATTCTATTGATGTTAGATTGGTTCCATGCCTGGATGAGTGGATAATAAGTTGAACTCTTGTTGCTTTTCGACTATTTTTCTTCCACCTTTAGCCAACCACACCTTTGTGCACATCAAGTTTCTTCAATAACATGGCGCGCAGCCTCTGAGCCTTCTTGATAACCTACCTAGTTTTAGATTAACCACCTTTTAATAGGTTAAGGACCCCCCATGAATAGAAGGCCAATGTGTCTTCCAAAATAAAAGAAGAGAAAAAGAAAAATCAAAAAGAAAAATAAAAGAAAAAGAAGAAAATTTGCAACACTTTGCCTTGAAACCTGAACACAGTTCGAGGGGTATATGACGAAAGCCTTTAAAGCCCAGTGCCCTAAGCCAACTGGTTGGGAGCCACCGACTTAGTGCTTTCATGCAATTGGATATGGAGTGGATTTTAACGAAGTTGTAAGTCTTTGGAGTCACCGAGAATCGTGGTGCGGGGTGAGACCTATAAAGAGTTAGTGGTCCCAGACCATATAACAATTGCCCTAAACCTTAATTTGTTGGGAGTCATCGGTAGATCCCCGTTACATGGACTTTGGTGGTCGATTCCTCGGCGTACACCTACAACACAAAAGAGTTGTGGAATAAGAGTGTGTCCCGGATCTATTTGGGTTGGTTGGCGTGCTAGGTTATGTGATGGCACAGTTGGGGGAAGAGAGGAGTGCATTTGGCGGTTTTATTGTTGAGCGATCAAACAAACACTTTCAGTTTACGGTGGAAGTTTACGGTTGATTCACGAGATGGAGGCTCTTTTGATACTCAATTTTGTATGGCATTCATTCTCTCAAGATAGTTATTGGGAAAGGGTTTGACGATTCTTACTTAGGGTTAGGCATTACTCATTCACAACCTTTTTGAAATAGCAATTTTGTGAATATAATTTTGTTATTGTTTTGTATGCTCTCTCTTTCTTTCTTTCTTTCATTGTTAAGGGACTAGCAATGTGTAGGTTGGGGGGTGTGATTAGTGCTCAAAAAGTGCTATTTAGAACCTTGTTTATTTCAGGTTTTGAGCACTTTTTATGTACTAATCCCGGCGTGCGATTGCATTAGGTCCCACTATTCTCACGGTGATTGCATTTGTGGCAAATTTTGCGGAGTTTTTGCGAGCTAATCGTGCCACAATTGTTGAGTCGATCAAGCATGAGGAATTTGAGTCAAACTCGTATCGTAGATCGAGAACCCGAGAAAACAAAATAGAAAGAAAAATAAAACTGCAATACTTTTACAGTGCACAACCTACAAAATTGCTCACGCATATATTCATGCGCCCTTTGTTCACATTTCATCCTTTGTTCACACCTTTTGCGCTTTGATGTTTTTTTTGTTTCTTCCAAATTTATCCCTGTAATAGCTTTTGGTTTTTGGTTTTTTTTGTAACTTCCCTTGATCTGACCACTATATAAGCTTAGTCAAGATATTGTAAAATCAATTCTCGATCAATCAATAAAAATTAACGGGAGAAGCTTTCAGCTCTCCTGCCTTTCTCACTTTCTCTCCCTTTTCTCTTATTTTCTTGGCACTTCACGGGCGACGCGAGCACCCTCAGGGACAACTTGACTTCGGAGGATGGCGGCTAAAACCCTCTCTTCCTTGAAGAGGAAGGCTATTGGGCGTAACAGAGGAATGCTTATTGTATTTGGTAATCTTTTAGGGTTCAGTGGATGCTTATTGCTAGATCCATTGAGATTCATTAGTTACCCTCTATTCATCATTGTAAGGTGAGTCAGGAAGAATTGTTTTTCACTGCCGGGGACCATGAATGATCAGTAAATGTTGTTTTCAAAAGGGAAAATTTTAGGGTTTAGATTTTTTAAAGCTAAATGAAGATCGATTGAAGCCAGCTATAGAGTCATCCTCCCCAATGCGAGAAATGGACAGAACCCCTCGATGCGAACCGAATCAGTGGCGACACTTCAAGAGACTTTTACTTTTTATTTTATTTAAATTTCAGTTTTCCAACCATTACATCCCTTGTTTTTACAAAATCCCAAAATCCAAATTGAATTCATTATTTTGGCCTTCCCTGTAAATCATTTGTACGAAGAAAACCCATCCCTGTGTTCGACCCTAGAGCCACTATACTGTTGTAGCTCCACTACGGCAGTAGGATTTAGGATATCGGCGCTTTGTTGATTTCGGTACCTGCGTGGCATGAATTAGGAAGAGCGACTGCGAGGACGAGTCGGATCGCGCCCATCAGTATCTATTTTCACGAATGAGAGTACTTTCCTTTCCTTTGAGTGTAGTTTGTTCATTTCGAGGGCGAAATGTTCTAAGGATGGAGGATTTGTAGCATGTCAGAGAGGAATTATGCGATACGTGTAACCGTATGGAAATGTGCACCCAGACTTTCTAATTATTTAAGTGTCATTATAGTATTTTTGGAATTTTTTATTATAACAAGGGTAAAGTTGTAATTGGTCAAAAAGGGATATGAAGGTCATCATAAAAGAAGAGAGTATGCCATTATAGAATATAACATAAGTTGATTTGCAAAAAGAAAGAAACTTGAGGACTTAATTTAAAATAAAGGCAATATGATAATATAAAAGGGCATGAGACAAACAAATCTCTCATTTGGTCTCTGAGTAGGACTTACATTTATTAGTGGAGAAAGGAAGAGAGAAGGAAAGAAAGAGAGAAAGAGAAGGGAAGAGCAAAAAGGTATGGATCTTTAGATTTTTGCATGGGTTTTGGTTTTGTATGGATTACTAAGGGTTTGTATGGATTTTTGGCTTGTTCCAAACCTAGGGTTTTGTTATAAGATCATCCTAACCCTATAATTGTTGAAGTTGTGTGGGTAAAACCCTAGTTGGTATAAGATAAACAGCAGAATTATCATATTTCTGGTTTTATATGAATTGGTGGACCTTGGTAATGAATTCTTGGGATTTTTACCTAGAGGGTTTGGTTGTAAGTTCCAAACCACCAATAAAAGTGTTTGTGGTGTGGTTTTGTGAGTAAATTCCTTGGTTTTGAGAGTTGTTTGTATTGTCTTGATTGTTTGGATTGGTTTTGATGAATGGTTGTAAAAAAAAAGGAGAATATTAGGTTTTCAAAGGAAATGCTATCAAAATTTTATAAAAACCCCTGTTCTTGTTTTGGTTATAGATTATGTTATAATCATCCAAATGATGTGATTTCAATTGGTAAAGAACAACGCAAGAATGGCGCTACAAATGTAGAAGGGACCAAGATCCGTGTAGCTGCGAGGGCCCAAATACAGACTTAAATGTGAGCTCGTATAGCTCATGGGTTATGCTCTGTTTTGGGTATTGTTATAGTGTTTTGGCCATAAGTTGAGTTTCACTCATCCAAATTGAGTGATTCAAAATTATGGGTAAACTAGAAATCTAGGGGCATAATTTAATTGAAGGAAGTGTATGCAAATTGTAACCCCAAAGTGCCCAAACATTTGTCAAAGTAGAGCTATGTGCAGATTCTGTTATGTCAATTTGAGTAATCTAGATGTAAAATACAATAACCTGAGTTTTGGTGATCCAAATTGGGTGATTCCGATAGGAGAAGAAACCTTAGAACCATAGATTCAAATGAGTGAAGAAACTATTTCCAATTTATGGAGTTAAGACCCGAGAGGAAATCAGGATAACGATGGAGTGATCGATGAGCTGACAATTTGGCATAAAAAATTATGTAACTTGTGTTATGTGTTTGAGGGCCTTAGAGAAGGAATTTTAAATTGAAATTTTAAATAGATGTCATTGGATATATAAAGGACTGATCTGGAGAGTTTCATAATTTTTGAAGACCGTTTGAATAATATTTGGGTAATAAAGTCCAAAGAGTACTGTTGGAAAAAAAAATTGCCAAAATGAGTGGGTTTTTTTAGGGGCTTTTTGTGCTCAAGGATAATTTGTTCATTTGGCTTTATATGAATGTTGTGTGACCCTAATGTGAATTTTGTGTGAATTTTCGTTAAAATCCGAATCCGTTTCAATATAGTCGTTTTGTAAGCCTACGTTAAGTTTTACACGATTACGTAGACGACTAATGTTTTCTCCGTATCCTCTTGAGTGTGTAGGGTAAAAGCGGAGGCGGAGAAATTTTGAAGTCGATGCTTTCGAGTTGTGCTTAGGAGAAAGTGAAAGTGTTCTAAACCTATTTTTGATCTTAGTGTATTGTTATAAATCATTTGGTATGTTATGGTTTTATTAAACCATATTTCAAGCAAGCAATAGTTTTAAAGTATTAAACCATATTTACGAAAAAGCAAGCAAATGATAGTTTTGATTGTAATCCATATTTGAAAAAAAAGCAAGCAATGGTTTTGATTGTAAACCATATTTGAAAAACAAGCAAGCAATGTGATTTAGAAAGCAAGCAAACAAGCAATGGTTTTGATTTGTAAAACCATATTTCAAAGAGCAAGCAAGCAAAAAGTGTGTTTTATAAAACAGGCCTTAAGAAATCCCTAGTTTTAAGCAAACAAGGCGGTCAAGAGTATTCGCACGTGCAGTGAAGTTAGGACATCATTTCATGCATTTTAGATTTGTGCGGTCGGCAAACTTAGTTCATACATCATGGCGTATTAAAGGGCCAGTGGCGCATCTTTGGAGTATATATATAGGGTTAGCGCGCCCCAGCTATTATATGGTAATGACGTAGACGAGGTAACTATTATATTTACGAGAAAAGTGATGTGGACCAGGCCCTTGCTAGGTGATGTGGACCCGAGTCCTTCCATCGGCCTGATTTCGACGAGGGCTCCTGTGTTTACTAAGTGCGACAGCGAAAGGCCTCGAGTGGTTGATCTTTTATTCAACCAGCACAGTATTAAAAAACAAGCTGAAAGCATTTTATGAAAATTTTTTAGAAACTTTCAAAGCAAGCAAGCAAGTAATTTTATGAAAAGTTTTTAGAAACTTTTATATATCTAAACATGTAGTTTTAGAAAGTTTTTAGAAACTTTCAAAGCAACAAGTAGTTTTTATGAAAAGTTTAGAAAATTTTAAAGCAAGCAAGCAAGCAAAGTATATGAAAAGTTTTTAGAAACTTTCAAAGCAAAAACAAGCAAGTAATGAAGTTTTAGAAACTTTTTAAAGCAAAGTAAGAAGTTATGAAAAGTTTTATAAACTTTTATAGCCAAGCAAGCAAGGTTTCTAAAAAATGTCTTGTAAAATATAGTTTTACAATTTTGAGATATTTTCAGAAAAGCAAGCATTTTATAAAGCATACACTCACTGAGCTCGTTTAGCTCATTATTTTCTTTATTTGAAAAACAATTTTCAGTATATAGGCATCTTGGACTATTTGGGTTTATATTAGAGATTCTCTGACTTCTAGTATAAGTGCTGTATTAACTAACTTTTGTAAGAAAATACTTGGAACTTGTATAGTTGTGTATATGTATGTACATAGTTTTGGTTTACGAAAATGTGATGAGCCTAAGGCTATTTTGAAGAAGTGTTGTTGGTTGCCATGTTTTAAAAGTGTAAGCTGCTTGTATATACGAGGTTTTGGGATATGTTCGTATACAATTATTATCTTTTGCCAATTTTAAAATCACAAGGTTTCTAGAAAAGAAAATTTTTATCTGGGGTTCGGCAAACGGCTTGCTGCAGCCGCTTCACGAGTTCTCTAGTACGTCGGAGATTACGGCCCAGGAACATGGGGTGGCCGTCACACTGCTTGCTAGTAGGGGTGGGGGTGTGACGTTTAGGTACAACCACGATGTAATTTGGATACAACCTATGTTAACCTTGGAGTGTTGCGTAAGACTCATACTTCTACAACCCTGTTTATCATATGTTTGGATTTCTTTATCAAATATTTGTACCTTTTTAAACCCGATAGCTAAATCCAAGATCAAAATTTTACCCACTTAGATTCCTCAGCTCTCATCATATTGCATCTTAAAAACCAAATGACTAAACATCGAATCTGCTTTAATCATTCTCCATCAAAGTAATCCACTGATCACGTTTACGAATCCGCTCACAGTTATGACATATAGAACTTTATAATATTATTAGTTTACAAAAATAATATCCTCATTTCAATTTCATACTTTATATATAACTACATGTGTGTATTTCTATGTATTTTTACCTACCAATTTACAAAAGGTAAAAACTTTCGTGTTTAGGTTGGATTAATAGAAAAAATACGATGGAAAAAAAACCATGTTTCCAATTTTTATTTTTTTTTTTAATTTTCGGTTCACCCTATCTCCACACCAAACATTGCCCTTGTTTCACACTCATGGGCCCATGGCCACACGTTTTGACTTTTCTTTGTTTTTTTTCCTCACATCTTCACTTTTCTATTTCGGTGAGAAAAGAACGTAAGCTTTCTTAGCGATTTCATGGAAGAAAGGCGACCCTTTAGCTATCTTTGCTTAGCGATGTTGATGGTATAGTGGGGTTTGATAGGAAATGATTGATTTTGGTGTGGTTCTTTGTTTTTATTTACTTTTCATTATTAGATGATTATGGGAATAGATTTTGTTGTATGTATGTATTTGGAGTAACATGGACACGACACTGGCACTTAAATAGCACAAAATCATTTTCCAAGAAATTACCAGCATCATATCTCTATGCATTTGGTCAAAATGGATTCAAATAAATTGGATAATGCAAGAATTATTCTGGTTCCCAAAAAGTTTGCGGAAAAATGAAAATAAATAAATAATTTAAAAGAAAGAAAAATAAAGAACAATAAAAATCAAATCAAATCAGACATATTATTTTTATTTGTTACTTCAAACTTATTTTATTTATTTTAACTCATTAATATATAATTATATAATTTAAAAATATGTAAGTTTTTACATAATTTTTTTAAAGATTTTTATTTAGAAAACTAAAAATACATTTTCCTTACCTCGGTATTTTCTGAAAATAACCTAAATGGTCGATAATATTTCAAACACATTGGAGATAAAAATATGTTAGTGTCAATAATGTTTTTCAAAAAAAAAAGAAAAAAAGAAAAAGTGTTCTTCATATCGTTGAGAACAAAAAATAATTTTTAAAAAGGGTAACCAAAAGGCTTGGATTTCGGTTCGGTAGCTTGAGTAACAGCATTTAAGCTATTTCCATTTCTTGAAAATGAGGAAAGAGGCACAAATGGCATGATGATCAATCAATCAAGAATGAATGGAGATAAAGATGTTTTTTCATGACAGTTGGCTCGAAAACACCAAATCCTTATGAAGATTTCTTCCCATATAGTCCATAAAATTAGGCGCAGAAATAGCAGTGAAAACTTTTAGACTTTATTAGTCCTAAAGGCTTCTATAACTGTCATTTTCTTACAAAAATTTCTCTATTCTTTTTTCTTTTTTCTCATCAGATCAATGATTAAACCCCACAAAACCAACATGTCACATTTAGTGGCCCTAAATGTGACGCCCCATTTCCCGGGGATCATGTTGACCAGGTCGACCTACGAAAGAGCTTTGTGTGTCTCTATCGCTGAGACCACGCCATGGTACAAATGGCCACATTGGCCTACACATCATACTCACCAAAATACATTCAACTATATTGCAATAGTTTGAAGTTGTTACATCGCTCTTAATACAAACATATATTAAAATTAAGAATTCTAATATATGTTTTACAAAATATATATCAAAGCCACAATCCGGCTTTCTTCTTAAAAGCGGCGTCTAGTGAGTGCCGTCTTCCCAAACACTCCTTGTACCTGAAATAATTTTCCCTCGACAAGGTGAGCAATGCCAGTAGTGATAATCTCCTACATGGGTTACTCCCCACCTAAGTGCACATGTAATGGCAACCAAACACATTCAAGCAAATGCATGATCTTACTTGAACCGTTAAATCCCGAAGTAATAAAGTCATACATGAGCTCACTCACACATACTAAGCCATGTATGAAGGCATTTCCCAGTAAAATATTTGTTTTAATTGTGGACAACCCTCAAGTGTCTCATCTGACTGGACAATCCTGCAGGTGAATTTGTTGGGTAACTCTGCGAAACAATTCATGGGCCTCTCGGCGTGAATTACATTGGAAAGGCGCCCTGCAACACGATTTCTTCGAACAACTTTCCGATAAAATTGTATTTTAATAATTTTACAAAAGAATTCATTGTTTAGACAACCTTCCGATTTAAATACGTCATACACTCACACCTACTATTCTAGGGTGCTCCAGTGCATATGAAATGCATTATGTCATTTCATATATCCAATTCCAATGGCTCACACACAATTATACTTCCATATAATTCAAACATCATGTTAACACATTAAATTACATGCATTAACGATTCTCTTCCGCACATATCTCAAGACATTCATTTTTTAGAAATATTATGCAAACAACACACATTGACAATTTCGGTCAACCATCAGCCCCGGACTGTTTTGCCGATCCCCCAAGCGATGCGTGGGCTGCCCATGGACAACCCCCTCATCAAGCATTGGTTCCACTTCTTTAGAACCGAAATCAGTGCCCATTTCCGGCCTCACAACACCGAAAACCACAATTTGCATGTTATTCAAATATCAAGCAATAACACATAAATATAACACACATATAAGGCACACAAGGATCATTCTTTGTCCGAGATCAGTCCGGGTCTGTCCAAAATAGGTCCCGAAATTTCCAGCATTAAGTCCCAATTTTTGGGACTGATCAAACGGCCACTCACGACCTCATACCATCCAAACCATTTTAAATGTCTCTTAAGCCAAAAATAAACCAAGTAGGAGAATACCCCTACCTCCCAGAGTTGTCGAAACTTCACAAAATCGATGTCCACGCGTAGCCCTTGCAGCGTAGACCAACTTCTCCTCTTGCTCCGACGAGAACCTACGGTCCGAACGCTTGGAAATCTAGAGAGAAGTTGGACTCTCTCTCTCTAAAATATGTTTTTCTTTTTCCCTCTCTTTTTCCTTCTCCTAAATCCGGTTGGGAGAGTTGATCAAGTGGGAGAGTACTCCTCTTGCCACATGTCCCGGCTCTGATTGGGTACCGTTTGGATTACGTCTCATCCGCCATCGCGTAATGAGTGGATTTCCGGTATGACAGGAGATCTTAGCATGTCGCGTGGTATGCTTGGCTCTCCTTGTTTGACTAATTCTGCACCTGACACGAGGCACACTATGAGCCACTCATCTCGATGTGGTGTCTGCGCCCCCTCTCGGTGCCTCGAAAAGCGTGGTTCGTCTCAAAATTCGGCGATAGCTAGATTTTCGAGCAATTCCACTTGATGAAGCTCGCGGTCGTCATCAGAATAGAAAAATTCAGTTTGACCCGAAGTACCATTTTACCCTTTCTCGAAAATTAGGGTACTCTCGGATTTTACAGCTGAAGGCATGCATAAGCGTCGCTTTTGATGATGCCACATGGGGACAATTACTTTTGGGGAGAGACTTTTCTCTAAAGTCTGATGTATTACCGTTCATAAGATTTTGTGGTCGAGTTTCAAGATTTTCTCCCCACTTTTTATTTCTCCATTGCTTTTTATTCTTTAATAATAATATGATGGTTAATTTAAACACATTGTAAATTAATCATGGGTTGGAAATTATGGTTCTACCCCATCGGACATAATATTGGTGAGAGGATTTTATGTTAGATTAATTTATTAATTATGGATTATGCATAATCATATTACAATTTTAATTATATAATTTTGTATGTTAATTATGAGTCATTTATGGAATGGTTTAAAATTAACTGGCTATGGGCTCATGGTTCAATCTTCTCCTTTGTTTTGGTAAGCCCATTGGACCAAAGTTCAATTGTTTATTTTGTGTTTTATATATAAGTAAATAGAGAGACCGAATTTTACCACTGCAAGGGTTTGGTAAAACACACTTTGGGGAGAAGGAAAAAACTATCTTCAACCCTAACCTTTCTTTTATCTCATCCTTTACAGATTTTGGATACACACCCCTCTCATCATATTATGCTTAAAAACCCAGTGAGCTAAAATCCAACTTCAGATCCTACTATAAATCATTCTCCCATCAAGAGAATTAATCCACGATCACGTTTAAATGTCCCTTCCCTAGTTATGACATATAAGAACTTATAATATTATTAGTTTTTAAAAAATATCCTCATTTCAATTTCATACTTTATATATAAATACATATGTGTATATTTCTATGTATTTTTACCTACTAATTTAACAAAAGTAAAAAAAAATCGTGTTTAGGTCCAGTTAATAGAAAAAATACAATGAAATAAAAAATCAGGTTTCCAAAAATAAAATGTTATTTTTTTAATTTTGGTTCACCCTATCTCCACGCAAAACATTGCCCTTGTTTCAATCTCATGGGCCCATGGCCATGGCCACGCGATTTGATTGGGTCAATAGAGAGAGCTACACTTTTCTCTCCCTTTTTCTTTTCTTTGTTTTTCTTTCTCACATCTTTAATTTTCTATGTCGGTGAGAAAAAAAGCTGTAAACTTTCTTGGCAGTTTCACGAAAAAAGAGCATCTCTTTATCTTTTAGCAATGATGTTGCATGTATAGTGGGGTTTTATAGGAATGACTTATTTTGGTGTGTCTCTTTGTTTTTATTTACTTTTCATTATTAGATGATTGTGAGAATAGATTTTTTTTTTCTTAATTTATTTTTGGTTTTGTGATAGGAGTAGTACTCAAGAGTCAATAATTTAATAACCTCAAGGTGTATGTATTTATTTGGAGTAACATGAACCTGCGAGCGGCTTGTTGATTAAATAACGCGCAATAATTTTTCCAATAATTTGAAATGGAAGTATAAGGCCCAGAGTACAAGCATCCTATCTCTATGCATTTGGTCAAAATGAATTCAAATTAATTGGATAATGGAAAAAGAATTGATGCAGGTTCCCAAAAATTGAGAAAAAATGAAAATAAAAAAAATAATTTAAAAAGAAAGAAAAAACTAAGGAAACAATAAAAATCAAATCAAATCGGAGCATATTATTTTTATTTGTTACTTCAAACTCATTTTATTTATTTTAACTCATTAATATAAAATTATAAAATTTAAAAATATGTGAGTTTTTAATTTTTTTTTTTTTGAGATTTTTATTTAGGAAACTAAAAATAAAACATAAATAAAATAATTTTCCATACCTTAGTATTTTTCGGAAATAACCTAAATGATCGATAATATTTCAAACACATTGGAGATAAAAATATGTCAATGTCAATAATGTTTTTCAAAAAAAAAAAGTGTTCTTTATATTGTTGAGAACAAAAAATAATTTTTAAAAACTATAACCAAAGGCGATTTCGAGTTCAAGAAATTTATGAGGCGGGGTAGAAAAAACAGCATTTAAGCTTTTAATTTCCATTTTCTTGAGAAAAAATGATGAAAGAAGGCAGAGGAAGGTAGCATGAGAGTCAATCAATCAAGTATGAAATGAGATAAAGATGATTTCTCATGTTGGCTAGAAAACACCAAATCTCCATGAATATTTCTTCCTATAGTCCACCAAAATTAGGCGGCAAGCCAAATGAAAACTTTAGACTTTAGTGGCTTTGAAGGCTTCTTTCTTTCTTCCATACATATGAATTGCTTTGTTCATCATGATGCATTTACATTCGACACCCGTGAGTGAAAATTTCCAATGAAGAAGGTGCGAGCTTGTGAACCATCATGGACAATACTCTTGAATGCGAATCAAATTTCAATGTATTTCTTGTGATTTAAAGTACCTATTCCTAACCCGAACAATCCTCTCCATGATAACTTCCAGTCTTTATTTCCCAGTTCCCTTTTGAGTTGTCTACTCTCTAAATACGTCAAAAAGAAAATTCAAAGTTTCTAGAATTATTCCAATTCCAACCGGTTTGATTACGTCGGTCTCGACAAGAGAAAAGCACCCGGAAGACTACTATTAATCCAGTTTGTTCCTGCGAAGCCCTTGGAAGCAGGTCAGTGATAAATGGGTGGGATGGACATACAGAAAAATTGGATCGAATCTAAAACATAGTACTATAATGTAATATATAAAGTTAATAGATGTCTTACCTTCAGGTGAAACAAACTGAATGGGTGGGGGAAGCCAAACATGAGTGATTCCAACAACAATTTTTTCAGACATCTCTAATTCTTATCAAAAGTATTTATAGGAGAAGATAAGTTGACATAAATGATAAATAAGTTCTCCCAAATGTATCCTATATACTATGGGTGATTAAACTTGATCACAAGTTTCCATAGTGACCACTAAGAAGAAAATCCGCTTTGCCTGCTTGATTTGGAGATGGGGGGCCGTATCTTCATGATTGAGAATTCCGAGATTTTGCTCCTTTAAATAAAAATACTTGGATGATTTTATGCTTATAAACATGGTACTTGAAAAAAGTTTTTGAAAAAGTCTACAGAGAGGCAGAAATGAGACTCAATTATTTATGAGGTTATAAGTAAGTTGTAACTTGCAAGCAGTTTCTACATATGTGTTTGTTGCTTTTTAACGTGCTAGCTATTGACCCTAAGGATGCTGGGTTCTCCATAGTAATAGTATGACCCATATTATAAAATATCCTTAGGATAATGCCTATAATTTGTACAACATTTAAGTGGGAATATCACAATTGTCTTCCATGATTCACAGTAAATCTCATCACCTTTTTTTTTTTTTTTGTATATATATAATATATGTACCGAGATTTCAATGTATACATTGAAATTATTCCCAGAATTTTAGAATTAGAAGGTAGCAATCAATGAGTTTCGAGATTTCCTCAAATTCGTTCAGCCCCGTAACTCACTATATTTTAGGGGGAGAATTATTCACTTTTTGACTGCGTTATGGGCTTCCTTTGACAAATCAAATTACTTTTCAGTTTATAGACTTCTTTTTAAAATATTCATAAAAATAATTTTTAGCTTTTAAAATCGTTCTCGGTGTGGTTTTTGAAGTTAATTTTCAAAACGGCATTTGGTAAATATGAGGCCTTAAGTTATTTAAAACACGTAATTAGTGAATGCGGTTTTAAAAAACAAAAACTATTACTTTTATGAATATTTTTGAAAAAAGACTCTATATATATTATTATTTTTCTAAGTGAATTACTTTATATTGAAAAACAACAAAGTCTAATATATTAATCATATATTATAATAATTATTATTTTTAAAATCCTATATATTAGAAAAATGAATGTAGCTTGAATTTTATAGATCCAATCATTAGAAATCTTAATTATTAAACTAGTTACTTAAAAAAATTAAATAAAAAATTTAGATTAATTTGGACCAAACCCACATTAACCACAAATCAAAATGGATCAGATTAAGTTAACCCAATTTTATTATAATCTTAAATTTTAAAATCAAATTCTTCAAAAATTTGACTTAAAGTGAACTTCTCCATCAAATTCAATCCGCCCGGCTTTATGTGGTATGCAGCTCACGCGAACATCTTGTGTGCATGGTAGACCATTTAATTATAGTTCGACCAAACACAAACCCAACTCTCTCTTTATTTGTGTCTCTCTTATGGGTAGAAGAGCCGACCCCCCGACGGAGATGCGTAATACACCCTCTATTCACGCTTATCATTTTTTTTTTCTTTTTTTTCTTTTTTTTCTCTTATTATCTCACCCCCTACAGATTTTTTTTTCCTACACCCTCCATGTTTTTTTTTAGGAAAATCCATCAGTTTTCAAAATTTCAACTCTGAGGGCGTCAAGATGAACCGTGTTAATACACGTGGGAGACTTTTTCTCTAAAGAAGTCTAACATATGGGTGAGTCACGCTTTCAAGATTTTCTCCCCATTTTTAATTTCATTTCTCCCATTGCTTTTGATTCTTTATGCTCTATGCACTACTTACATAATAATAATAATAATACTTGGTTTAATTTAAACACATTGTAAATTAATCATGGGTTGAAAATTATGGTTCTACCCCCGTCAGACATAATATCGGTGGGAAGACTTTGAGCA
The DNA here is from genome assembly GCA_016808115.1 of Tetrastigma voinierianum. Classification (NCBI taxonomy): domain Eukaryota; kingdom Viridiplantae; phylum Streptophyta; class Magnoliopsida; order Vitales; family Vitaceae; genus Tetrastigma; species Tetrastigma voinierianum. Next base: position 41,417 of record JAEQBH010004470.1, read on the forward strand.
TTTGCTTTGTTGTCTAATAAAAGTGTGTGCGCGTGAGAAGAAACATATTCTTTGAAAATTAATTGCTAGTTTTTTTTTTCTTTTTCTTCCATATATATATATGCAAAACTTGAAGATTCAAATTTTCTATGGTAAAATGAAGGTAATTTATCGCTATAAGTAATGGATAAAATGGAGAGGAATTTCTAGATCTCCGAATGTGAGACTAGGACTTCATGGTGGAATCGTTTTAGGTGAAATCTAGTGACTTTGTCGAATTTCGTCGAATTATGAGGAACCGTGAATTTTCATATTTTTCGAGGTGACAGTGTCGTGTACCCAAAATAAAGAAAGCGAAGATTTTGAAAATTTTTTTTTTTTTTTTTTTTTGGAAGTTGGCTAATAATTTAAAGAAAGTTCGTATAAGATAATATGAACTTGAACCGAGACAAAATAAATTATTTCGGGACAAGAATGGATTCGAGCAAAAGGGGACACGTGAAGCGACGTGAGCCACATATCCAAAGTATAAAAGGAGTAAAAAAATCTCATTTGTAAGGATACCTACGCATTTTTTAGGTTGGAGAGAAAAGCAACGAGAAGTATTGTAGAGAAGGAAGAAGAAAGAAAAAGAAATTTTGAAAACTTCCTCTCTCTTTGATCCAGGAGTTTCGTCGGTCGGAATTCATCGGGCTAGAGCGAAAGTTCATCTGCGACGAGGAGCTACATGTGGGTACGAAAACAGATTTTCTTAGAAAGTTTAGCGATGAGTTCGGAAAATTAAAGGTTTCGGGTTTAGGAAGTGTCCATGGAACTTATTAGAGTTTCTTCTACGCTCCAAGAGGTAAGGATCCTTTTATTTATGTGTAAACAATTCATACGAGCAAATCATATCTTATCGGACATAAATAATAAATCAAATTATAGTTATCAGCATATTACAGAACTATAATTATATGTATTCTAGTCATTATAGAATTATTAAATTTGTAGAATTTTAGTCAATTTATTATACTATTAACCTGAATATTATTGTATCATCTACCTTTTCTAGCGAATTTGTTTCTATTATTACATTGTTAGTTTAAACTAATAAAATTATTTTCTTTTCAAAAAAAAAAAATGATCGCCACATGTCGATTACTGAATATTTTGTTAAGATAATTAACGCATAATAATGTGTAGCTTATGCAATTTCTTTGTTGATGTGAATTGTGATTGGTCTGCGGATACCGGCTCGGTGTGCGTCGAAAATCTCAATCTCTCTTTCTTGCATTATGGGCTACCACTTAATTAAATTTATCCGGCCCAAAATTCAATACATATCTCTGAAACCAAAGCCTTCATAGGCCCATCACCGGACAGTTTGGACTTTGGACTTCCAAGTGTTTATCACTCAACTCAACCATGCTGTTTTTATATTATGTTATTATGTATTTCTTTATATATATATATATATATATATATATATATATATATATATATATATATATATAAAGAAATATAAAATAACGAGAACCATAATTCGAGGAAGAAGTGATATTCCCTTGTGTTGATATCGTTGGCATGGTAGTTGGTACTAAACAACTACCACTCATACGGGATTCTGATAGCCTCCCTCGTCTTAATTAATGTGGGTGGTTTGGTTGAACTTGTGCCATATAGGGGCTGTTTGGTACTTTTTTAAAGTAAAGAGAATTTGTTTGACAATTAATGAGTTATGAGAATAATTGCCTATTTTGATCCTATATGATGTCGATTTTTTTGGGGGCTGATTTTGGCTAGAAAAGAGGAATTTGGACTAGTATCCTTCAAGGAAGTGTATCACGAGGAGCTTACGATGTTAGAATTTTGAATCACCCAAATTGGACATCTATAACCCAAGTTATGGTCCGTTTTCCGGGACTGCCATAGGTTGCCCTGTTTTGATCGAACCTACTGTCCAGATTTTTGGGACTGCTTTTCGGCTAGGAAAAAGTGAGAATTTGGACTAGTATTCTCCCAGGAAATTGTAGATCTATCTGATAACTTTATGTTAGGCTTTTGAATCACTACCATCGGACACTCTATAACTCAATTTATGGTCCATTTTCGGAGATGCGCTACAACTTAGAGTGTTTAATAGTTTGTGTGTCAGTTTTTGGGGTATTAGTGGGCTAGTTTTACGAGATTGAGTTCGAAGAGGAAACTATTGTTTGGTTATGGCCTGTTGTGTGGTGTGTTTTGTGGGCATATTTATGCCACAATTGGTCCTAAGGTTTTAAGCATGTCATTGTTTGAATTGAGTGATGTGCTTGGTGGTAATTGATTAGAGGTCAATTTGTGTGTTCTAATGGATTGACATGTGATGTGTTTGTGTATGAACACTACAACAAAAAAGACATTTGTTAACATATAAATCATTGACTTAAGCAAATATATGTCATGGTAGATAGTTAATTTAAGCAATCTTGACTTAAATGGGTCTTCTAATAGTTACCTTAGCAAATGCGCTAAATCAAAGAAAAAAATAATAACACATGATGACGCAGCGACTTCATATTTGTTAGATTCAAGATATATATATAACTTGAATATATGAAAAGTAGATAAAATTATTATTATTTATAAAAAAATATTAATTACTGCATACATTTTAATTTTAAATTATAATATTAAATTATTTTTGACAAATAATAACAAATTTGATAAATTTCTTACTGTAAGTCTTTGTTAGGTATTAGAGTGGTAATCAAATATATTTATATGACGGGAATTCAAAATTAAAGCCCAAAATATCAGGCTTGCATCAGTTGGATTTCCATTTGTCATAATTCCATAATTAAATCATTTTAATTTATTAAATTAATTAATCAAGTGTATTTTTAATTAAAAATTAAAGCCCAAACGTGGAAGCATCCCTTGGATTTTCATTTGTCATCGTGTCAACACTAGACACCTTTGCTACCTTGGATCTACCCTAGCTTCCCCCTCTTTCATTATAAAATCAAAATTTTAATTACCTTTCCATTGTGCTGAAACAAGAGTGAGTGGCGAGTGGTGAACGACAAGTAATAAGCAGTCCTGCTGATGGAATCAACTATTTGCACCCCTTTTATACTTTTCGTGGCAATGGAACAAAGATGAGGGCAAGCAGTTAGTGGGAGCCCACAGGCAGCCAACAATGCAGTTTTAGAAGCGAGCAACCAGCGACGCTATTCTAGAGGTGATCAGCAACCGGGAACATTGCAGCGGTGACCTTTCCATTTCTTGCCAAAAATCCCCTTTTCTTTCGTTCTTTTCGTATGTCCTTTCCTTCAGCTTAAAATTATTTGAAATATATAGAAAATTTCTCCAGAATATTGAAGAAATTTCACCAAAATCCATATTTGGGTTTTTGTATCAACCAAATTTCTCTATTTCTTGAAATTTTTAGGGGAAATTCCACCGAAATTTGTGAAATTTCATTAAGGTTTATGGAGATTTGTATATAGAGAAAATTCTACCCACCTAGATTTTATTTCATGGCTAGCGCTGGAAACTCAATATTTTGGAATTTCTTGAAATTTTTAACCTTGCTCAACTACAAACAATGGGACACTTATTCTTTGCTTATTACATTCCTAAAAAAACTTGAAAACCCCTATTCACGGAAAACCTTACCCTTGGTTGAATCGCCAAGTTAAACTACTCAAATCCCAAGGTTCTTCGATTTATTCTTTAATTTCTCCAAATTCGCAGCACAAAAAAGCCATGAATGCAAGATCAAACCTTGTAGAGTTTTATGTAGAAGATGTTTTGAGGACAATAACGGTAAGATTTTCTGGCTAAGTTTGTAAGTGGTTTACAGATATTTTATTTGGTTGATTTAGAATTTTCAAAGGTTGGAGTGTTTAAATATTAATTGTTGAATAAATTTTGGGGCATTTCAAATATTAATTGTTGTATAAATTTTGGGGCTTTTTAGATTGGGAATGGCAAATGGCAGAATAATGTTCCAGATCTAGGTATCTAAATTAGCTCTAGGATTGAAGCTTTAGAAAAAGTAGAACACAAAGTTTAAAATCATGATGAACCTGATGAACTTATTTTGGTTTTAGATAATATTTATTGAACTGGATTTTAGTGTTCAAATGTTGATTGTTTGCCCAACATTGGTTTTGTAGTTAAAGTGAGCATTCAATATGGGTTTTATGAGCACTATCAAATGGTTCTTAGATAAGCTCTTCTAAAATGATGAAGGTAAGCTTCATATTTTTAAAGTAACTGCATTGAAGAATCATGATTTAAAACATAAAATGCTTTCTTTTCAGGATTTGTATAGAGAAGCAAGAGTAAGTATTGAAACAAAACAAAGTCTCTCTAATTCTCTCTACATGCAGTTAGAGTCCTATGTAAAATGAAAGAAAATTTATGGTATTTTTATTTAATTAAAGAAAGGTCTTTAATTCATTTCCATTATTTTTGCGATGATAGAATGCTTTTTTTTTTTTTTTTTGGTATTTTATATGTGAGAAATTTAAGGTTCAAGGATAAGTGGAAATTTTATCCGTTAAATTTTGAGAATTGAATAGGAAACAAAAATCAACGTGTTGATTATTCTTTTTTTTTTTTACCATTGGGAAAGTATTTTGTTTTTAGATTTTCTTTTCAACTCTTTCTTTATATTCTTATAAGGAATATTTACAATCATGAAATACTTTTGACAGAATTATTTTTAATGAAAGATATTATAAGCTAGAGAAAAAAGTATTTATATTATAATTCTATTTTAATTAAATGTACGTACTACATATCAAATAGATTTTAATTAGGATTGTTTGACAGTAATTTCTCTGTTCGCTTTCCATGTAATCAAATATATTCATTAAAAAATTCTATATATTTATATCCAAACCATTTCCTTAAATAAACTTTTTGAATATTTCCAAAGATATAAATTTTTTTTTCGTAAGTAGAAAGATATAAAAAATTGACTAAAGGTGTTATGGTTTTCTTTTTTTGGGTTTCTTTGTAGTCTATATGTTGAATTTTCCAATCCCATGACAAGATGCTTTTGATGATACAGGAGTCCTATTCAAAAGGGAGGAGAGATAGCCAAGGTATCAAGTTTGTTTTGCTTTGTTTATATTTTTAATATTTAATTTTCGTATTCGTTGCTTACTTTTCTATTAATATGTTGGAGAATGGAAACGGTATAAGAAGGAAGGCAGGTTTAAGCTTTTCAGTTTGCTCGTGTATACATCAGAATGTTTACAGATGTCTCTAATTTAATCAAGATAAGCTTTTCAGTTTCAGGATTTTCTTGAATATCCTTGGATACCTTATTTCTCGGTTGGGTTATGGAAGGTTTCAAATTCAAGTCCTAGGAGCAAAAAGAAGGGGAAAAAAATATCGAAAAAGAAAGTATGTGATAATCTTGGTTGTATGAACTACATAGATATTTCACCCAATACTATAAATATTTTTCCTCATAAAGTAATAAGATAAAATAACTAGACAATGAAGAAGAAAATTAGAAGATAATGATAGGAAACCTCTCCGGTATCTTTATATATAAAAATAAGAAGGCCTCTTTTTAATTGAAAACAGCAACACAAAAAAGATTTCTAACTTAATCAGCCCATTTTCTTGGAGCAATTCCTCAATTTCATTGAATGGATTATCCCTTTGAATAGAGTAGTTTTTTGCATCGCCAAGATTACTTATTTCTACTGAATTTGGAAGTATACAACAAGTTTCATATGTGATAAAAGAAAAGTAATCATAAGTTCCATGTGCGATAAAAGAAAAGTAACCATGTAACAATAGCTGAACTGTGAAAGTAGAGTCTACTTTTAGATGTACATGCTTCACTGAATGTGATGAAGAAAGTTCAATTTCCATATTCATCATTTTTTTATTCCATTATTTAGACTTCTAGTAGTTTATGTTCTTTCACTGAAAGCTTTAAAAAATAATATATTTTAGTTGTTTGGCATCAATCGACGTAGAAGGGCATCAAGATAAATTCTACCAGCGAATTATGACTAATAGGTTAGTCAAACAACTAAACATATTTTAAAAAATTTTAGTATTTTTATTTTATAAAACTTAAACTATGGTCACTTCAATTGAAGATTTTACACATGATCAGCCTTTAGACAGAAAAGAGACAAGCTTGAGTAGTTGCTACACTCATAATGTATGGATATCATGGTAGGTCTCTTTTTAGTTGATAGTTCAAAGTTTAAGTGGATGGATTAGCTTTTGAGTACACTTTTATCTCATAGTACTAGTCTTGGGGTTGTTTGTTTAGTTGAATGATGAGAAAGTTGGACTAGCTTTCGAGGATTCTATCTACATTTGTTTTTAAATTTTCACGATTGTATTCTTTAAGAATTTTAAAAAAGTTATGAATAGAAAAAGTGAAAATATTTGGTTTTTTCTATTAAGAAAAAATCATCTTTTTTTTTGGGGGGCGCGCGCTTTGTGGTGGTGTTAGCGGGGATGGGAAAATTCTCAAACCCGTCCCGTTTACATTTGATTTTTGTTTTTATTTTTTTATTTTTTATTTTTTATTTTTATTATTTTAAAAATAATATATTTTATAAAAAATAAAAATGTTATGAATTTTCATAAATCATTTATTAAAAAACATTCTAATTATTATTATTATTATTTATGTTAAAATATAAAATAAAATAATAAAAAATGTTTTTAAAATATAATCAAGGCGGGACGGGGCGGGGTGGGAATAACAATATCCTAACCCGTCTCGAATTTGAGAAAATAAGCCGGGCTTTCGCTAAAGGCACGATTACGAGTTAAGCGAATCCGTCTCGTGCAAAGGAAGGGTGGGGCAGGTGGGAACAGTAATCCGTCCCATTGTCAAACCCTACTTATTACCCGATATTAAAAAAAACAAATTTAATACTTAATCTTGATAAGAAGTACTTTTCAGCATTAAGCTCAAAAAAGTTATATTCGATATTAAGTAAGAAAAACAAACATCACCTTAGAGTCATTGACTTATTCAATCTTTTACCTTTGAGAAGACTTTTTTTCTTTGTGTTGGGTGGGTTTTTTTTTTTTATGTCATTTGAAAGCACGAAAAGAGAAGAAAGTGAAGGAAAAGGTTATTTCTAGTTTAAACTCGGAATATCATGAAAAATTCGATCCAACCAACACAATTTAGTAAATAGACCGAGACAACCAAGTTTAGAAAAAAAAATTTAGAACTTTTTTGTATCATTTTCCAACATTGCATTGTAAACAAGCAAAATAACAGAAAAAATGTTTATTTGGATTACAATTTTGATATTTGAAATTTATTTTTCATTTACTATTAGTTGTTTAGATCAAGTTTATAGGCACTAATGTTTAAAAAATATATTTCTGCCTCATTTTTTTTCTCTCCAAAAGTAACTTGATATGTGCTTTTGTAACTTTTGTTTTATTTTATATTAGTACGAGCATATATTTGTTTTCTCTATGTTGATGTATATCATTTGAATGTAGAGGTATAGTGGTGTTGTCAACATATTAGTTTGAACTTTTCTTTTTGCTAACAAAGTTTGTTCTTCCCATGATATGTCTAAGGTATAGGTGTTGACAATTTACGGATCTTTATAGAAGGTGGTGGTGGAAGATTAATGCAAGATGGTTGAAGATTGATAAAATTGATGCAAGTGATACTAATGTTTACAAATTGTATGTATATTTTATGTATTATTGTGATTGGAAATATTAGTGTATTCTTTTGAGGACTTAGTATTTTTATCAGCCACAGTAACTAATGTCATATTTAAGTGAGTTTCAAATATCAATAAGTTCATTTTTCATTACAAATAATCATTATAATAAAATAATATAAAAAATTTCATGAGCAATCTTGACAAATGACAAATGATCCATCCTAACATCGACATAAGTTCAACTAACCTAAACATATGTTGAAATCAACATTGTAAAAGGTATAAGAGACGTCGACATTTATCATATTAACAAATATTCTGTCATTAGTAAAAATATAAGCAACCTTGATATATATAAATGTCAAGGTAGATTTTAACTTTTCTTGACACTGGCATAGATGACATATATGAATGTCAACCTATCTTAACATATATATACTTCCTTGTGATTGAAAAGTCAACAAATACCTTTTTCTTGTAAGTGGAGATTAAAGGTAAATTTGCATGTGCTTGTTAGTTATTTGTGGACATGTTATGTCATCTCGGCTTTGAAAGGATAATAATATAAGTCATTGATTGGTGATGGCTTGGCAGATGTCAATGTATGCGTGCATAAATATGTTGACATGGTGTGTGATTATTTGGAAATTGTATGTTAATTGATATAATTGTCCCAGTGATGCATGTGACACGTCCCCCAAAGCCCAGGGTGTCAGTTGACTACCCGTCAACCGGAAACACTTTCGTAAATGTGGGGTGACGAACATCTCTCGAAAATCGGAATGGAGTGCTCGCTTTGTACGAGGAGCTCTACCCAAATACATCACTGTGTCTCTTTGTCCAAATCAACATCAATGACCACGCAGGGTCTCTTATCTTGACTATCTGAGTAAAGTACCTCTTTAATTTTTGCATTTTATACTCGCAACATATATTCCATCTATCCCGATATAATCAGTAACATCAATTAAAGCAGCCATAGGCCCATAACCAATACTCATAAAACATCCCAACTATATATATCATAGTTACAAGAGTTAATGATCTACTCTTATACAACACATATATTAAAATGAAAAACATTATAATACATGAAAAACCATCAAAACCACATTAAAACTCTTCTAAATGGCCTCTAGTGGAAAAGATCTCCTCATGCTCCTGTACTGTGGAATAGTACCACTAAACGGGGTAGATAATGCTTTCGGTAATTGGAATCTCTTACTAAGTGGGCTACTCTCGCACTAAGTGCGTATGCGTCTTTCAAAATAAGCCGTTGAAGATGCGTGATCACCTTGAATGTCCCCTGGCGATCATGTATCTGCGAGTCGCCGACTCCCTCACACTTGCCTACTGTGAGAACCCTTAGTTTATATATCGATTAGGTCGTCTCAGGCGGATTGATATTATGTATGGAACACCTCACGATGTATATCAGTTAGGGCTGACCGACCGTTGATCTTTATTTGGACTACCCTCCGATGTATATATTATTTTTAGACAACCCTTCGAACCATTCTCTCAAGAATTACCTCATGCACTCACTCCTATCGTCTTAGGGTGCCCCAGTGCATATGAAATGCATGATGCCAATTCCATTTCAATTCTATAACACATGCAAATATATAATCATGCATATATTCCTAATTTAAATCACCTGAAACATGTCATGTAATTTACCATCAATTACATCATAAAATTAGCTTCACATGAAACAATAAATGAAACATGAAACAATATAGTTGATTTAATGGCTTATTATTTGAAAATTATTTTATGAGACACTATTAAAGACTAGTTAAGCCTCGGTTACTATTCTGGCAAATCCTGCCCGATCATAGGTTCACTTTGGCGAACGGGTTTTTCCATGGCCATTTCGGCGTATACAAACCCGACACACTTGATTTATAACGTAAATTTATGAATTTAATACCCAAACAGCCCCTCACGATACACACCCCCTGTCGATGGCTAAAAATTTTCTAACAATTCGGTCCCAAGTTTTGGGGACCCGATCGACGACCGTTCCAAGGCCTCAAACCAACGAAACATTATAAAACACTTAAATAAAGTGTAAAACCCAGGAAGTAGGATAAAACTTCTACCTCTCGGAGTTTGTGAAACTCCCTAAAGCGGGAGTCACGCGTGGGCCTCTCGTGTAAACTGGCTTTCGCTATGGCAGGATTCAAGCGGTCGATCTTTATATTAGAAATTACTCCTCACTCTAAAAAACTCCATTTTTGCTGCTGCCCAGTTTACTTCTTTTAGCTCGCATCTTTTGGCCTTTTGAATGAAAGGATGAAACTGCCTCTTTTAATAACATTATCTTTTCAATCTTTTCTATAAAATGTCATCATGTGTCCCGAGTTTGGATTTTTGACATTTGCTTTTATCTCGACAGATCCATTTCATCATTTCTCTCTTTCAAGTACAACATTCTTCTCATAATTTATCTTATAGGTGATTTTTCACCTCGATTTGGATACTCGGCACACGAAACTTGATGCCTAAAGCGTGTAAGTCAAGACAATCGAAGTCGACCCAAGAGTGGTTGTGCTAGCTAGATTTCGCGAGGCGATTCAACGATGAAATCCGTTTAGATCATCAGGATCTAGAATAATTTCGAAATTTTTGCGAAATTACGTTTATACTTTTCAGTGGAATTTCTCGGTCTTCTGACATGAGTGATATGCATGAGTAGAGTTGTCCATATAGCATCCATCATATATGTGACATGATATATAAATAGGCAATGACATATTTCTTTGCATTTGTGCATTGGGACATCGCATGAAATGGGTGTGTATGCATGGTTTTAAATCATTTATCATTCTTGGTAAATGGGTGGTGGACTCAATATATGGGACTACGTCCCATAGAGTTCCACGGTTTTACGGTATGAAGGAAAATACGTGTGTTGGGAAAAAAATGACAAAATGTCTATTTAGTTGCGGTTAGACATGATTGTAAGACCCGGGAAAAACCTAGAAATTTGAATTTTTGCTAGGAATGCAAAAATGATAATTTTTCCAGAATTCTTTCCAAGTCTCGGATGATGAAACGGACTTCACCGTTGGAATCGTCTCGCGAAATCTAGTCACCCAGGCAAATTTCGTTAAATTCCGAGACGATTGGATTTTCACGAATTTCGAGACTTGAGTGTCAGTGGACCCGAAAATAGGGAATTTTAGAAAATCACAGAAAAATGTCAAATATTTAAATAATGTCCATTTTAAGATAGATGGGCGAAAGCAGGGACCAGGAAATAAATTGTTTCGGGCGAAAGCAGACCAGGAGAAGCGTGACACGTGGCGCGATGTGAACTTACGATGTCTCATGTATAAATACAAAGCTATCTAAAAAGAAAATCAGAAATCATCTCTGGGTTGAGTTGGACAGCGTTGAGAGAGGAGGAGAAGAAAAGCAACCTTTTCTCTAGCGATTTCTTTGGGTTTTGTTACAGAGTCGAAACTCGGCGGTAGAGAGTTAAAGGCTGTTCTACGCAGAGGAGCTACGCGTAGATTACCCGGAGATAGATTTCTCCAAAGTCCAAGGTTCGGGTTTTCATAAGCCGAGAAAATGCGTGTCCCGGGAAATCCGCCTTGGAAATTGAGGTAGGAGTTTTTTATCCTACCAGTTTGTTTCTATCTAAGGGCATGTGTGTGTGTGTGTGTCAAAGTGGAGAATGTTGTCTAGTTTTTTTCCTCCGACCCCGTGACTGAGTTTTGGCCATAACTCATCCGAATTGAGTGATTTTAATTATTGGATAAACTAGACTTAAAGGAAAACATATCTCCTTGACGGTCTATCAAATTCGACCCCTTTGGACTGAAATGCATTCAGTGGTATGTTGAGCCAGTTTTCTGATGCTGTTTGAGACCAGTGGCGAGTTTTGGCCATAACTCATACGAGATTGAGACCAGATTCTAATTTCTGTCTAAACTAGACTTATAGGATAACATATTTCCTTGAAATAGGTCTATCCAAATTCCGGTCCCTTTGGACTCAGAAATGCATTCAAAGGGAAGATATGTTCAGACAGTTTTTGGTTATGTTTGAAAACTTAGTCCCAGTTGTTTAGGACATATCTTGAGTTTCGGTGATTCGATTTGGGTGATTCCAGTTGGAGAAGAAACCTAAGAACCGTATCTTCAAATGAGCACAAATACATAGTGTCAAATTATGGATTAAGACCCCTGAAATAGGGTATCACAGACTGTTTCCAGTGTAAGTAGAGTAAACTGGCCAGTTTTGAATGAACAGGCCATAACGTCTTCGTCCGAACTCCATTTCAGGTGTTCTTGGACTCTATGGAAAGCTTATTGAGTCAAGAACCTAGCCATATTACTGTAGAGGGTAATTGGTATCCACTACCTTGCTGAAAGTTGGTGTTTGTACCAAGTGTGCAGGTGGGACACAGAGGTCATTTCCTATTTTGTTTGCCTCCAACTTTGGACTACCATATCTTTCCGTCCTTTCTAGTTTGGGGACATTCTTAGACTCTATGACCAGCTAGTCAGATTCTTTACATGTTCCTGTGGAAAGCAGTGGGTGTCCACAACCTTGTCGAAAATCTATGTCTTGGTGCAAATTATTTGGTTGTGTCGATGTGAATAGCTGGGTTTTGACATGACCATTGCATGTATCTTTGTAGAGCTATGTGGATATGGTGCCATGAGATTACAAGGAAGGCTATATGAAATTACTTGTTTAGTCATGATGAATGCTAATATGCATGATACTACGATATCTATAAAGATTGACATGAAATGTATGGAACTTATATGCTTGCGATATATCTTTGCATGGTGCCAACATGAAATGCGGAGTTGATTAGAATGTTCCATGGCGATATCGCCGCGTAACATGAGAATTTGCAGTGACAGTCGCATTGCATATGCACGGGGACATCAACGCCTATTGGGTGTGTGCATGAATATAGTCATTCATCATCAGTGTTGATGAATGGGTAGTGAGCTTGTACTTTGGACGACGTCCAATAGATGTCTCACGGTTTAAAAAATAAAAATAAATATAAATAATGTGTTTGGGCGGAAAGCGAAGGGATGTTAACCTTGGTGAAAAGCACGGAACATGGGTGTAAAGACCCGCGGTGTGATCAAGAAAGTTAAATTGCCCAGAGAAAACACACGGTCATGTTTATCACAAAGACTTTGGGTTGTGTGATAGGAGTCAGGATTGACTTGGGATTTATTGCCCATTAGCACTTGCATTGGGTAATGGAGCCGGTGAGGGCTCGATACATAGGTCATTGGTAATACCAGTGATGGTTGTCACATTTAGCATATGCATATGTGAGGTGAGTCCGGTGGTGACTGGGATCCTCTACTTTCGATGACATATTGAGTGATGGAATCGGCCGAAGACTCGGTACATGGGGCATGTGGTGGTCGAGTCTCATTCCTTGGCATCAGACATTCTGGTGAGACATGTGTATGTTGCACGGATGTGTGTTTGATTGTGAGACCATTGCATGCATAGGTGGGAGTAGTCCTTGTAGGAGATTATCCTTCCTGGCTGCTCCTTGCCGTCGTGGGACCATTTCGGTGCGGGATGTCATGCACACTGGTGTTCTAACGCTCTCCTTAGAGGCCGGGATGTATGAGGAAAGAGAAGTCGGATTGTGGCTTTGATATATATTTTATATATATGGGTTGTATTTATTGTATAGAGTGATGTAATTTAAGCTCTTATGGACTAGTAATTTTATAGTCATGTGCTTATATGTTTAATTATGGATAAATAAGCCTGCATTGATGGCGGGTGTTTTACCGTATCATGGACTGATGCGTAGTCGTTGGCATAATATTGGGCCATGTTGCCATGTAATTGTACATGTTGTATTTTAAGGGTGAGTTCTGTACAAGGAGACTTTGCCGTTTTAGATTAAATCGTGGGTCAGGAAGGGACATGATGTGGTGTGGTGTGGGTTACTCGACATCCACGAAATGTCCATGGGTTGAGTTTGGTGGGACCCAGAGATAGGGAGTGTCATGACTTAGTATCAAAGCTTAGGTAAACAATTACTGAGGGCTCGAATGTGGGTATCACAAGTATGGTCTGATACTAGCTTGTCATTAAGGTATCAAAAGTCTGAGTACGAATCTTGAGAGGCCCGATGGGCATGGGTCTAGAGATCATGCATTGTTGTGTGTTGCGTGTTTTCTACTTAACATGTTGTGTGATATGTGTGGTGATTTGTGCGAATAATATACATGGTGGATTGTATATGGAACACTAGGGTTAGAAAACATAACCTTAGGGGTTCGGAAAACAAAATGAACATGATAGTTTGGGAGCCGTGTGTGTATTAGTCTGGCATTATGCACCACTAAGGAAAAGGGATGAGCGGTGTAGTTCATGATGTTAGTCTATTAGTGGTTGGCATGGCACTAGTTGGCGGATAGAAATTTGACCTTTATTGCTATTTAACACGTGTAAGATGACTAAGCAGAGAGGAAAAGGATGCTATGGGGGGTGAGGTGGGCGAATTAATAGCCCCGACCAGGCACAGACTAACGAACCTTCATAGGGTTGTTGTTGTTGCGATTGCTACCACTTATCAGAGAAGGTGTTGTTGCTGCCACCATGTAAGTTGTAGTGGGAACCAAGGGGTCAGTAACCTCGAAGGTTCGAGGCACACATTCACTCTAGGCCCTGTGAGGGAAGGAGATGGTGGCGGGCCCATTCATTTCCGGTGTAAGAGAAGGATGGCGTAGTCAGCCATTATTACGAGCAGCGCGGCTGCTACCATTTCACGGACTCATTCAATGGTGGGCCAGGGAGGGATGAGTAACCTCTAGGGGTTTCAGGCACATCATCCTCTGACATACATGGGAGGAGGGGACTCGATGGTCAGTATAGCCTTGGCCATTGGAGGAGGAAGTAACACAGACATCAGGGATATGGTGCTGAAAATCTTAGAGGAAGGAGAATCGAATCAATCTTCTTATAAGATATTGTTTGATTCGTGCATCACTTTGATATTTTATCATTTGCTCCCAGTGTGGATGTTTTGCGTTTAGAGGTAGAGACCTTGGATGAGTTGTTATACATGAGTTCTCCCCTAGGGACTAGGGTGAGGATTGATAAGATATGTCGAGATTGTGAGTTAGAGATCTCAGGGATTCTGCTAACAGTGGACCTTCGGGTGATAGACATATAGGATTTTGATGTCATTCTTGGCATGGATTGTTTGACGGCACACTAAATCGTCATTGATTGTGATAGTAAGAGGATTTTTGCCTACACATTGGACAGTATCTATGTGACTTTTCAAGGGGGGAAGCATGATGCTTTACCCTAGATAGTGCATGACTCCAGATGGAGTGGACAGTTGATGGGTTGGCTAGCAAGCCTTACCTTGGAGGACGAGGTGGGGCGGGGGGTGGATCTATCTCGGGTAGTTGTGAGTGCAGGGATGTTTTTCGTGAGCTGTCGGATTCTATCGCACAAGGATGTAGACTTTGTTGTGAGTTACAATTACGTCACCCCCATTTATATGGCTCCTCTTGGGATAGCCTTTAGTTGAGTTCAAGAACTCAAGGTCGGATCTGAGGGGTGAACGAGGTTTATTGGTAGGCACTTCTGATCTCGATTGCGTGATTTGAAGTGGACAGTGAGAAGTCATTCGGGGAATTGAAGAAACACTACGGCTCTATTACGATAGTCCGGAGGCGAGGTACACGGTATAATGCTGATGCCTCGGGGAGACGGTGGGATGTGTTACGTGCGATTCGGGAGAGTGGTAGCTTATGGTTCCACGACGAGTTAAGAACCTGAATGGAATTACCCTACGCATGACATGGAGTTAGCGTACAATGCCGCTTTGAATGTAAAAACATATTTATAGTGGTAATTCGAAATTTTCGGACCCACAAAGAAATTAAAGTATATCTGATGGGACCTCAATATGAGGCAGCGCAGATGGATGAATATCTGGAGGATTATGACTTCACTGCGGTACCATCTGAGTAAAGGCAAATGCGTGGATTGATACTCGGTCCGAAAGTCATGGGGGTATTGGCTGGTGTGGCTTCCGGGGTGGTTGTAATACTTTCTGCCCAGGCAATGGGTGGGTTAAACTACGGTGCTGTGAGCAGGTTCAGGTGTTTTGAGGAGTTTAGTAACTCCTTGCCCTGCGAGTAGAGTTGGCGGAGTCGGGCAAGCGGCTGAGATAATGTTTCGAGGAGTTGAGTCTGTGAGGGTGGTATGGTGGCGAGTTTGGTATGCACGGATGGTAGTTTTAGGTATAGGGGTGATTGTGGTTCCCGATTGGAAAAAGCGAGAGAGAGGAGATCGCCGGGATTCCATTATTCTCGTTTGCGGTCTAAGCCAGTGGTGAAGATGAATCATGATCTTCCGTAGCAGCGGTATTGTGGAGCGGGATATGAAGAGACCGTTGAGGGACTTTGTTCGACGATGTCTCACGTGTCACTGATTAAAAATTTGAGCATCCGGAGGCGGACTACTCTATGCCATTGAACAGGTGGGTGGAGTGGGAACCTTATCACGGTGGTTGTGATTTCGCCTTACGGACATCGTAGAAGCATGATCTCGGTGTGGGTGATAGTGGGCCAAACACTAAGTCATTTACATTTTAAGTTGTGATGACCTTCACACTTGAGGAATTAGCTGCAGGATTGTACATACACGAGATTATGCGGTTTCATGGAGTGTGGAGTCTCCATAGTATCGGATCGAGATCCCAGGTTTATAAGCTCCACTTTTGGAAGGTTCCAGAGAGCCATGGGGACCTGCAGTTGATGATGAGCAGCGCTTTCATCCCTGTGAGCAAATGGTCGGGATGGGACCATATACAAGCATGCGATCCTAGGATCTCAAGGGTGGCCCGGGAAGAGCATTTTCCTTGGTTGAGTTCACTATAACAACGAGTTATTAGCGAGTATCTGAGATGGCACCTTATGAGACGGGCCGTATATGGGAGCCATGTCGATCTCGGTTTGTTGGACGAGGAGGTGGGAGGCTCCACCATTGGTTCGGAGTTGATTAGGTCACCTGCGAGGAAGGTGGATTTGTCCACAGCGTCTTCTCACGACCGGAGGCGTGAAGAGTCCGTGTTGACAGGGCGACCAGCCTCTCTAGAGTTTGAGGCGGGTGATCATGTCTTCTTGAAGGTGATGCCTAAGAGAGGAGTGGTCAAGTTTAGCAAGAGGAAAGCCTCCGTGAGATAGGCCCTTTAGTGCTCAAGGGTGGAGTACTGGATTGCTTACTTGTTGGCATTACCACTAAGTTTGTCAGTGTTCTAGCGTATTCTGTCTCACTAACCAGAAATACCTCCCGGTCCAGGCTCATGTAGTGGATTGGGGGCGAGCTTGTTGACTCTGGTCTGGGACCTTTGAGGAGGGAACCGATGCATTATCATATGAATGGCCGAGACCAGGTTTTGTGGCGTAGACACTCTGTGAAATTTAGTGAGATGCCCATGGAGGCTACTATGGAGTGCAGAGATTTGAGAAGGCAACATGGGAGCATGAGGGACGACATGAAGTGCGTGCCTTCTTCCTTATTTAGGATGAAGGAACATGTTCTTTAATTTGGTAGCATTCAATGACTGTTGCATATGCATGTGATTGCATATGGTTGCGTGTAGAAATTTGACCGAAATTCTTTTGAGATGTGGGTGGATAGAAAGGCACAGAAATTTGGTTTTACTATGAAGAGCAAAATAGTGAATTTTTCGAATTCTTTCTAGGTCTCAGGATGTGAAACACTTCCACAAATTAGATCGTCTCGAAATCTAGTCACGGGGCAAATTTCATTGAATTAGAGACAATCGGATTTTCACGAATTTTGAGACGGCGGGTCGGTGGACCCAGAAAGCGGATTTTTAAATCTTACGAAAAGTCAAATATTTAAATAATGTTCATTTAAGATAAGATGGAACTTTGTCGGAATGAAATAAACATTTTGGGCGCGGTAGAGCGTGTCTGCGTGTGTGTGAGCAGCGT
This sequence comes from Tetrastigma voinierianum, assembly GCA_016808115.1. NCBI lineage: Eukaryota > Viridiplantae > Streptophyta > Magnoliopsida > Vitales > Vitaceae > Tetrastigma > Tetrastigma voinierianum. Next base: position 59,043 of record JAEQBH010004470.1, read on the forward strand.
GTCCATCTGAGAAATATCTCTAAGAAATCAAGAAATATCTCTGGTCTAGGACCAAGCGTTAGAGAGAAGAGAGAGGAGGGAGAAGAGCAACCTTTCTCTAGTTTTCACTAATTGCAGAGTCGGAACTCGGTAGAGCGAGAGGATTAAAGGCTGTTCTATGGCGAGAGGATGCAGCGTGCGATATAGAATCTAGATTTCTCTAGTCAGGTTAGTTTCACGAAAGCAGAAAGCGATATCCCAGGGAAATCATAAATTGAGGTAGGTTTTATCCTACTCGGTTTAATTTCTATCAGGGCATGTGTGTGTGTGTGTCGCGAAGTGGAATCTTTGTCTAACTTTTTCCTCGAGCCTATTATTGAGTTTTAACATAGCAGTTATCTACTCATTGAATTGAGTAATTCCATTTACGGACAAACTAGACTTATAGGATAACATATCTCACCAGAGAAATAGGTCTACATCGAATTCCGACCCCCTTTGGACTCATAAATGCATTCAAAGTGGGTATGTTTCAGCCGATTTTCACCGCTCTACATTTTGGAGACCTCGTGACTGAGTTTTAGCCGTAACAGCCTGCTCATCTAATTAGTGATTCTAATTTTGGTCTAAACTGAATAGGATATAACATATTTTCCAAATAGATGCATCAATCCAACTTTGGACCTAATTGCATTAAAGGGCCTCCTGTTGTTGATGTACTTTAAGCATAGCTGCCGTGCTCTTTGTGGGTTCTTGATAGAGAACGGATCTTTGGGCATATGCTCAACGATATAAAGGCGGTGATGGTGGGCTTTTCTCTGGAATGTCACCTCAGGAGTTGAACCTGCGGGCGTAGGACTGAGAGGTTTCTTATGGAGTTGCTTTTCGGTCGTGACGGTGTGGTAGCTCGGCAGATGTGGCCAGGGCTCGTTAGTGGGACACGAGTAATGGAGAGTTCAGGAAGGTGAGATCAGGCAGAGGCGGGAGCTGTTGAACCATGGCGCAGGAGGCCGCTGATGAGGCTCTGCGTGCGAGTCTTAGTATCCATGCGTCCATCGATTCTTGTAGGTGTTGGCGGGTGATCTCTGGGGTCTTTCATTAGTCGAGAAAGCCGATCTGCGGCGTCGGGCTTTGGGGAGGAGAGTGCGGTCTGGCCGGCGGGTTAGTTTGCTATACGGGGCATCCATGGGGCCCGGGGCTCGACCTTTACCTCCTTCTGTGGGTGAGGCTCTTGTGGATGTCAAGTGGGCCATTGCTCCCAGATTGTTCCTGATGAGGTTGGCTCATCACCTCCGTCGTTCCTGCTAGGCATCCCCTCATTGCAACCATCCCCGTGGGGTATGTAGGGATCATGCCCCCTGGTTCGACTATTTTCTCCTCCTTCGTCAACGTCTCGGGGGGCGCCGAGGTGTTGTTGTTCCTCCTGTGTAATGGTATTGGCCTTTCGTTGTTGTGCCTCACGTAGACGTGCGTGAGTTCCATGACTCCTTAGCAGTGGCCCGATTGGCGAGGCCGAGTGCCTCCACATCTCGGTTGCTAGCGGCGTGAGGAAGCTAGGCGTCTCACGGTTGTTTGTTGTCGAATGTCGGTCATGTTGGTCTTGCCGTCCTCGAGGGGGGTTGGCGTGACTCACATGTGTTCGAGTCAATACCATCAGTCTTCCCAGTAGTTGAGTTTGTAAAGGAGCAGTCGTTCCCGAACAGCGCTAAGCGTGGTGCTTTTCTATCGGTGTGTTTGAGCTGTTGAAACCTCAGGAGGTCGTCCGTCGGGCTGCCGACTCTGGCCCTGCTTGAGGAAGGGTGGTCCGGCGGGAGTGTGCGAGTCAAACCTCTCCAGACAGTTGGTCAGTTTCAACTGAGGAAGCCACATATATCAAATCCTTGGTGGTTTTTATGTCCGTGTACCTTTCTTCAGTGGTATTGCTTGGTATTTATCGTGGATGATCATGATGTAGAACTCCGAAAAATTTAAAATTTTCTAAAAGTATAAAATTAAATAATAAATTGCTAAAATGGCTCAGGGAAGCCTAGAAAATTCCATAGAGCTCGGATGTGAAAGCGGACTAAGTGATTGAATCGATCTCCATGAAAGCAAAATAACTCATAAATTTTCTTTAATTCCCTAGGTAGTGAATTCTTTATAAAATTTAAAGTTAGGTATCCCCAATAACGAGATTTTCTTAAAAATCTCGAAGTTAGAAATGACTTGAGCAGAGTTCCTGTTTAAAATAAATTAGTTGAAGACGAAAATAAATTGTTTTGGGTGAAAGCAGGCAGACGGGTCATGGGCGCGTGGCGTGGGCCCAGCGTCTGACTTAAAGGAAGAAGAATAGAAAATGCTTTTTCATTTGAGGGGAAAAACGGCGGTGAGGAGAAAGTAAGATAGAGGAAAATCTCCACCTTCTCTCTCTCCCAGTCTACAGAATCGGTTGGTCCCAGTTCGTCGAGCCCAGATTTAAAGTTCATCTACTCGACGAGAACTACAGCGATGCAAGCAACCACAGCAGTTTCACCCAGAAGAATTTGAGTTTGGAGAAGAAAGCTAGTGAGGAGCTCTACCTTCTCTCTACAAGATTCTGTGTCCGGCTGAAGTTTTCGTCGGGCGAGACACGTGATGTACTCCATCAGGGAGCAGCAGCGTGGACACCAAAATCAAGAATTTTTCATTGAATATTGAAGGAAGTTGGGGAAGGCCGTGCGGTAAGGTCTCGCGGGCGGGTCTACGGGACTCCCAAAAGGATTTCGCCATCCTTGTGAGGTTCCTACTCGGGTTCAGTTCATCCTAAATGCTGTTTGGTCTTGGTCTTTTAGGGGCTGTTTCGTTGTGTTCCCGAACACAAAAACTGATTTTTTCTGGTTTTGAGCTATGTTGTCCAGTTTTTTTTTAGGTAGCTTTGAAGTTGATTTTGGGCTGAGTTCGGGATGGGATTTTATTGCCACCGCATGTGATTTGTAGTCCCAAGTGGGCCAGGTTGTTAATATCCGGAATTGAAAAAGTTTTTTAGGATAGGTTTGGGTAGGAAAAATATATAGCATGTGCGGGGGCTAAAGGAGGCAGGAACATGATTTCTTGGGTTTCACGTAGGCGCAGTACACCTTGTTTGTCTGAGCCTCTTGGACTGACCATAGCTTTCTCGTTTGACTCAGTTTTGGGTCTTGGGCTCTGAAAATCCCGCTGAGTCTAAACTCTATCCATATATGGTTTGACAAAATTTGAGCTATATTTGGTCCAAATGTGTGAAGCGACCTATTGGTTTCGTGCGTCGATCCTGTTGTTCTTATGAGGCCTCAACTTGAGCGACCTAAATTTCATCAGAGCTCAGTTTAGTGTTCTTGGACTCCTATGGAAGATCTTGAGGTCACAGAATCACGATATATACTTTTTAATTGCAATTGGTTCTCAAATCATTTAAAAAATTGATTGTGCCTAGCAAAGTGTGCTAATTGTAGTTACGTGGGATGTGAGGAGTTGTGTGCCCGAAGTGGCCACCATGGAAGGTTTTAGGCTATCTTAGGTGCATGATATGCAATGAATTGTAGCCTAGAAATGAGAATGCATCCATTACTTGCCTAGAGGTAGTGACTTGATGAAATCTTAACATGTGTTTGTGTGATTGATTGAAATGACATTTCTTGGTTAGAGGTGTCATGCTTGGATGTCAATATGTGTGCTCTAACATATTGGGTTTGTGATGTCATTTGTGTGGACATAGCTATTGTATATGGCATGTTGTAGGCTAGTTATTGGGCATTATGCCATGATGCTTAACCCCCAGGGATTTGAGTATATTACTTGTCTAAGTAGTAGTCGAATGATGTTAATGCATGCTTGTTTGATGTGTTAACATGAATATGTGATATGTTAATTATATGGCGTATATAACGTTTAATGAATGTATGGACTTTGTGTGCATTATACAAGAGTGTCCATGGTACACGGTAGTGTCTGATATATAGAGGTGTCCATGTGAGGTCTTTGCCCATTGGGCATGACTTGGGAGTGTGGCACAGTGCATTACCTTGCGGGGACATCGCGTAGGCGTGGGTGTGAGTGCATGGTGGGTTATCCTTGGTGAATGGGTTGTGACTTTCATGCTAGACGAAGTCGATGGAGATCACGGTTTCCTGGTGTTGCACGGGTTAAGGAAATATAAGAGTAGCTCATTGCATTTCATAGGCATTAAGACACCATACAGAGCTAGTGGGGAGGTGAGTGCATGGGAATTGGTTTCTTGAGAAAATTGTTTCGGAGGGTTGATGACAATATTATTTGCTCAGTATGTTGTAACGCACCCTTCGAGAGGTGTCTGAAGCCACATGATACTGTAGGGTGTATAGAGTACAAAGTGTCACATTGTGATATTTAAGGAATTAAATTAAGGAAATGAAAGTTTATGGAACCGAGTTTGTGTATGAGGCAAAATTACGATTATCGATTAGAATAGGACCTTGCAGGCCTGAAAATCAGTGTAGAGATTATTTATGATACAAATAGCATAAGTTACAATTGAAAAATTAAAGAGATGAGGGTCAAATTTCAATTAATGAAAGTTGATATAATAATGGGAAAAACAAAAGCCAAATCATATTTGGTCTCCCAAAGCTAAGTTCCAGTAGGAGGAGGAGAAGGAGAGAGCAGAGAGAAGGAAGGGGAAGAGAAGGAAGAAGAAGGAGGAGGAGAAATCAGGTATGTATGTCTTGGAATTAAGTGTATTTTGGTGTACAGGACTTTTAGTATGAATTTCCATGGAGATTGTTCCTCCTTGTCTAGGGTTTGGAAGAGATCACCCAAATCCTAGATTTTTGTTGAATTCATGTGGGTAAAACCTTAATTAGTAGCATACAATAAACATGGAATCATCACATTTATGTGTGGTTTATAAAAATTGGAGGACCTTGGGTAGAAAGTTCTTGCATTTCACCTAGGGTTTTGTGGTTGAGGTTCAAAGCACCAATTCGAGTGTTGTGAAGTTGTTTTGGATGAATTCCGTATTGGTTTTGAAATTGTTGTAAAGAAGTAGGTTTTAAAGGAAATTAAAAATTTGGTAAAACCCTGTTTTTTGTTTTGATTATAGATTAGTTATAATCATCGAATGAATTTATTCCAATTGTTAAAGAACCATAAGAGATAATGTTTACAAATTTATAGAAGGAACCAAGAGAGCAAATTGTAACTCTAAGGCTCCCAAGTACGGGTAGAGTGAGCTCATTGCCAGCTTGCGATTTTCTTTCTGTTTAAGGTATATGGCGTTTACTGATGTTTTGTATAAGTGGGTACTCACATCAAATTAAGTGATTCAAGTCATGAGTAAACTAGACTTCTAGAGATAAGTTATCTGAAGAAGTTTATGCTTATTATTTAGCAAGGTACCGACAATTTTTTCTAAGTGCTTTATGTGCAGATACGGTATGCCAATTGAGTAATCTAGATATATAAATAATATAATAACTGAGTTTTGGTGAATCCAAATTGGGTGATTCCAATTGGAGAAGAGCATATAGAACCATAGCTTCAAATAGTGAAGAAAACCATTTCCAATTTATGGAGTTAAAGATCCCAGAAATCAGGATATGATGGTGATTCGGTGATTTGGAATCAAAAACATCTTTTGTAACTTGTGTATGTGGTTGAGGGCTACCCAGAGGAAGGAATTTATTGAATTTTAAAGATGTCATTGGATATAAAGGACTGATCTGGAGACATAGTTTTGAAGACCTTTTGAATAATTTTTGGGTAATAAAGTCCATGGTATTGTTGGAAAAAAGTTACCAAAATGAGTGATTTTGTTATGGGTTTTTTAGTGCTCAGCGGTGTTGAATTGAAGCTTTATATGGGCTTGTAGCGATGTAAGAGGCTTTAGTGAAGTACGTTAAGTTTATGCGCTAGGTGATTAATCGTCATTCGTGGTTTAGTGTATGTAGGCCCATTTCTACCATGAGGAAGCAGTGGTGGGTTGTGTGCACCAGTTTGGGAAACGAGGTGGAGTGTTCTAAATTCATTTTCCAATTACTAGTGTATTATTATTATTTATAAGCCCCATTTTACACTTGGTATTTCATGGTTTGATTTGCAAACCATTTTCAAGAAACAAGCAATGAATTAGAAAGCAAACAAGCAAATGGTTTTAAATTGTAAAACCATTTTTCAAAGCAAAGCAACAGCGAAAGAAAATTGTGAAAACAGGCCTTCCACAGTTCAAGCAAGCCGATTCGAGGAGAGTATTAGTGCGTGCCTGAATTAGGATATCATACATGCATTTTAGTTTGCACAGTCGGCAAACTTAGGTCGCCAGCATGGCGTTTAAAGGAAGCCAGTGACACGTGCGGGAGTATATAAGTTAGCGTTAACTAAATTATGGTGATGGCGGCCTGAGGTCGATTAACGTATTCACCGAAAAAGGTGATGCGGGACCACGGGTCCTTCCACGCCACCTGGATGAGCTTTCAGGTTCCCGTATTTCACTAGGGGTACAATAATGTCAGAAAAATAGGCCTCAGTGGTTGAGTAACATGAGCATGATATACGGTTTGAAAAATCGACCATTTGGTTCCTGATTACATGGGAGCTTGGAGGTTTTAAACAGCGGTTGAGCGAGCTCAGTTTAGATTTCAAAACATGTCGGTTGAGCCAGCTCGGGTGGGATTTTAAACCAACGGTTGGTGAGGCTCAGTTTTATTTTCAAAGCATCTGCGGTTGAGCCCACGAGGCTCATAGTTTTTATGCTTTGAGAAACACAAGAAAAAGGTTTGTGAAGGTTTTAGAAACTTTTGAGCAAGATAAAGCAAGCAAAAGAAAATTTGAAAAGTTTTATAAAGCCTTCTAAGCAAGCAAGCAATAAAAAATTACAAGCTTTTAAAGAAAAATATAAAACGAAGCAAGTATAAAAACCATGAGCAAAGAAAAGGTTTTAGAAACTTTTAGAAACAGAAAAACAAAACAAGTAAAAAGCGGAAATGGTGTAAAGAGAGTTTTACAGTTTTGAGATGTTTTCGGAAAAGCAAAACCTTTTATAAAAGCATACACTCAGGCTCGTTTAATATTCTTTGTATTTAAAAACTAAACCTTTTCCAGTCTCAGTGCAGCGAGCGGAGCATAATAGGATTTAATCTACGACATTGTACAAGTCTTGTAAATTAAGAATATTATGTAGAAATAACTTTTACGAATATGTATAATGGAACATATATGCATGCAGAGTAGTTTTGTGAGAATGTGTTGGTATCTTGGTTGCCATATTTTTGGATATAGTAAGAATTGGATATCTGGAATTTGACTATGTGCGGCCAGTTATGCTGTAGAGTTTTCATTTGCTAGCTACGAATCTAAGCTATAAATAAAGAAAAGGAGGTACATAGGAGGTTTGGCAAGCCTCACGACCGCTTCACGGGGGAGTTTCTGGTCGTTAGAGGTAGCGAGGTGAGAGTTCCTGTGGGTGGTAGGCCTGCAAGCCGTGCCGCCGTGAAAAGGGGGGGTGAGAGTGTGGCGACAGTATCATAAGTATTGCTTGATCATGCAAGTTTAGTTCATTACATACATATGAGGTTTCAAAGTATTAAACGGTTGATATTTTTGGCAAATACGGCACTATGTCGGGAAGGGACGTAAGTGCCGTCCTGGGAGGTCATTCGGTTCCAGGAGCGTGCACAGGAGAGATGAGCACGTAGTTGGTTCTCACCTCATGAATCGACCTCCGCGGTAGATTGAATTTGGATCGTCCTAGGCCTGAAGGAGCTCTGCGGGATTGTTCACGGCGGCGGGACCGGTGGGCTGGTGCACACATATAGTATTGCGATAGGGCGGCGCGAGATCGTGACCTCCAGCAGGGTTATGGAAGGATGGGGTCGATAGAGAGGTACGGGAAGGCTGGGCGCGAGCAGTATGGCGGTAGTGGCGCGTCCCAGGCGACTGGTTATGGTTGGGTAGTAAACAAGGTTTCTGGAGTATGGGGTACACAGCGAGATGAGCAAGAGTCTGTTGAGTTTTACGATGGAAAACATGGCTAAGTTTGGTGGGATCTCGTGAGGAGGTATCGATACCTGGCTGTGGGACCCGATTCAGCCAAAGAGTTCATTAGGTTCTTTCCTCATAGTCACAAGGATTCAAAATTGAGTTCTTCAAATTCGTGAACATATCGATTAATCGGAATACTGAAGGTTCGGAACTAGTTGGGTGGTTCCATATATTGGTGATGGAAGTAGGGGTGGGTTTTGTCGGGATTACGACACGGTCCAGTGCATTTGTCGTGGTTCGGAATAGATTTGGGGACTTAGTTGGGGCGCTGAGGTGGCGAAGCCTGACCATGTATCGATGGGACGGAAAGTAGAGAGTGTCGGGCACATCCCAGAGCTGGATGTGATTAGAAGAGCTGAGGAGGTTATAGGAAGTAGGAGGTGCGAGATTAGAGGCTATCTCTAGTCGAGGGGATGGAGTGGGGCCCAGGTTAGCTAGCCGATTGGTGAGCCCATTCAAGCCCAAATCTCGTCATATGTGTCGAAATGACACTATGGGGAGTGTAGAGATTGATGCGGGTGTTTCCCTTTGTGGCGGAGAGGAAAGACCCCGTTTCGTGAGGAGTGCCACCGGTGATTGGTGCGGAAGTATCGGTGGCCGATCCCAGCTACCCCGATTACCAGGATGTTAGCACCTGGAGGTCGTTAAGGAGGTTTCCTGGCTGGAGGGGCCAGCACAGCCGCCGGTAGGAGGTGGTCGTGGTAGGCGGAGGCGGTGCGGGGGATGACGAGCCACAACGCTCGGGCGGAGTATATCGTGACTTCGTGAATCGGGATCTGACTCGGTTGGTCAGGTATTGACTCTATCCTTGATCATGATGCATATACATTAGTTGACCAGTGATACGCATTCATTTTCTCAAGCCATTCTTAGATCGTTTTAGATAAAGACCCGATAGAGTGTATGAGTTTCCTTCCCGGTGGAATCAGTTACTACGTGAGCAATTGGTAAGAGATAGTAGGGGATCCGATTGAGGGACGCGAGTTCCCGAGGATCTGTAGCTTTAGATATGAGAAATTTCGATGTGGTTCTCGGCATGGATTAGGCATCTCGCCATGAAACGCGTTAGATTATTCTACGAAGCCAGATTGAATAGGCCCGGGAAATTGGAGGTAAAGTTCGAGGATCGTGAGAGTTATCATACGTATGATCCGCCATGTGTGAATCTTTGCGTAAGGTTGTCGGGGTTATCTAGCTTATGTGGTGGAACGGGAAGGAGGGGACTATATTGGATGAGATTCCAATTGTTGAGGGTTCAGGATGTATTCCCGGATGATGTGCGAGGCTTACCTCAGTAAGTGCTGGAGTTCACCATTGATTTGATCGAGGGGCCAGGCCATTTCCATTCCTCCTTATCGCTCATGCGAGTTGAGAAGCAGGCTCAGATTAGAAATTGTTAAGTAAGAAGGAGTTCATTCGTAGGAGCATGTTGTAGGAAGCTCCGGTTCTGCCGTGAAAAAGATGGGAGTTCTGCGGTGTGTATGGGTCTGAGACGGAGTTGAACAAGTTACCATCATGTCGATATCCCGCTCCCATCGATGAGTTATTTGATCAACTCTCGGGGGTCAGTGTACTCAAGATGAGATTTGGTCTGAGAGGGTATCATCAGGTTGAGGTCGCGGGAGGGTGATGTTCCCAGGCGCGTCGGGACCGCGCCTTCTACGGTTATGAGTTTTGGTGATGCAGTTTGGCTTGACTAATGCTCAGAAGCGGCATTTATGGATTTGATGAGCGGGTATTCCGGTAGGTATTTGGATGGGTTCGTCATAGTCTTTATTGATGATATCCTGGTGTATTCGGTAGTTCGGAGGAACATTGAAGCACTGAGTTGTGGACCTGGGAGAGCAGGGTTATATGCAGAGTTAGTGATGTCGGTTTGGCTTGATAGGGTGCTTCTAGGTCATATGATTTCGATTGATGGTGTGAGTGGATCCCGGAAAATAAGCGATGGTAAATTGGAAACCTACAAAGAATGTGTCGAGTCGAAGCTTCCTTGGTTTGGCAGGATTCTGGGAAGTTTGTTGAGGGGTTCCTGAATTGCCGACTAAGGCGACAAGGAAAGATGTCGATATGATTGGGTGGATGCACGCGGCAAAGTTTCGAGGAGGTTGAAGGGTAGATTGACTTGAAGCAGTTCTAGCTTTACGATGGGAGAGATGGGTTTGTGGTTCACAGTGATGCCTTCCCAGACAAGGCCTTGGTTGTGTTTGATGCGAGAATGATAGGGTGATTGCATATGCCTCAGATAGTTGAAGAAGAGCATGAGGAGAATTACCTGCAGCTTAGGAAATGCGGCCGGTCGTCATTTGCTTTGAAGATGAAACATTACTTATATGGTGTTCCTTGTAGGATCTTACAGTCCTTAAGAGTCTTGATATATTTTCACTTTCGAAAGGGGATAAACACGAGGCAAAGAGATGGCTTGAGTTGATTAAGGTTCTAGTTGTACTATTGGTACCATCGGGGAAAAGCTAATGTAAGTGGATTTTGCTTGAGTAGGCGACCAGAGGTTCTTTCTCATATGAATCGGTTATCTTCCTTTGTTGGTGGATCTGAGAGCTTTAGGGGTGATGGAGGTTGAGGATTCGGGAAGCCTTGTTAGCCACGTTTCATGTTAGACCCCTCCTAATGGATCCTTATTCTGCGAGGAAGATTCACGGGATCCGCAGTAAGCAAGGAAGAGATAGAAAAAGGGAAAGAGAGAGTAGAGTTTCAAATTAGGACGATGGCATGTGGTGAAGGAGAATGCGTGCGGTATATGTGGCCAGTGAAGAGGAGCATTATGGAAGAAGCACATTCATCTACAGCATTCTGCTATAAATCAATTAGTACCAAAATGTCTGAGGACTGCAGGGTGGATTGTGGGGATGAAGAAGAGATAGCAGTTTCGTTTAGGTGCCTAACGTCGTGGTGAAAGCCCGAGCATCGAGGCCGCCGAGAGATCGATTGCCTCACATTCAGTGGAAATGGGAAGATTCTTATGGATTTTGTGGCGGGTCCACGGACTGGGAGGCAACATGAGTGAGATGCTGAGTGTATGGTGATCGATTATTGAAATTTGCCCATTTTACACCAATTAATGTTGAGGATTCATTGGAAGTAGCGAAAGTTATATGTAAGATGAGATGAGTGAGACTGTGGGGTTCGGTTTGATAGTTTCGGTCCAGAGCCAGGAGTTCCACGTAGGTTTTGGCTACAGTTCTAAACGGCGTTGCTACGCCTACATTTCGGCCTGACATTTCCATCCTCGGGACGGATGGTCGAGAGGACTATTCGGACGTTGGAGGATATGCGAAGCATGTGTGATGGATTCAAGGAAGTTGGGATACTCACTTGGCACCCAGGTTTGCCCTACAGCCCAGCCATTATCAAGCCGGTAGAAATGGCTCCATTTGAGGCCAGCTGGCGGGGGGCGCATGACTCGTGTCTTTGGGATGAGGTTAGTGAGAGAGTATTAGTAGGCCACTGAACTAGTATGAATCACTTGAAGTGTAGTTGGGCCCGTGATAACTTGAAGATAGCGAGATAGGCAGAGAAGTTATGGGAACGGCCGTCGTAGAGACTTGCGAGATAGGTGACCGAGTCTTGAAGTTCACCTTGGAAGGTGTGTTGAGATTTGGGAAAGCGAGGCAAGCAGTCGAGGAATTATATATTGGACTATATGAATTATAGGTAAGGCGGTGACTTCTGAGTTGAAGTTACGAGGTATCAAGGATTCATAGTACATTCCATGTATCGATGTTGAGAAATATATCCGGATCCTTCATGCTGTATTGAAAGCGTACGGATAAGGAGGGAATTTGACTTATGAAGAGACACTTGGGTGCGGTTGATCGCGAAAGACGGTGTTGAGAAAAAATGATTACATTAGTTGATTCTTATGGAAGAATCATGAGAGGGAGAGCGCTGCTTGGGGAGCCGGAGGAGGCTGAATGCGCTGGAATTACCCTCCTTATTTTCCCATGAGGTATTTTTTCCTTTCTAGTTCTTTTGGAGTTTAGTTATTCATTTTAGAGGACAGGAAATGTTCCTCAAAGAGGGTACATAACACAGCTTTAAGAGATTAATACGATTTATGATCGTAGGGGTATATAAAATGCAGAAGTGTCATTGTAGTATTTTGGAGACTACAAATTATAGGAAATGAAAGTTTATGGAACCCAGGATTTGTGTATGAGAACAAAGGTCTGATTTTCATTTGTAAATAGGGCGTGAATATGAAAATCATTAAGTGTAGAGATGGGCCTGTTAAATAGCGAAGTTCTGATTGAAATTAAAAGAGATGAGGGTCAAATTTCAATTAATGAAAAGTTGATATTATAATAATGGGAAAAACAAGCCAAAATCATATTTTGTCTCCCAACTAGGGTTCTAGGGAGGAGGAGGAGGAAAGGAGAGAAGGGGAAGAGAGAAGGAAGAAGAAGGAGGAGGAGGAGAAGAAGATCAAGGTATGTATGTCTTGGAATTGAGGTATTTTGATGTCTAGGACTTTTAGTATGAATTTTCATGGAATTACCACTCCTTATTCTAGGGTTTTGGAAGATCACCCAAATCCCTAGCACATTTGAATTCATGTGGGTAAAACCCAATTAGTATACAATAAACATGGAATCATCACATTTATGTGGTTTACTAAGGAGTGGAGGACCTTAGGTAGAGTTCTTTTTTCACCTAGGGTTTTTGTGGTTTGAGGTTCCAAAGCACCAATTCAAGTGTGTGAAGTTCTTTTGGATGAATTCCATGTTGGTTTGAGAATTGTTGTAAAAGGAGAATGTCGGGTTTAAAGAGTGTCAAATTTGGTAAAACCCACATTTTTGTTTTGGTTATAGATTAAGTTATAATCATCCAAATGAATTAGTTCTTCAATTGGTAAGAACATAAGAGATAGGGATACAAATGTATAGAAGGAACCAAGATTGGCTCTAAGGCTCCCAAATCTGAACTGAAAAGAGTGAGCTCGTGTAGCTATTTGATTTTGCTCTGTTTTTGGTATGGTTGTAGTGTTTTTGGCCATAAGTGGAGTTTGCTCATCAAATTAGTGGAGACAAAATTATGGGCCAAACTAGACTTCTATGAATAATTTATCTGAAGGAAGTTTGTGCAAATTGAATCAAAGTGCCCATAAATTTTTCTAAGTGGAGCTATGTGCAGATTATGTTACGCCAATTTGAGTAATCTAGATATAAAATATAATAACTTGATTTTGAGTGATCCAAGTAGGTGATTCCAATTGGAGAAGAAACCTTATAATATAGATTCAAATGAGTGAAAAACCATTTCCAATTTATGGAGTTAAGATCGAGAAATCAAGGACCCTTTTAGTAGGTGATTCGATGGTTGGAATCAAAAAACATCTTTGTAGCTTGTGTTATGTGGTTGAGAGCATGAGAAAATTTTGTGAGAATTTTAAAAGAGATGTCATTGGATATATAAAGGACTGATCTGGAGAGTTTCATATTTTTTTTTTTGAAGACCTTTGAATAATTTTTTGGAGTAATATCGTCCATAGAGTATTGTTGGTAGATTTTAAAATGAGTGGTTTTTTTTTGTTAGGGGTTTTTTTTTTGTGCTCCAGAGGTAAATTGTTATTGACTTTATATGAATGTTGTGATATGATGACTTGCGTGTGAAGTCGTTAAGTTTATCGCCCTCGTCGTCGTGATAGTTTGAGTATAATAGGCTACCACCACTCTACCACAAAAGCAAAGGAGGCAAGTAGTGGTTGTTAGCAAGTTTGGAAACAAAGAGGTGAGAGTGTTCTAAACTCACTTTCAAATACTAGTGTATTATTATTATTATTATTATAAAGTGTACCTTTGGTATTTTATGGTTTTGATTGCAAACCATTTTCAAAAAGTAGCTCTTAATGAATTAGAAAGCGACAAATGGTTTAAGTGTAAAAATTTCAAAAAAGCAAGCAAGCAAGCAAAGAAAAATTGTAGTAGGCCTTCCCTAGTTCTAAGCAATGGCCAGGTCGGAGGTAATTAGTACGTGCAGTGATTGTTAGGATATCCTTATCATGCATTTTTGGTTTTGCACGGTCGATAAACTTAGGTCATGGCATTTAAAGGAGATCGTGATACGTCTGGCGGGGTATATAAGTGCTGGCGTTAACTAGAATTATGGTGATAGCGACCTGGTCCAATTCCACCATATTCACCGAAAAAAGGTGATGCGGACACAGGTCCTTCCACGGTTGAGCATAGGTTCCGTGTTCACTAGAGATGCAATGCTTAATAGGCCTCAGTGGTTGATGTTTTATGAGCTGTGATATGCGGTTTTGAAAAATCAACCATTGCCGCCAGGCTTGGAGTTTTTAAAGCAAGCGGTTTGGAGCAAGCTCTCAGTTTAGATTTCAAACGATCGGTTGAGCCAGTGGGATTTTAAAATAAGCGGTTGAGCCCGAGACTCCGTTTTATTTTCAAGCATGCGGTTGAGCCAGAAACTCCCGTTTTATAGAAAAGCTTTGAAGCTTTTAAAGCCAAGGGTTTGTGAAAGGTACAAGAGAATCTTTTCAAAAGCGAGATATTAAAAACCCAAGCAAAACTTAAAGCCCGAAGAAGTACATAAACCAAGAAAACCCAGCGATACTTTACAGAAAAAAGCACGAGAACTTAAAAGAAAAAAGTATAAAAACAAACGAAGCAAGAAAAGTTTAGAAACTTTTGAAAACAAAGCAACAAAGTATAAACACGGAAAATAATTATAAAGAGGGTTTACATTTTGAGATGTTTGAAAAGCAAAACCTTTTATAAAAACATGTATTGAGCTCGTTAAGCTCATTATTTTGTGTTAAAAGCTATTTTTTCCAGTCTGATGCATGGAATGGCTAGACATAATAGGATTTAATCGACATTGTACAAGTGCTGTAAATTAAGAATATTATGTAGAAAATAACTTTGAATATGTATAATGGAACATATGTACATAGAGTAGTTTTTGTGAGAATATGTTGGTATCTTTGTTTATATATTTTGGATAAAGTGTAAATTGGATGTATACGGGATGTGGAATTTGACTATTTTGGCATTATATGAAATTTTTATTTGCTAAATTTTACCAAATCCTAAGTTATAAATAAAGAAAAAATTTTTATAGGAGGTTTTAGCAAGCAGCTCTGACCTGGGAGTTTCTAGTCGTTGGGAGCAGCATTTGGGGATTTACAGAGTGGTCGGCTGCATGCTTGTAGGTAGGGAGGTGGGAGGTGTATGTCCACTATATAATATCGGAGGTCCACACAATATCAATCGTCGGGTATGCGTTGATGATACATCGGAGGGGTTTGTCCATATAATGTCAATGCGTTGGGTATGCCCGATTAATATACATCGGAAGGTTGTCAAAATGGTGCCAGTGTGTCCACATTGCCTCGGAGGGTTGTCCATGGGTAAACAAAGCCACCTTTGTTTGAAAATGGTTTCATTCATGGCAAAATGCATGTTTGAAGGTGGTGAAGACTTGATGGACATGACTAATTAGCGTCTCTCATTCATGACAAGTAGGATTACATTGCTAGGATTGCATGTCCTAGGTTGGTGTGCTTGGTTGTTTGACCATTCATGTGTGCATTTAGGTGGGAATAGCCTTGCGGGACTTATCTCTGCTGAGCATTAGCTCACCGTCGTGGTTTGCTGGTCTGAGTTCTGTGCGGGCGGTGATTGCTCTGTAAAGGCCTGACAGTATAGGCCAGAATTTGGATTGTGGCCTTGATCATGTTTTATGTATATTATATATTAAGAACATGTTAGTTTAATATAATGTTTTGCAGTAAGAGTAATAACTCTTGGTGGCTTAATTTCTATTGTATATTTATATATGGATAAATAGGCCTACGTGGCCATTTTACTCGTATGTGAAGGGCCCGGTGTGGTCGTTGTATGTGGGACAGGGTTGCCATGAAATTGCACGAGGTTGTATTTTGGTGGAAGCTCCCATAGTACAAAGGAGACTTTGCCGTTACCCGTTAAATCACTGGGTCCCTAGAAGGGGACTCAATGAGTGGTTTTAGTTTTGTTGCCATGTGTAGTACTACCTGTGGTTAGCCCGGGTTGTCAGCGGGACCCAGGATTTGGGGTGTCACAGACAATGACTTTCCTTGTTAGACGGCGATATGGCATCTTCCCAATTGGGTAGGAAATCCCTCTTTCCTTATCGTCAACTGAATATTAAAGGATAATTAGGGAGCCGTGATCGTGAGAAATCCTTCCTCCCTCAATGAGTGGAGAGCGGATCGTTGGGTACTTCCCGCACCCCATGCGTATGTCGTTTGGTGGATGGTGGACCATCGCTTGGTACCTGTGTGTATCCGGCCCGGGGCGGGCTTGGTCCCCGGCCCAGGGGCTTGAGGCAAGTGGTCGGGATGTCGTCATGGGCCAGAGCTCTCTGGGCTAACTGACACGCCCCTAAGCCACCTTAAGCCTTGTTGGTGGTTTGTCTCTTAGGTCTGTGTTCTGGGCCCATATGCATGTTTTTTAGGCACCATCATATATATATATATATATATATACCATATGCTCTCTCTTATGCTCAATTGAAGCATTGTGGATGAGTGATTAACCAACAAGCAGCCCTCTCTTGTTAAAATGTGTGCAGATTTCTTTGAAATTGCTTGTAATGGCTGGAATAGAAAGATGTTGATATTCAAAGATGAAATTCCCGACGACTCGAGAGAGGGCCATAATATTTCAAAAAATTGAACTTTTATGGTAAAGTAGTCAACCACGATGAGATACAAACTCGACTTCAAGATATGGAGTTAGACTTTCCTGCATACTCGCCAATATTTGAAAACCACCGGTGAATCGTTTCCAGTGTGAGACCATTATCCTTTCTATGAATGAACATGAATAAGAAATATCAAATAATGTCAATGAAATTCCAAATACTATATCTTATCTTGTTGTAACAAAAGCAATCGACTCTACTAGATGATTGATTCTAATTAAAAACCTAAATCCATATCTAGTTTGCTTTCCATATCTTCTTTCTTATGGTGTAAAACTAAAATCTCGTTTCTTTTCTATTATTTTAAATTTTTTTATGCAATTTTGCTTTTATATTATTTTCATCTTATGGTTTATTAGCTTGATTATTTTTATTGTGCATACATGATTAAACAACATGGCTATACAGCTATGGCTTATACCTTTCTTTCTACATTTAAATTTACATTTTATAGGAGGAAGAATTATAAAAAAGAAAACTGGAACCTCAATCTCCTTCTTGCTGAACTGATCGATCAGACTGGACTGGCTTTTTCCTTTCAATAATTTTCCATTTGACCATGTTTCGTTCTTGTGCATGTTTAATCTAAAGTGATGAAAGCAATCAGGTCATGTCTGGTATTGATTTATCAATTTGGTCATGGTCTACATCAGGTGATTGTCTTGCTAAGTAAATCCTAATTATGATGGGCTTGAAGCACTGTATAGGGTATCTCCAGATACTGCAAGTTATTATCTTTGCAAGGTAGGAAATAATGCTTTAAATATTCAAATTATCATTTTATCTCCAATATAAGAAGAGTTTTAACCGTTATTCAATTTTTTTCCCCACTAGGGACACTTCCTTGTACTTTTAATAAAAAAAACTTGTTTAGATTTTTGTTAGTATCATTCTAATAATGGAATTTTTTTCTTTTATTTTTATTTTATTTATTTTTGTCTGGGGAGATACAAGTTCCTTTGATGATTTGCAAACTTTCTGATGCTTTGAGTTCAGGAAAATGAGATCATGAATGCTGGTTTTGAATCATCACAAACAAAAGGTTGGCAATAGTAAGAAGGAAAGATGGCTAACCGCAGTGTATGCATTATTTAATTCTTCAATGATGCTTATGTTTAACCTGATTTAACATTATTGATTGTCAATTCATGCAACCGACAAGTGATGCACAAAAAAATGTAGTGCAGAAGAAAGCGGACAAGGATTGTTGATGCTCTATAGTGCTTTGCAACTTCTTCTTTCTGCTTGCATAGTTGCCTAATTCAGCTTCACCAGATTCTTGCAGGATCTTTTGATGGTTGGACCACCCAGGTTTGACTAAATATTTAAATGCTGATTAGTTAAGAAACTGATATTGTGGATTTTCCTTTTGTACTTCTTGATCTATTAATTAAAATACACCAGTGATTACTCAATTATATGGTGAAATTACTGTTTTGTTCTCAGTGACCAGTTTGTCATTACCAAGATGTATTAGGACTAGTTTGAAAAGTATCTTTTCCTTGCAGTTTCCCTTGAAATATCAAATTCCTTTCAATGTTACTCTGATTTAAGGATAAATGAAGCCAACTTCTGTAATCTCATATTAGAGGGGTAGCTAATTATGATGGTTTGTGGCTGGAAATGAAGAATATTCAGGAAAAAATGGACAAAGGCCATATTCAAGTTCAATATTGCTGCAAGTAAGAGGTGTCTAGAATATCAAGTTAAACAATGTAGATTTTCCCCTCTTGCAGTAATTTAGTTTTAAAAAAATTATTCAATTGCTCAATAGGTGTATATAGAAACCTTACATGATTCTTTGGTGTCTTGTCAGGGATTGAGTGGGTATATGTGATATTCTAGACTGAATCACACGAAATTGTCAATTGTTTCTAATGGTTGCCCATTTATCTTCTTACCTTAGTGTTTCCGAATGTTGAGAATGGGATCCATCGTGAATTGAACTTAGACATTGTTACCACATTGTTACCACATTATTACACGTTGTTTTGACTTCTAAGAAGAGAACTTCATTCTGAAGATCGCGGGCGTCTGACGAGTTCTTGGAGCATCTTTCGATTGCATTGTAACAACTTAGTTTGAGAGGCTTTTATTCCATGTGATGCTAATGTACTGCATTTTTATAAAATGGCGAGTTGTCTCTAATATGCTCCCTCGAGTTGATTGAAGGAGAACTAAGAGGCATTGGAATAAGTGAATCTTTCAAGTGGAAGAGGCAGTAAGTCATCGGGTTAGCTAGATAGTATATCGACTATAGGTTTTTTAACAGCAGTTGAATAAAATGGACATCGATCTCAATATGCTTAGTTCTAGCATGGTGCACAGGGATTAGAAGCAAGTGCATGTGCCCCGATATTATCACCTGACAGTTGGTGGTTGGTGTTTGAAGAGAATGCCAATTTGCAGCAGGGTCACAGATCCAGGACAGGATTCGTAATTTGTGGTGGCTAGGATATATTGGACACATGATCAGAGATACTGCATTTTGTTTCTTGGAGCTCCAATCGGACTCTGAACAAAGGCCACTCGTGGACTTACGATTATCTAAATTTGTCGCCCAATCAACATCAGAAAACATAGGTTGAATACATTAGCGAGGTCTAAGAGGCCGTGAGGTACCTTTAATATATCGAGTATTCTTTACAAGCAACCCCGATGAGTCGTAGTTGGGCATGTAGGAATTGACTAAGCTTATTGACATAAGGATAATAGTCACGGTATGTGCTAGATATTGAAGGGCTCCAGTGCTTTGATATATAAGGAAGGTTGAGAAAATGGAGAATTTGTCATTTAAGAGTTATGAGTAGAAACTTATGGGGAGTGAAGCAGGTTTTGCATTGCTCATATTTGTTTTGTGCAACAAATTTAGATGCATATTTAGTTTTCCATGAAAGGTGGGAGAAGGGAAAGTGAACCTGAAACAGAAATAATTAAGCCCCATTGAGTTTTGAGAGCAAATGTACTATAGAAGATCCTGGAATGAGATTATGGATAGTTTGTGGAATTATTTCTATGATCAATATATTATCTCATAGGCAAGAGCAAATATCACACCCACAGCGTTGGTATGAGGTAAAACAAGGAAGTCCCGGAGGCGAGTTATTGAAATCCCGTTAATATGAGTTTGGCGAAACCTGTCAAATGACTCTAGGAACTTGCTTTCGAGCCATACAAGGCCTTATTGAGCTTGCGAAAATTTGAAGGTACAGATGGGATCTTCAAATCAGCTGGGGTTGAATCAACACATTTTTATGGAATTTCTGTGAGAAATATTATTTACATAAACTTGTTGAATATCCCAGCCTTAGTAACAACTAGTGAAATCACGGGCGAAAGGTGGACTACCCCAGCGGGTGAAGGTATCGAAAAAATGAATGCAGGAACTTGGTGAAACCCTTTGCAACCTATTTGGCCTTATACTTGTCGAGGATCCATCTCGACATGGTACTTAACACGAAAAATCCACTTGCATTGTATAATCGTATGATTGTGACGAGGAGAGGCCGCCTCATATGATTTTTTAAGAGGGCATCATACTCACCGCATTATAGCCATTTGGGAGTAAAGAGTGCATCAAAAAATATTGAGTCGTTTCGAGCAATGGAGGTGGAGTAAGCTTTGGGCTTAACAATTCAAGATTTTGCACGAGTAACCATGGGGTGCACTGAGCATGTTGAAGCATGAGGTGCACAAGGTGGAAGTGTGACAGTATCAAATATTGGAATAAAAGATTAAGGGCTAGCAGGAACTGATTGTGAAAGTGGACTATAAGAAAGAGGAAAGGAATTTTGGGAGGAAGAGTCTGGCTTGAGGCAAATGGAACAAGAACAATGGAAATAGAGGTAGCAATGGTATTAGAGATGGAGATGAGTGAGTGGGGAACAAGGAGAGGGCATAGATACAGAGGTGGAAGGAAAGGAAATTTGAGAAGCAGAGATTGGTAATGAAAACAGTGGTGAGGAAGATACAAAAGGTGTAGAAGCTAGAGGAGAGGACTGACATTTAAAGAGCTCAATGTAAGGAAACCTTCCTTCGTCAAAGGTCACAGTGTGCGAAACATATATGCGACCTGAGGAGTGTAGGCACTTGTAACCTTTATGGCATGAACTGTATCCTAGAAACACACACTTAGAAGATCGAAATTGGAATTTATGAGTGTTGTATGATCTTAAATTGGGGTAGCAAACACCTTGAGAAATGTAAATCGGGAACACCTATGTAGTCGCTCAAAAGTGGGAACAACTAAGCGCCTCAAGGTAGGTAGATGATTAATAAAACAAACAACAGCCTCAAAAGCTTCCCACCAATATTTTAATGCATAGAGACCCTTGCAAAAAGAGCGAGGCTATTCGCCACTGCTTCAGAGCTGGCCAACCTTGCCATATTTTGCGATGAACACGGGGACAATGACACTAAATTCAATGCCAATTGTCAGAGGAGAGGAAGAAGGTCTTATATTCACCTCCCCAATTGGATTGTATGCATTTGATTTGTGGAAAATTGTCTCAACCAAAGAAATAAATCAGTTACAATAGTCGCTAATTTATTTCCAGCTTACAAGGATAAATCCATACAAAGCGTGAGTAGTCATCAAGTGAAACATAGTACTTATAGCCAGCAACTGACACAAATGGGGATGGGCCCTAAACATCAGTGTGCATAATCTGAAATGGGTGAGTTGTCATATGATGAACAAAAGGAAAGGGTTGTTGATGAAGTTTTCCATATTGGCATGAGGAACAGAAGGGAATAGCTGCATCAGATCCTAGGTGAATGTTCATTCGTCGCGCACCCGATTTAAGAATGATCGAACGAGGATGCTACACTCATATTTGCACCTAAGAAAGGGAGGGAAAGACCAGCACACACCTCACAAATCAGATAATGATTAAATGGTTTACACCTAATGAATTATTTGTTTAGTTAAACGAACTTAATTGAAAATCTTTTTGACTTAGATCGAAACATGTTTAGGAACAATCTTACAACTAACTTATGTTTCATTTCCACCGAGCTTTAAACATAAAAAATGTCCTTAAAAAATTAAAGCTAAATTGTTTTGAGGATAACAAAATTCTTTTCTTGTTGGGGACAAGCAAAACTTTAAGTTTGGGGGAATTTGATAAGTCTAAAACTCGTCTATTTTTAATCCATTTTTCTGGTATGTTTTTAATGTAGCTTTAAGATCTATTTTTATGCCAAATTATGAAACATTCACTGAATTTTTGTTTTGCAGGCAATTATTTAAAAAGGAGAGAATTCCAACAAAAAAAGAAGCAAAAAGGGTGAAAAAGCAATAGTTTTGGTCGCGACATAATTTTTGTTTGTCGTGACACAAATTTAGGCCAAAGGAACTATGTCGCAGCCAACAACTACATGTCACAACAAAGCCAGTCCGAATTCAAGGCTAAAAAGAGCTTTCAATGTCGCGACATAGAGTTTTTCAGTCGTGACATATTTAAAGAAAATTTTAAAGAAAGTTGTCGCAACATAGTCAAGACAAATGGTGAAGGAGCCGTGTCGCAACATTATGTCCTATGTCGCAACATAGAAGCTGAAGACCAACAAATGAATTCTGTCACGATAAGAGACAGTTCGGTCGCGACAGAAAATGGCAAGAAGGTAGCACAAGTCAGCTAAGACAAGTGTTTTTATGTTGCGACAAAGTTTTCAGAACCAAGCCAACTTAAGCATAATTTTCCTCTGTCGCAACATAGAAAATCCGGCCGTGACATAACATCCAGAGTTCACAACAAGAGCAATAGAATTTCGATCGCGACAAAGATTAACTATGTCGCGACAAAAAAAGCATGAGGAGAGTGAACTCTATGTCAAAACAAGAAGTTGAGGAGCAACACATGAAGAATGGTGACAAAGGAGTTTATGTGGTGACATAGAAAAACATTGAAGGCATAATCTCTGTCGCGACATAGAAGTTTTATGTCGCGACAATAAAAGCTATGGAATGAGGAAATTATGTCTCGGTTAAGAAATTGGTCGCCATTAAATCAAGAAGAACAGATGAGCCATGCAAGTGTGTTGCAACAAAATTTCTATGTCGTAACCAACAAAATTTCAACAAACGACTAAAATAGGGAACACCGCCGCGACTAAAAAGTTTTATGTCCCGACGTAAATAACTATGAATCAAAGAAATATCGGGTCGTGATATTGTAGAACTCCTACCGCGACGCAGTAGAAAGGTCGAAAAAGAGATTGTTTTTCGCGACAAGAAAAATTAGGTCATGATACAGTTCTAGTCGAAAGACACAAGAACCGGCTGCAATCGGTTTTTAGTGTCACAACACAAGACACCTCGGGCCATGCATAGAACAAGACTGATACACTGACAAATATGTTGCGACATTTTCATAGTATGTCGCAAGATAATTCAAGTAAAAGCTCAAAACTAATGTCATGGCAGAAGACTTCATGTTACAACAGAGGCCAGCGACAAAGACTTAAAACTCTATCATGACATCAATTTTTTATGTCGCGATAGAGCGACCATTTTGGGCCAAACTTTTGGGGATCCACAATGCAATTAATGAAGTGAGGCCCAACACTGGAAAGTCTATAAATAGACGCATCTAGGGCATTGTGCGCAGCTTCCGTCACTCCAGGACTGCTGGGTAGTTGGAGACTCTTGTATATTTTCATTTTTCTTTGTTTTTCTTTTCTTTTCTTTTCTTTCCCATTTTAGTAGATTTAGTTTTAGAGTAGTACTGCTTAAGTGAGTTTTCTTTACATATGGATTTTGAGTATTGAGCGGATAATGCGCCTTAGGCTGGAATTTATTTATAAAATCATCTTTCTCATTTCTGTTTGATCTAAATAGAGGATGGTAAGTTTATGGAGCTCATTTATTTCAATTCGTTTACAAGTTCAGTGAATTTTCCTAATCAGCTAGTCACTGCGATGAGTAAACCAGTTTTGAAAAGTTGAGATCTCTCTGGAAATAAATTGATGATGATGGTTATTTTTAGCCTGGCGAGGAAGAATGCTTTTATTAGGATTCTTGAATTTATTTGATTGGTATTATTCTTGAATTTAATTGTTCCCAGTACGAGTATCGTATACCCAAGCTAGGTTCTGTATCTTGCTCTGATTTCTAGGAGGCCCTCAGCGTGACACGAGGAGATGGAGAATCCACGAGGCATAGAAGCCGGTTCTTTGAGTGAGTATGATAGTTATTACCATGGAACTAATGAACTTTGATGGGTTCCTCAGATAGATCACCAACTCACTCATAAATGAGGATAGTTGAATGAAGTATCAGTTTAATCAATCAGAGGTATCTCCTATTTTTGGTGACTTGCTCCAGATCCCGTGTTAGCAAAGATCTAATCAAGGAGATGGAAATTTTGATCATAAATGTAGGATGAGGTGTCAATCAAATTGGAACATGCTTACAATATCCTGTCTATGGGAGCAAGAATGTTCCAGTCCTAAGATCATGGTATGAAGTACTAAAAAGGAAAAATACTTACATCTTGGAAAGAGGGTTCTATCTTACAAGTAGCTGATTAAGTTAATGAAAAGTATGGTTAAGGGAGAAATCCAGACTATACTACTATGCATCTTTGACAAACTCCGTTTTCCAACTTATAGCTGAGCTATGAATCAGTGTGGTGCAGAAAATGATTATTACTCATTGATCTATTCCCAGTTTTGTCTCACTTAGTAAATTCTCAAACCAAATTTCCATTATCAATATATATATATATATATTTTTTTTGTATATCTGAGAATTGATTTAGGATTAAATTTTAAGTCCTCTCACCATCACTTAACAATGGAGTTCAAATAGTAATGAACTTGTGTAGTTAGGGTAGTTAGTCTTTTGATTTATCACATATCTGCATGAGAACGATATTTGAACTTTAATTATCCACTTTTATTACTTGTATGACACATTGCACTTGCGAAAGTCAAGACCCGACTCACACATTTTCATGAATACTTGTATAAACGAATTAAATCTTTTAATCTATCTGATGCAAATGGTCTTATCAAGTTTTGATGCATATGCTTAGGATCTTAGTTAGTCTGCGGTGGTTGTGTCAAAAATTTGGCGAAACAAGTTTTATGTCGCTACTTGGGACGATAGTTTAGTCCTTAGTAGCGGAATTAATACGAAATTTAGTCACAGCCAGTTTTTAGTACGTTAATCGAGGATTAGATAATAGTCCTGTGGTAATAGTGTCATAAATTTATATATACTCTGATTTAGCTGATCGGTGACCACAGTGTCACGAAAAACCCTTTAAATAACGGAGAATACTCATCGCGGCCAGGCCTGGAATTGGGCAGTAGCCCACCCATTTTTCCTTTCCTGCACTTCTTGCTCTCACCTAACTGCTATAATTTCACACTATTGCATTTAGCAACATTTTGCATACATTCTAAAATCTGGGAAACCATTAACCCTGAACTAAACAAGTTCAAAAATAAGTTTTTTCTTACAAAACTTCTCAATTTTATCACCCAAAAGCTGGGGTGTATCAGAAAATTACAAATTACATAACAAATCCAAATATGGCCTTCTTCTACTAAGATCTCAGGTATCTCCATCTCCAGGTGTACGTCCAGCACCTGAAAATATTTTTCCCACGACGAGGTGACCAATGGCCAGTAGAGAAAATCTCCTACAAGGGCTAGTCCCCCACCTAAGTGCACATGCAATGGCAACACACACACGTTCAAGTAAAAATATGCACATTCCTACTCGAATGTCTACATGCCATGGATAAGAATGCGACTCACCCTATCCCATGTCCCGAGTCCTCACTAACTCCCTCACATATGCAATTTCCATGTACAAAAACTGTTTCCAAAACAAAAGCTCTTTGTTTTTAAAACTCCGAACCCAATGGACAAACCTCCAATGTTCATTCGATTTAATCAAATCCCGTGTGTTTATGCATTTGTGGGCCACGGATTTTCGGTTTTCATCGCAGGACGCCGCACACCTTTCCAACATTTTCTCAAACTTACATCGCTGGATACATATGTCTAACCAAGAATAACTTTGGGTCTTTCACCCTAGGGGGGTATCTACCCCAACTTGCTCCACCCAACACACATATTTTTCCTTTTTCATGCTGTCACGGCCAGGTAAACTCATTTTCTTGGCGTTGTCCCGTCACAGGCTCACCACCCATTCACGAGAATGGTGAATGACCCATGACCAGCTACGCACGATACTGTCACGAGTGTCCCCGTGCATTTGAGATCTGAGAATGCCATTTCATAGGTATTTACATATACATGCATACTAAGTACTACATCCTGATATTCAAGAATCATGCCTCGTACGAAGCATCATGGGTAGCTACATCACTTCATGTAGTAACTCTTACCCATACATAATCCATATTCATATTTCAATTTCACATATATCGGCGTGTTAGTCGTAGTCAACATACCTTTCGATTTTCGTGTCGACCCAAAAAAAACGGCGCCTGACCTATTTTTCAATCCATGTTTTTCCGTGATTTCGGTACTTATCCCATATTTTCGGCCACGGGTAAACTAAATTGAGTCCATATTTTCCGACAACCATAACCTATTCCCGGAACCGCAATCACGGAAACGAGAAAAGACCTAGAAAATCGGTCCTCGGCTTCATTAACGGTTGTTCGAGTATATATATATTTTTTAACCAACCCCTTAGCTAGGGTCATTGAATGACTCTTAAACAAGGACTAACCATAGTTGGAGAAGACCCCTAACTCTTAGAGTACAACAAAGCCTACTCCTTGGTCCACTGGATGCCAAAAAATAGAAGGAGAGCAACCGATCTCCTCCTCCCTTTTTCCTCCCCTTCATTTTCTTTTCTTTCTATCTTTCTCCTCTCCTTTCTTTCCTTCCCTTTTCTTTTTCTTTCTCTTTTTCTTTTCTCCTCTCTTCACTCTTTCCTTTTCTTTTTCTTTTCCTCTTTGTTTTCTCTCCTCCCTCCCACGAACTGTTCTGGTCTGGGTGTACAACACCCCTCCCAAACAACCTTGACACAAGGCAATCCTATGCCATGTGTTCCTCATGCTTTGCTAGTCACCACCACCAATTTCATGCATGACAAAAGCATGACACTTGGCTTCCCATGTGTCAAGTGTCCACTTGTCTAGTGCCATGTGGAACATACCCTCGTGCCACGTGTCACCATTTCGTCTATTTGTTTCAAAATATGTGAAATTCCAAGTCTCAGAGTCGACAAATTTTGGCCCACGTATTAGCTGATTTTGTGAGGCAGCGGTCAGCGTAGATCATCACGAGGATCTAGAGAATTTTCTAGGCTTCCCTGAACCCTCCTGGAAATTTATTATTATTATTATTATTATTATTATTTGTCATTTTAAGAAAATTCTAATTTTCTCGAGTTTACATATTCAGCAGGCGTGATGTGATGCAGCGGCGCCGGAAGACGGCATGACCCTGGATCAAGTTTCCAAGACCAAAACTCCACACTATGACAAAAACTTATCTCAATAGAAAACAAAAGGGAAAACCTAACTGCTTTATGATCGTGAGATTCCTTGGAGTGTTTGATGTTGACGTGACACTGGGTATCTTCCTTATCGGGTCTCGTCAAAGCCAAAACCCTATAATTGAAGAGAAAATGAGGATTAGGACTACGGAGAGGGTGAATAGAGCGATTTCTAAAGTACATATGAGAGACAAAAGCTAGATTTGGAAAACTTTGAGCATCGAAGCCAAATTCGCACTTTATCGAGCCAAGAGAGTGTTTCATTCGAAGGAAGTTCGGTGGTCATCGAGGAGAGAGCAAACTAGAGGAGTTAGGGTAGATCGGGAGAGAGGGCGTGCGGGCATGAGGGGGGAAAGAACAGAGCAACTTATATATAAGCTTTTATGGGAGAGGTTTAAAATTAATGAATCCTGCACTCTTCAACAGAAGAATTCTCTGACCGTGAATGAAATTTATAAAGTGTGTCCATTGATTAGAGCAAAATCATCATCACAGAAAAACCATAATATATAAATGAGATAGCATCCGCCTCAATAACTTTTTATTAATTATGTATCCAGACAGTCAGGTAACGTTTCAACCCTCCTTCATCTTCAGATTCCAAGGCAAATGCATTGTCGTATTCATCATCACTTAACATTAGAGAATACACACATCATAAAGCAGACCCCAACAAGTCATTATTTTCATACCAATTCTAAGGAAGCTTTATTGTTACATCATCACTTCCCATACTTAGTCTTTATCTTCCCCAGAATTGTACTACTTCTAGGAATAACAATACTCATTCCCATTCTCCTAAACTGGGAAGCACAAACACGAATCTTAGTTTCCCTACGGATGTCGTACTATGTAGATCCACGGTAAGTATAAGGAAAAAATTAATGAAAATAAAGCAGTCCGTCATGAAAAATCATACCTCAGTTAATTCAGTCTCAAAGCGATTGAATAGAGAATGAAGGGACACCAATGAGGGGCTTGATGAAATACCGTCTGAAATGTGGGCATCTAGAAATAGTAGACTTGATGGAAGCTCTGGAATATCTTGAAGCTGCTTGCAATGGCTCAAGTTTAGGCCTCTTAGATTGTAAAGTTGGTTGATGCTAGCAGGTATGCTACTAAAATGGTTCCCTTCCAGAGATAATTCTTCCAATGATGACAAATGACAAATATGATTGAGGATACCTCCTTCCCTTAGAGACAAACTTACCAGTGAAGATAGATTCCAAATATTCGTAGGAATAATTCCTTCTTCCATTAGATTGCAATTATGAAGAGATAACCTTCGTAATGAAGATTGATGAAAAATATCATTGAGGATTAATCCTCTTTGCAGGATTGAAGTTTCCTACAGATAATACTTCCAGTGATGATAAATGGAAACCATCATCACTGAACATTCCCCGTTTCCACACATGCGGAGTTTCTAGAGTTTCTTATAGACAATTACCCGGTGAAGGCAAGAGAGATAATGATGATGATGATGATTAGGGGCCTCTGCTTCCATTTGATGGCGTTGTAGATTCAATGTTTTTAATGAAGAGAAGCATTCATTGCTCCAAGTTATACGCCTTTTGAATCACGATGAGTTAGATACTCGTTTCATTGGTTTTCACCTCTCACGATCTAGTTTTGAACACCCCTCCACATCAAGCAACCTCAAATCACAAATGCTCTCTAGAAGATTCACAATATTTTCACACCAATTTAAATTGAAGTATTCGAGGCCATTTAGATGCTCAATTGATGATGGTACTTCTACTATAGCAGTGCCATTCAGATAAATCTCTCTTAGCTTTCTCATATTGCCCTTGATTTGTGGAAAACTCTTCAACTTTGAACAACAAGAACAACAGAGGCGAATATGTTCGACTTGTGGAAGTTTAAGTGGAAGACTCTCAGGAAAACTATGCACTATTCAAAAAATTATTAGTTAATAACTCTAACCATAGAAATGATGGATGAATTTTTTAACTAGTTTACTCGACTAGCCAATTGAGGATCTACAGAATTTGGAACACTATCAAAGTTTGTCATTTGTTGAGATTCCTTGAATAAGCGAGGTCGATGACTTTCAGTTTTTAGGACCTATAATAGAACAAAATATCTTAATGGATGATATTTTATATAAACTTGACAAATAATTAATATAAAGATTATTGATGCAACACCGACAACAATAATAATAATAACAATACCTCATTCTCTTTCCAAAGTTTCTTGATGTTGCTACCCGATAAATTGAGTTGAACAAGATTATTTGTATGAAAATTTGTTGGTAAGGATTTTTAAAAGTGCCGAAGAGTGAGATATCTTAACTTCGAAGAAAGTTCAAAGTCGATGGGAAGGAATTCGACATCCATGATATTTCCAAGTGTATATAGACTTTGGGCAATCTAAATTACATTCATCTTTCCTGTGAAAGAATCTCTAGAAAATTGTATTTGACCTGATCGAGAATTTTCTATGAATAGTCCTTCAATTGTATCAGTCCCTGAAAATTTTTTTCCAAGAATAAGCTAAATACGATATGTACAAAAATAAATTTAATTACTGTAGAGATATATAATTTCTTAAATAAAATATATTTGACTCTTACCGTATTTTTTTGTTTGCATACTCTCAACATCAATAGGATCCCAAAGTCTACTCCTTTTTCCGGGCTCCTTAGGACATTTTTGACGAATTGAACTTATTTTTAAAAATAGTAATGAGGCATCTCTATTGAAGAACCCTTATTACAATGTCTGCATCACTTCCTAATATTCTTGAAACAAAATCTTTATCTTTCCCTCTAAGAAAACATGCAATGTCCAAGAATATCTCTTGTTCTACATCATCTAATTTGTCATAACTTACTTAAAGAATATTTTGGACTTTCATATGGGGTATTTTTTTCTAGTTTCTTTAATGCACTTTTCCACTCATCTATGCTCTTATCGTAAAGAAAGCTACCTAAAACTTTAAGTGCTAAAGGAAGTCCTTTAGCATAGTTTACCACACAATATGAAAGGTCTTTAAAATCTTCAGATATGGGAATATTTTGTTTAAAGGCCCACCAATTAAAAAGCTCAATGGCTTCTTCATGATTTCGTTCCTTTACCTCGTAAAATTGATCTACTCCGTGTTGGTTCAACAAACTTATATCTTTGGTTGTTATAATAACTATACTTTTTGTCCCATACCAACCATCTTTTCCATCTAAGTTGTGACGCCTCAATTTCTGGGGGTCCCGTTAATCAACCGTCAACCTGCAGAATACCTATGGGTATTGCATATCTCGATACCACACTATCGTGTCTCATTCACTGAGAATCATTTATGAGTAAAAGTAACCCCACCGGGCCCTTTCAACCATACTCAAAATATTACTCAAGGCTATGTCACAATAGTTCTTAAGAGTTCATTACAACACTCTTATACAAAATCATATATTAAACTATTTTGCTCTAATATATTTTACAAAATGAATATCAAGGCCACATGTCGGCCTTCTTCACAATTACAGCCTCGGATCAGCGTCGTCCATCGGTGTCTGCCCTACACTTGAAATATTTTTCCCATAAAGGGTGAGCCACGCCTAGTAGAGAATATCTCCTACAAGGGCTACTCCCCAACTAAGTCCACATGTAATGTTCATTAACCATTTCACAATCACATTCCAACAAGAACATACTAATTCTATATGGAATCCTACATGCCATGTCATGAAATGAGATGTGACTCATCATGTAACCATGAGCACGAGTCCTCAGACTCCTCATACAACACCTAAGCCCATGTGTGGCTTAGTCATTCTAGATGACATCAGATGATTATTTCAAACAAATTTCATTGTTTATAAACCAACTTTTGGATGATGGCACACAGCCCTTTACTAGCGGCGGGTGTCTTGACCCTTCCCATGAAATCGATCGTTACTTCTAACAACTAGTGCATTAGTGGCGGCGTGTGCCTTTGGCTTCGTATAAAATTTTTCCTTTTCTAACTTGTGATTTACTAAAATCTCGGCAGGCTCACTTGTTTGCATATAGGACCCATGTTCCAAATCCACGTAAACCTGATTTACACTTTTCCCAGATATGGCAACCCGTGGCGTTCTTTCAAGGCCTCGGGCTCGACACATTTTCACAAAACTACACTATGTACATACATATACTTCCACTATAAAAATTCAAAGTATTTCCTTACAAAGGATTATTAATACACCGATACAAAGTGGAAACCTACTATGCTCCGGTAAGGCGTGCTGTACTTTTGGAAAATAGTTTTTAAAGCGACAAAATAATAGGCTAAGCGAGCTGGAGTGGGTGTATGCTTTATAAAATGTTTTTCTTTTTACGAAAATATCTCATTGTAAAACTCTCTTTTATAAGCCATTTACAAAAGCCTTGCAGCACAGCACAAAAGTTTCTAAACTTTTCCATGCCTTGCTTGCTTTACTTTGCTTTTCTTTAAAAGTTTATAAAAAAAATTTCATAAACCTCTTGCTTTAAAAGTTTACTTTTCATAAACCTCTTGTTTTAAAAGTTTATAAAACTTTTTATAAACACGGGAGCACAGTAACCGACCCGTTTGCTTTAAAAGTTTATGAGCTTTTGCTAAACGCCTGGGAGTGTGGGCTCGACCATTTGCTTTAAAATAAACACTTTGGGGCGGACTCAGCGGGTGCTGAGTGAGTTGATTTCAAGCGTATAAAACATGCTTATAAATCATCAACCCTTTGAGGCCTTTCCTACTTGTTTGTACCACTAGTGAACACGGGAGCACGGGCTTGGCCAGGCGACCGGTGCATTTGGACTGGGTTGCATCGCACACTGGGTGGAAGGCCTTGGCTCAATTCCCCTTTTTCCGGTAAATATGGTGGCCTTGGCTCTGCATAATCCTAACTAGCGGCTAACCACTATGTCTCCGGCACGTGCCACGGTCTCCTTTAAATGCCATGATGCATGAACTAAGTTCTTGACCGAGGCAAATCTAAAATGCATGAAATGATGTCCTAACACCACCGAGCACATACGGAATACCTTTGACCGGTATGCTTGCTTAAAACTAGGGATTTTAGTTAGACCTGTTTTATAAAATATACTTTTACTTGCTTGCTCTTTGAAATATGGTTTCTGACTCCAGAGCCATTACTTCACTTTTTAAAGTATGGTTGAATCTATAAACCATTGCTTGTTTGCTTTTCACATATAGTTTAAATCAAAACCATTGTTTGCTTGCTAAACTCATTGCTTGCTTTAAGATATGGTTTACAATCAAAACCATTAAATACAAGCGTAAAATAGTTTATAATAATACACTGGTATTTGAAAAATAGGTTTAAAACACTCACATTTTTGTTTACCAAAACTTGAGCACAACTCCACAACTTTCCTGCCTTTGTTTTTACCCTACACTCAAAAGATTACGGCGAAAATATTAATCGCCTACGTAATCGCATAAACTTAACGTACTTCACATGCAAGTCACTTTTAGTAACTAGCACTTATTCACACTCAATGAATATCGCTTTGAGTTTCATTCTTCTTTGAACCTCTCTTAATCATTTATTAAGGTTCCCATACTATCAGTATATGAATTTGGGCTTAACCACGCGAAATTAAAAAAATATGGGCTTTTGGACCTTTGTGGTGGCCCAGTGCCACTATGTTTGAGTCACCGGTACCAAACACATTCTATAAGGTGGTACGGTACCCTTATCTTGATCTAGGTACCAATGAAAGCTACAATAATGGTGATACTTAGGTACCACCTGTTTTGGTATCGGTACCACCTCGTGGTTTTGCCCAGAAATGCTACTTTTTGCCCTCTTTTGGTACCATTTTTCTTCATACAACTTCTCCATTCCATAATACCTTAAAAACCAACTTGGAATTCATCCAAAACCACACCATAACACGTGTATTGGTGGTTTGGAACTTCATCTGAAACCACAGGTGAAAATCGCAGAATTCAACCCACGAGGTCCATATTCTACAA
Source organism: Tetrastigma voinierianum (assembly GCA_016808115.1). NCBI lineage: Eukaryota > Viridiplantae > Streptophyta > Magnoliopsida > Vitales > Vitaceae > Tetrastigma > Tetrastigma voinierianum. The sequence continues at coordinate 92,230 of JAEQBH010004470.1, forward strand.
GACCATATAATTATGATGGATTCCATGTTTATTCTATACCAATTGGGGTTTTACCACATAGCTTCAACAATTCTAGGGTTAATGTGATCTCTCACAAAGCCTAGAAAAGGAAGAAACTAATCTCCATACCAAAACCCTAGAATCCAAAATACACATAATTCCATATCTTGTTCTTCTCCCTCTTCTTCTCCTTCTCCTTCTTCCTCTTCTTCCTTCTTCTCCCTTTCTTCTTCAAACGTGGAGACCTAGAAAAATGAGACCAAATATGATATTTTGTTTGTCTCCCCTCCTTTTATAGTCTCATATTTACCTTAATTGCAAATGGTCCTCATCTCCAGTGATTGCACTTGACTTTTTGTTATTTTTATTTGTATACTCTTGCCAGTCTCTTGACTTTCATGTCCCACATTTAACCAATTACAACTTTACCCTTGTTGTACAACATTTAGGTTTCAATAAATTTATCATTCACAATTTCATCACGAACAACAACTCCCAAAGAAAATACAATAACCATAATTATCATATGTGTCCCTACGATTACATGTACTGTACACCCTTCTCGGGACGAGCGTTACAATACATCACAATGATCATTTTATATTCAAAATCCATGTGCCTTTTTGTGGGTAGCGGATTTTTGGTGTCTCACCGCTAGCTCCGCAAATCCAGATACTTTTACAACCTTTCACTGTTGGGGACTATGTCTGACCATAATTGGCGAGTTTTTCACCCGAGGAGGGATCTATCTCTTCTTGGTAATACCCGGCACATATTTTCATTCTCATATATAAAACCATGCGACTCTATTGGACATTGTCCCATTTAACCGAGCCCACCCTATTAAACACGAAGCGATTAGTCGATTCATTAACCATGCACTCCACGCCCCGTTTAATACGATATCCCCATGCATATGCATTCACAATATACCATTACTTTATTTGTACCATGTCCACGCTATATGATGAATGCTATATGGACAATTTTATCAACATGCATTTCACCTTAATGCATCTTAGCAATTATATCAAACATGCATATAGATTTCCTAGTCTAACTCATTCGCATGTCAATATATCACCGCAATATCAGCATCCACATACGAATCATTACTTAGCCGGGTAAGTGATACTTTATCCTCTAGGCTAAATTCTGACATAACATATCCACAAAATAGCCTGCAACATGCCATGTAATGACTAATGTCTACACATACAATCCATCACATGTCAATATATTAATACACATATCAACATTTCATTAAACGAGTGTCATGCCATGCAAGTAGTACACTTGGTGTTATAGTCAAAATTTCCAGCAATGATGTGAGGCACCAAATGCCAATCAACGGCATATGGCTAGATTCTAGACTCAAGGCTTTTGTAGGTCTGGGAACACGCGGAATCGAGAGTTCGGATAAGAGAGGGGAAATATATGGTCGTCCAGAGTTGGAAATTGCACGAGGCCACACTATTGCACCAATCCATGCAATAGCGTGCCCGAGGGTTACAAGAGCATTTTGGAAACTCTCGTAAATGCAATTTTTCAGCCCAAATTCACTCCGAAAGCAGCCCTTTAAACTGGCTACAAACCTGTCCCATGCCATTAACATTGCACAACACAGTTCCAAAATCAGCCCAAACAGCTAGCCCAGGTACAAAATAAGTAAACAAAGTGAGAATCCACACCTCTTGAGCGTATCCTCGTGAATCTCGGACTTTACTCCTTGGTTCAACGAGTTCCGATTGTTGGAACGCCAATGTATTGAGGAAGAAACCGCTGGCCTCCTTTTTTCTCTCTTTCTTTTCCTTTTCCTTTCTTTTCTTTCTTTTCTCTCTTTCTTTTATCCTTTCCCCTTTCTCTCATTTCCTCCCTTTCTCTTCTTTCCCTTCCTTTTCTCTCCTTCTACGAACTAGTTGTGAACCCCCCATTTATACACAAATTAAAACCCATGCATGTTGACACATGGCTTGCCATGTGTCACTCACATGCCTACCATTGTCACTCGACACCCGATGTCTCGAAAAATGTGAAATTATGACTATCTCATAATTGATAGAAATTGCTAGGCAACAAATTTCGTAGAGCCGAACCTGAGGTGGTGAGTGCATTTAAATCATCAAGATCTAGAAAACTTCCTAGGGTTTCAACTTGTATGTATCCTTAAATCAACTGTTTTGCCTTGTTTTTTCAGAGAAATTTTCAATTTTCCCGGGTTTACATTCTTTACTTAAGAATTTAGTCTCGAATGCACACACATATACAAACTATCATGCACTTATGCAACGATCATTTCATTATCAAATAACTTCAAACAACGTACCTTCGTCCTCGAATAAGAAAGGATAAATGCGTGCGGCATCTGTTATCTCGCATCCGTGTTGCCTCGTCACTCCTTGGTCTTTGCCCACGAAACACCTTTACTAGACTGTGGTCTTGCGTTGCAAAACCTGATCTCGGTTGTCCATGATACACACAGGTCCCGCCTTAAAAGGTCCGTCTGCATCTCTGATAAAGCTCGCCCGATCAGCTACATGGAGTCGGATCACGGAGTGTACTTCACGAGGACATGGAACATGGAATATCACATGAACACCTGATAAAATCAGCGATAATGCCAATCGATAAGCAACTGTGCCCACTTTCTCGAGTATCTCGAAGGGCTCGATAAACCTCGGTGATAATTTTCCCCGCTTGCTGAACCTGACCACTCCTCTCTTAGGCATCACCTTCAAGAAAACATGATCGCCTGCCTCAAACTCTAGAGGTCGTCGCCGCCTATCGGCGTAGCTCTTCACGGTGGCTCCCGAGCCATGAAGTCGCTTCCGCCATCAAATCCACCTGCTCTCAAATGTGTCTACAACCAATTCCATATCGGAGGGTGGATCTCTTTCCACTAAATCCAAACAAGCTAGGAGATCGGCAGCTGGCCTCCGTATCAAAGCCTTATAGGGTGCCACCGCTCGTATGCTCGCCTTTGATAAGCTGTTGTTGTGAAGCCAAATTCCACTTGGGTAAATCTTTCTTCCATCGCCCCTTGGTTAGGGTGCGCATGTCCGTAGCATGTCCTCTAAAATCTGAATGGTCCTCTCGCGACCATCAGTGCAATGGATGAAGCGATGCTCATCATCAACTGCGTCCCCATGGCTCTCTGGAAACTCTCCCAAAAATGAGTCGTAAACTTAGGATCTCGGTCCGATATGATAGAGACTGGCACTCCATGTAATCGGACGATCTCTCGTATGTACAACTTGCAAAATTCCTCCAGTGTGAAGGTCTTTCGCACAAGCAGAAAATGTACCGACTTGGTGAGCCGGTCCACTATCACCCACACCACATCATGCTTCCACGATGTCTGTGGCAAGTGAGTCACAAAATCCATCGTGATATGTTCCTTCCGCATACGCTACATCGATGGCTGGAGAGTAGCCCTGCCACAGCCTCTAGTGCTTTCGACCTTTATCTCTTGACCTTGCGTGAGGCTCAAATCGAGCGAAATCCTAGCAGTGTTTCTTCGTCGCTCAGGTAATATTAGCGAGATCTCGGTGCATCTTCATTAAGGATCTAAACAAATGAAGCGATGGAACTCCCCAGGATCTCCTTTCTCGAATCTTCAAGCGAGGAACTTCTGGCGGAGTCCTGTCTTGAAGACTACCATCGACGTGCATAGCTGGCCTTCGTCACTGTACAGGCGCCTGCCACAGTCCGGATGGAATGATATCTACGTATCCACATCCACTGAATTTCGATCACTTTCTGCCTCATTAGGGAAGGTGTATAAACCCCCCCGAAACACCACAGGCACGATCAAATCTTGTAGTCCAAGCTCTCCCACAGCCTTGAGCAACATTTGCCATACGGGGAAGAAATTTACATTAGCGATACTCCCCATGACTTTCAGTTGAGGTCGTCAGCCACCGCATTTATACCAGGGATGGTAATGCAAAGTGAAGTCATAATCCTCCTGATACTTCATCCATTTGCCTCATGTTGAGGTTCCGCTGTGTAAAGATTTACTTCAGACTTTTGTGGTCCGAGAATACCTCGAATCGTTCACCATATAGATAGTGGCACCAAATCTTAAAGGCAAAGACTATGGCCACCAACTCAATGTCATGTGTAGGGTAATTCCTCCTGTGGTTCTTCAACTGTCGAGAACCGTAAGCTCTGACCCTCTCGGTGCATCAAAACACATCCCGAGTCCATCCTTAGGCGCATCATGGTACTTTGTGTACATCGTACGCTTTCGGGACTATCAAAATAGGAGCAGTAAGCCTCCTTTTCCAATTCTTGGGTACCCACTCCTGAGTCATTCCACTTCAAAACTTGACCTCCTTTTAGGTCGACTTAAGTCGTAAGTCTTGACTAATCGGAAGAAGTCCTCGATGAACCTCTGTAATACCTGCTAATCCCGAAACTACGTATCACAGAAGTGAATTGGTCTCTCTAACTCCTCATGCTTTGACCTTCTCCGGAGTCAGCGATACACCGAGGCGGCATTACATGTCCCAAGAATCTCACCTCAGTAAGCCAAAACTCGCACTTACTGAACTTGGCATACAACCGATGTTTTCAAAGGGCCTGGAGAATAATCCTCAAGTGATCCTCATGCTCCTCCTCTGACTTGGAGTAGATCTAGATTTCGTCAACGAAGACTACCACAAACTGATCTAGATAGAGCTAGAACACCCTATGCATGAGATCCATAAATGTCGTTGGCGCATTCGTCAATCCGAAGGGCATCACTGTGAACTCGAAATGCTCATACCGTGTCCTGAACGTTGTCTTATGGATATCATCCTCCCTAACTCTCAACTGATGATAACCGGTACAGAGATCTATCTTGGTGTAGACCAGCGCCCCTCTCAGCTGATTAAATAAATCATCAATCCTCAGCAAAGGATATCGATTCTTGATCGTAACTCTGTTCAACTATCGGTAGTCAATGCATAGTCGAAGGGTCTTGTCCTTTTTCTTAGCAAACAAAACCGGAGCGCCCCAAGGTGAAGTGCTTGGACCTTGAGTTCCTGCAACTCAACCGGCGCCATCTTATGCGGAGTCATAGAAATGGGCAATGTGCAGTGTAACTGTCGTAAGTCTACATCCCTCTATAGAGGTAATCCCGGTAGTTCATCCAGAAAAACATCCTCATGCTTCTGGCCCCCGAGAGTGAGCCAAACACAATCTCACCTCATCCTCTAGGGTAAGGCTTCCCAACCAACCCATCAACTACCTGTACCACTTAGAGTCGTACACGGCCTGGGGTAAAGCGTCGTGCTTATCCCCTTGAAGCAAAACACAAACACCATCCTATGTGTAGGCAGTAACTCTCTATGATCCACGTCCATTGTGACTTGATGTGCCGTCAACTAGTCCATCCAGAGGATGACATCAAACTCCAACATATCCATGACCCTTAGGTCCACAGTGAGTAGAATCCCGGAGATCTCTAACTCACAATCCTAACATATCAGATCAGCACTCACCCTAGTTCTTAGGGGAGAGCTTACATGCAATGGCTTTCGAGGTCTGACCTCTAAGCCCGATTCTTTCACACGTGATCACGGTGATGAATGCATCGATGCACGGAATCAACGGTATCCTTGCCCATAGGCGAGATAGCATAAACATACCCTGAATAACCGAATAATCTGCCGCCTCAGTCTGTGGTGTAATGGCATAGACATGCCCCTGGGTCCCACAGGTCTCGAAGTCTCGCTTTGTAGACACTGTCCTCGACCTCGACCCTGCTTTAGCCAGTATGGTTGGTCTGAAGTGATGGAGTGCTTGTATAACACTCTGGGACTGATACTGTCTTCCTTGGCCCATGGTGGGGTAGGGAGGAACAAACTTCGTCTGTGCATGTCCCATTGATGACTGGGACTGTGGTGTCCCATAACTTTGGGATCCTTGCCTGCGGGGAATCTGTCCCAAAGTGTCAGTGGGTGGCATTGGAAACACACCCTCTGCCCTTGCTGGCTAGGAGCCCTGAAGTGCCTCCCATCTTGGGATGATTGATCCTGGCCTTGGCCCTGGGAGCCACGGCCCTGTCTCTGAAACCCTCGCGGAGCAGAAGTCCTCTGCTTATTTTTCGAGTTAGAAGAAGATAGATGGTTCTCCTTCCTCTTATCACTAGCACCCGCATCTCGAATGCTTTTTGCGTCATTTACCTCCCTCTCAATGGTCATAGTTGTCCTGACCATAGAGTCCATATCTTGTAGAAGAAGTCCTACAATCTTGCCTCGTATGGACAATTTCAGACCATCCTCAAACTTTCACACCTCAGCCATGTATATGGCCACATAATCATCCCTGAAACATGCTAATTCGGTGAACTTAGTGATTAGGTACTTGATGAGTGTCAAAATCCAACAATATTTATAAACCTAAATTCCTTCTTGCCGTAGTCAAGCTCTGCTGATATAGCGCTCTAGGGTCGGAACTCGGGGATGGAGTTTTTCTTTGTCTGAATGATTTACGAGTGGGTTAATGGTGAATTTCAATTTGGATTTTTAAAACTGGTAAAAATAGGGAGTTGGATGGTGCGAATTAAAAATAAAATAAGTAAAGAAAAATGTAAAATAGGAACCTTGAGTGTGTCGAGACCTTTGGTTTAGGGGTTTTAAGGCAACCAACATGTCCTCGGGTCTTTTTTCTCGCGTTGGGGATGATGACATATAGTCATTTCCCGAACCGGATCTTCATTTAGCTTTAAAAACTAAACCCTATGATTTTCCCTTTTGAAACATAGCATTTAACTGGGTATAAATGTCCGTAACGGTGAGAACATAACTCAAAAACCTACCCTACAGTAACTAATAGGAAACAACTAACTGGATAACAGAGGATCAAGTGATAAGCATCCACTGTAACCAAAATCTTGCTAACTACGTTGGTGAGGGTGTGCCTAGGAGATTTTAACCCCTAAGGTGAAATAGAACATAAATACCCATAAATCGTCGTTAAAAACGAGGAGAGGGCCAGTCGGTTTACCTCAAATCTTAGCCGACGGCCCTCCTCTTCAAGGAGGAGGAAGAGGTCTAACCAACCATCCTCACGAGTTGTCATCCTCGGAGGAGTATTTGGAAGCTAGGAAAATGGAAAAGAAAATGAGAAAATGGAGAAAGGAGCTACGGGAAGCTGCCGCCTAGCTACTCTATTGCCAACGAAGTGAGTGAGTTGATTGAAAGTTTGTGCAGAATGAGGCTTATAGGTGCGCTCGGTGTAAGGAAATTACAAAGACAAACCAAAACAAAAGCTATTACAAGGGTTAAAATAGGAAGAAACAAAAAGTGTAACAAAAGGCAAAAGCGTGAAATCTGAGAGGCGGGGGTGCATTGGAGAGCAGTGCTCGCAGGATGCATAGTGCTTGCAGGAAAAGCATTCCTGTAATGCTCCAATTTCTTCTATTTTATGCTATTTTTCCTCTGGTCTTTGATCTGCAATACTGAGTTTGACTTGAATTTTTCGTGCTTGGATTGACTCAACAATTTTGGCATGGCTAGCTCACAAAAACTGCAAAATTTGCCACAAAATGCGATCAATAGAATAGTAGGGACAGCAATGTGCAAATCGAGTTAATTAGAATGATTAGTACACAAAAACACTCAAACTGAAATAAACGGGGTTCAAAATAGCACTTTTGGGCACTAATCACCTAACCTACATTGCTAGTCCCTTAGTAATGAAAGAAAGAAAGAAGAGGAGCATCTGAAAATGATAACAAAATTATGTTACAAGGTTGCAATTCAAAAGGTTGTGAAGAAGTAATGCCTAACCCTCAATGAAAATTACCGAAACTTCGCCTAATAACTACCTCGAGAGAATGAATGCCATACAAAATGGAGTATCAAAAGAGCTTCCTTCTTGATGACTCAACCAGAACTTCCACGAAATCTAAGTGTTTGTTTGATCGGCTCTCATGATAAAGCGCAGCGCACTCTTACCCCAGAAAGGCAGGCTACTGCAACCTGGTATGCTAACCAATCTAAATAGATCGGGACCCACTATTATTTACAACTCTTTTGCTGTTGTAGAGTGCGATGCGAGGACTCGACCTCACCAAAGTCCATATAGCAGGGGATCTAAGATGACTCCCAACCAATTAAGGCTTAGGGCTGGAAGTCGCGGGATCTTTGGGCCACTGCGCTCTTCGAGGTTTCACCCCGGGACTCAGATGATTTGAAACTCCAGCACCTACAACACAAGCTCACCTATCACCCATGCTTGAGCCTTGGGTCGGTGGCTCCCGACGATTGGCTTAAGGCACACGGGCTTTGGGGCTTTCGCCGTAAGCCCTCGGACCGTGCTCGGGTTTCAAGGCAAAGCGTTGCAATTTCCTTCTTTTTCTTTTTCTTTTCTTTTCTTTTTCTCTTCTTTTATTTTGGGAGACACATTGGCCTTCTTTTCATGGGGGTCCTTAACCTATTAAAGGTGGTCAATGACACTAGGGTAGGTTATTGCAAGGCTTAGGAGGCTAGAGCGGAGTTTTCGGGTTATTGAAAGCACAGTGTACCTTTGTGTGTGGTTGTGAGTGGAAGAAAGGTCAAAAAGCAACAGGAATTCAACTAATAATCCACTCAACTAGGTATGGAATCAATCTAACATCAACAGGATTAAACAAAGTTTCAATTTTCCAAACTTGCAGGTTAAGCAAAACCACAAAAAGTGGGTGCAATTTTAGAAAAATTAACACAAAAAGGACAACCAGCAAGCCATTGAACATCACTAAATGGAGAAGCATCAAAATAAAAACAAAAATAAATGCCGCTTCCTTCACTAACTTTTCCCCCGACCAAATGTCACATTATCATGATAGGTCTTGGATTGGAAAGTTAGAGAAGGAGAATATTTCCTTGATGATATGTGCTCGTTTTTGGATAGGAGACTTATGAAAGCCATCGACACATTATTTCCTCCGTTTGAGCTTAAATAAACAAGTTAGGAGAAGAAAGAGAGAAAAAAAGTGACCCGGTTGGAGAATTTTTAAAATTAAACATTCATAATAATAATTTCAAAAGTATTTTTTCTAGCCATGTGACCCCAGTTCTACACTCTCTAAGCTTCCAACGGTACCAAAACACTTAAAACGGGTTCGGTTGAGTTATGGCGAGACAAAATGGAGGTGATGCGAGGTTGCGAAAATTCGCAGTACACAATGAAATTTCACCTTGCAGAAATTTTAGGTCACCTGTGCAAAATTTTTAGCTGGCTGCAAAATAAACACGAAAAATTTAAGAAAATTTGCGAGAAAAGGAAAATTAATATAAAAACAAAGATTAACTAAAATTAGAGAAATCTAAGAAGAAAAATTAAAAGAAATCAACATAAAATAAAATAAATGAAAACAAAAAGTGGGAAATCTGAGCACCCAAACATGTTCGAGCCTTTGGAGGCTCTTTGGGCCAGTGGAGCTTAGAAATGTCGAGGTTCGGATGCTCCAAATCTGAACCGGCACCGGCCATCCACTATGCCATGCGATGTGAGTGGGCTATTAATGTCTTAGTGTAGTGGCAAGGCTTGAATTTGTGGCCCGCCCAGCCTGGAGTTTTGTAGAGGCGGGTAGTGTAAATGGGATAGCCTTTCTTTGGAGGTGTTCGGTGTTGCATGTGGTCTGCGAGGTGTAGGTAGGATGTTGGCAGCGGTGGGTATTTTGGGGTTGGGGCGGGCACTGGGATTCAAATTCATGGGGATTGGTTGAAGGATAGGTTCTTGGGGCTCTTCCCCTGCTTCTTTTCCTCTACCTCCCCTTGCTTCCCCTATTGGCAATTCCTCAGGAGCTTCCACTGGTTCCTGCATCAATTCCCCCTGAGGTTGCATTTGAGCCTGTTCACCCAAAATACACTCTTCCTCCATATTCTCCTCCTCTTGATGAACATGTTGTTGGGCAAGCCTTGAAATTGATGTTTGCAGGTTGTCAATTTTATGATCAATTCCACTTTGAAGCCCATCTAATTTCTAGTCCAGGGAGTTCTCCATAGTATGAATTCTTTGGCTTAATTGGGCATTAGATTTCTTACGCTCTTCCATGACATCACCCACCGGTTTAGTAGGTCTAGAATTGCTCAACTGGGGAGATTGGCTGTGGTGGTTGAGGCTGAGACAAAGAGGCATATTGTGGATGTGGAGGAGGTGCATACTGTGAAGGTCTTGGTTCCCATGAGGAGTTTGTGTGGTTACCCCAACTAGGGTTGTAAGTATTGTCAAATGGTGCATTAGTTATGGAAACACTGCATAGGGGTGCACCCATCCATTGGTTTCTATAGTCCTTCATGGACCTATATGTATTAGGATTCCTCCCCAAGGGTTGCTGATTATGCCAAGGAAGGCTCTTGTAATCCCTCATGGACATGTATGCCCTAGGGTTTCTCTCCACTGAATACTCACTGTATTGCTCTCCCTCTTCCATTTGGTCAGTATTCAAGCCCACTGGAACATGGATTCCTGCAGCAAAAACAGGGCAAAACAAGCCTACACAAAAACAATCCTGCAGTAATTTGTTTTTTTTAAGTGAGATGAAATAAATAAAAGCCCAGCGGTAATATAAAAAGAAATTCACCAATACTTGTGATGAGGATCCGCAGAGTGTTTCCCTGACTTCGTCGAATGCACTTAGGCACCATCCTAAACATGACACCCATTGATTCGTGCCCACGATGAGTCATCGGAATCAACAATATTTATAAACCTAAATTCCTTCTACTGCCGTAGTCAAGCTACTACAGTATAGCGGCTCTAGGGTCGAACTCAGGGATGAGTTTTCTTTGTACAAATGATTTGCAGTGGAGTTCAAAAATGGTGAATTTCAATTTGGATTTTTAAGGCTAGGTAAAAACAGGGGAGTTGGATGGTGCAGATTAAAAATAAAATAAGTAAAGAAAAATGTAAAATAGAACCCCTTGAAGTGTCGGGCCACTGGTTTAGGGTTTTAAGGCAGCCAACATGTCCTCGGGTCTTTTTCCTCGCATTGGGGATGATGACATATAGTCATTTCCCGAACCGGATCTTCATTTAGCTTTAAAAACTAAACCCTATGATTTTCCCTTTTGAAACATAGCATTCTTGGGTATAAATGTGTCCCCTAACGATGAGAACATATCTCAAAAACCTACCCCTACGATAACTAATAGGAAACAACTAAGCTGGATAACGGGGATCTAGTGATAAGCATCACTGTAACCAAAAGCTTGCTAAATACGTTAGTGAGGGTGTACTAGGAGATTTTAACTAGGTGAGAAATAGAACATAAATACCATAAGTAATGCGTTAAAAACGAGGACCGTCGGTTACCATAAATCTAGCCCGGCTGACCTCCTCTTGAGGAGGAAGAGGTCTAGCCAACCATCAATGAGTTGTCATCACTCGGAGGAGGTGTTTGCGTAGAGAAAAATGGAAAGAAAATGAGAAAATGGAGAAAGGCTGCAGGCGCCGCCTAGCCTACTCTATTGCGACAGAGTAGAGTAAGGTTGATTGAAAGTTTTATGCAGTGAGGCTTATATAAGTGCTCGGTGAAATTACAAAACAAACCAAAACAAAAGCTATTACAAAGGGTTAAAATAGGAAGAAACAAAATTGTAACAAAGGCAAGCGTGAAATGTAGGAAAGCAGGAAATTTGCTTTCGAGCAGTGCTCGCGGGATGCATAATTCTTGCGGGAAAAGCATTCTGTAATGCTCCAATTTCATACGTTTTTTCTGCTATTCTTTCCTCTAGTCTTTGATGCGCAATCTTTGAGTTTGACTTGAATTCTTCGTGGCAGATCCTTTCAGCAATTTTGGCATGGCTAACCTTATAAAAGCGCAAAATTTAGCATAAAATGCGATCAATAGAATAGTAGGGACAGCCTTAAATGTACCGTGAGTTAATTAGAATGACTAGTACACAAAAAGCACTCAAAACCTGAAATAAACGGGGTTGAATAGCACTTTTGGGCCTTAATCCTTATGCAGTATTCGAGGAAATGCGTCATGGCTCCCTGTCTCAACTCTAGAAATTCCCAAGCCTTTGCATGTCTAGCAAATGGTGGAAAAAACTTGCCCATGAAGAGCTCTTGGAATTCTCCCTATGTCATTACCTCCAGATTCTTTGAGGTCTTGACCTAATCCCACCATACCTGGGATTCACCTTCTAGCTAGAATGTAGCTAGTCTTATCTTTACCGCATCAAAGGTGATCTCCATAGCCTCCAATACCTTCTCAACCTGTCGTAACCAATTATCAGCCACCATCGGATCCCCTCTTCCCATGAATGTTGGGGGATGATGTGCTTTAAACCTTTGGAGGTTACTCGACCCTCCTTGACCCCCAGCTGCACTAGCCTGTGCAATGGTGGTAATTGCAGTGCCCATAGCCTCTATAAAGGCATGTTGGTAAAAAATAGGTGGTGGTTGGCTATTACCCCGTGGACGACCTCTACGTCCCCGTCCTTGACTTGCCATATACACATGTCAAATAGAAAATTGAGATTTTTTTTTTCCTTAGTGGTGCATAATGACAAACACTAGTAATTATCAGTTCCTAAACTATCATGCTCATTTAATTTCCGAACACCTAAGGTTATATTCTCTATTCCTAGTGTTCTTCGCTTTCCTATATCTATCAATGCATATATAACAATTTATAGCAGCATTATCACACAACTTGTAACACATTATCACACAACTTGTAACAAATTATTACACAACAATTCATAAAATTGCACAATGAATGCATGGTCTAAACCCATCCCATCGAGCCTAGGTATTTGTATACCTTAGCTCTGATACCAAGCTGTGACGCCCCAATTTTCGAGGGGTCTTGTTGATTAAGTCAGCTTTGAGAAAACTGTGGTATCGCATATCTCGATATCACACTATCATGTCTCATTCACGAAAATCATTTATGAGTAAAGTAGCCCCATGGACCTTTTACTTATAAATGTTGAGGCTGATATTGCTTTAAACCTTTGGAGGTTACTCGACCCTCCCTAACCCCCAAGCTGCACTAGCTTGTGCAATGGTGGTAATTACAGTGCCCATAGCCTCTATAAAGGCCTGTTGGTAAAAAATAGGTGGTGGTTGGCTATTGCCCCATGGGCCCGACCTCGTCCTGTCCTCGACTGCCGCTATACACATATCGAATATGAGTGAGATTTTTTTCCTTAGTGGTGGATAATGCCAAACACTAGTAATTATCAGTTCCTGAACTATCATGCTCATTTAATTTACGAACACTGGGTTATATTCTCAACCCTAGTGTTCTCGCTTTCCTATACACATCTATCATGCATATATATTTTTCCAACAATTTGCAACGCATTATCCACCTGACTTGTAACACATTATCACGAAAACTTGTAACAAATTATTACATAGAAATTCATAAAATTGCAATGAATGCATGGTCTAAACGAATCAATCGAGCCTAGGTGATGCATTATGCCTTAGCTCACGATCTGGCTGTGACACCCCAATTTTCAAGGGTCTCGTTGATTAACCGTCAACTTGAGTAATACCTGTGGATATCGCATATCTCGATACCACACTATCATGTCATTCAAGAGACTCATTTATGAGTAAAAGCCCCATCAAGGCCCTTTCAACCATATTCAAAATATTACCCAAGGCTATGTCACAATAGTCCTTAAGAATTCATTACAAAACTCTCATACAAAATCATATATTAAAACTATTTTGGTCTAATATATTTTACAAAATGAATATCAAGACCACATGTTGGCCTTCTTCACAATTACGACCTCGGATGAGCATCGTCCATCGGTGTCTGCCCTGCACCTGAAATATTTTTCCCACAAAGGGTGAGCCACGCCTAGTAGATAATACCTTCTACAAGGGCTACTCCCCACCTAAGTGCACATGCAATGGCCACTCACCATTTCATAATCACATTCAATGAGAACATTCTAATTCTATATGGAATCCTACATGCCATGCCATGACATGAGATGCGACTCATCATGTACCATGCGCCTGAGTCCTCACCGACTCTCTCACACAACGCCTAAGCCCATGTGTGAAAAACTGTAATTCTGGATGACATCAATGATCATTTTCAAAACAAATTTCATTTGTTTATAAACCAAAAGCTTTTTGGATGATACATCACAATGATCATTTTATATTCAAAATCCATACGCCTTTTTGTGGGTAGTGAATTTTTGGTGTCTCACTGCGGGCTCCGCAAACCTAAACACTTTTACGGCCTTTCACCGCTGGGGACTATGTCTGACCATAATTGACGGGTTTTCACGAGGAGGATCTATCATAACAACGTGCGAACTTACATATTTTCATTCTCATATATAAAAGCTGTGCAACTACATTGGATGTTGTCCCATTTAACCGAGCCCGCCCATTCAAACACAAGCGCGGTGTCGATTCATTAACCATGCACTCCACACCCATTTAATGCGATGTCCCACAGAATTGCATATGCAATGCAATATGTCATTGCCTATTTATACCATGTCACATATATGATGAATGCTATATGGACAATTTTATCAAATAGGTAAATCACCAATGCATCTTGGGCAATTATATCAAACATGCATATAATTTCCCTGCATTAACTCATTCATGTCAATGTATCACAGAAGCATATATCAACATGACATACAAATCATTACTTAGTCAAGTAATGAAGCACTTTATCCTCTAGGCTAAATTACGACATAACATGTCCATAGAATAGCCTACAACATGCCATGTAATGGCCATGTCTACACATACAATTCATCACATGTCAATATCTTAATACCATATCAACATTTCATCAAACAAGCCTGTCATGCCATGCAATTAGTACACTTGGTGTTATGATCGAAATTTCATCAATGATGTGAGCAACAAATGCGATCAGGTGTATGGCTGGGTCACAGGCTTCAGAGCTTTCTTAGAGTCTAGGCATTTAAATCGGGTTTAGACGAGACGAAAGATATGGTCCTCTGAAATTAGAGTACACCAAGAGCCACACTATTGATCCAATCCATGCAATAGTGTGAGGTTCTTGGGAGCATTTGGCAACTCCACAGCGAATGCGATTTTCAACCCCCAGGTCGCTCGAACTGACCATAGCGCTACAAACCCTTCCCATGCCATTAACATTGCACAACACGGTTCCAAAATCATCCCAAATCAATAGCCCAAAAGCTAGAAATAAACCAAAGTAGGAAGAATCCCTACCTCTTGAAGTATAGCCCCTCATCGAATCTTCGGACTTTACTCCTTGGTTCCTACAGTTCCGGCGGTCGAAGCATGATGAGCGGGAAGAAACCACCGGCCTCTTTCCTTTTTCTCTCATTCTTTTCCTTTTCCTTTCTTTTCTTTCTTTTCTCTCTTTCTTTTCTTCTTTCCCCTTTCTCTCCTTTCCTCCCTTTCTCTTCCTTTTCTCTCCTTTTACAAATTGGTTGTGAACCCCCCCCATTTATACACAAATCAAAACCCATGCATGTTAACACATGGCTTGCCATGTGTCACTCACATGGCCTACCATGTGTCACTCAACACCCAATGCCTCGAAAAACATAAAATTCTGACTACCTCGAAATTCAACGAAATTTGCTAGGACAACTAAATTTCGTGAGACGAACCCAGCGGTGAGGTCCGTTTCTTCATCCAAGATCTAGAAAACTTATAGGTTTTCAACTTGTACGTATCCACAAATCACTGTTTTGCCTTTTTTTTTTTCAGAAATTTTCAATTTTTCCCAGGTTTTACATAAGTTATTTTATTGCTCTATTTCATCCATGTCATCAAGAACAATTAGGACTCTTTTTAAGCAAAGTGTTTTTTTTTATCTCATTGATTCCTTCACTTGGATCTTGGATTTCTACACTTTGATCCTTTAAGGTATCCCGAAGAAGTTTCTTTTGTAATTCAAGGAGACCCCTATTGGATGTCTCTCGATCAATTATGATAAATCTACTACCATCAAATTGAGACGAGATATCATTATAAATAGTAATAGCCATGGTAGTTTTACTAATTCCGTATATACCAACCATGTAAACATCATCTCTCTCGGTTTCATCATTGATTTAATTTCTCCAAATGAAAGTCCATTCCAATGATATTTGTCACCACATATAAGGCTTATGGTTCAACTAATAATAACCATGAACCTCTTTTATAATCTCTTGCCTCATATCATCAATTATTAAAATAATAGTTTGATGAATATCTGCAAGAACAACGACAACCCGAATGATGGTAGAAAAAATTTGAAAGATATAAAATAGGAAAAGTGGGACAAAGACCCGAAGTTTTATTGAAGTGAAAGAAACAATGCAACCATTTTGGCTTTTTTATTTATCAAAGAATCAAATGCATGGCCATTTTCCTCTAACTATGGACCTTTACAACAAATTAATATCTTAATCATGATTCGGCTTTATGGATAATGTGTCTAAGGCACTCTAAAGCAATTATTTATGCAATCCTATGTATTACTAAAATAAAGGACAATTTACTATTAGATCTCTCCATGAAATCGAAACTCATTGCTTGAATGCTAATATAGGTACATGCATAATAATAATAAAAATAATAACCATAACCATAATCATAATCATAACGTTGCATATCAAGGAAATTAACTTCACTCTGAATAATATAGTAATTAATTGAATTTAAAAAGATAGAAATAAAGATTTGGTGTTGTCATAGATCAATGAAATTTTGATTCAATTACTTTTATTTCATATAATAAAGATAATATAGATGAAATTAAAACAACATACTATTTTTATAGGCTCTATATATTTAATGTTAGTGAATCTCTATAAAAGGGGAAATAGCATAAAAAAAACTATGAACTTTCAAGTTTTCTACATGTTAAGCCTGAACTTTAAAAATAACTTAAAAGATCCTGAACTTTGATTTTTTTTATTGCAAATGGAAGCTAGATTCGGATAAAGATTAGGTTTATTTAAGACTTCTGTGCATTAAAAAAAAAAAAAAAAAAAGAAAATCAAAGTTTAGGGTATTTTTATGCTATTTTAAAGTTAAAGCAATAAAACTTGAAGTCAGGGAGTTTTTATATGATATTTTCCCTAAATAAAATGATAAATGTTATGCATAAATAAAATCTCAGTTTAATTTTTTATTACTTTGAATTAAAAAAAAACATTATCATCTTGCATAAAATAAATTAGTAATACAAATAAATAAGGAGAACTTACTAAATAATAGAAATTTTGTACCAATTATTTGTTAAAATGGGATATAGTGATATCACGATAAATTGTGGCTTCGGGTAATGCGAAGCGATGGGTTACCATTCTGATACAAAGCGTAGTGCGGAAAATTATCTAGATCTCGGATGGCGGCGCGGATCATGCGTTGATTTGTCTCATGAAATCTAGATGTGGTCGAATTTCGTTGAATGCACGAGGCGTTCGAATTTCCGCGTATTTCAAGGCAGCTAAGGTGAATCACAAAGTGACACTTGGCATGAGAGTTTGGTACAAGTGGCACTAGAAAGGACACTTAGCGCCGGAAGCCAAGTGGCGGCGCTCTCATGCATAGGCATAGTAGTAGATGGATCAAAGAGCCTTGGAAAACACACTTGGCCTGTGTGGCCATGTGCCAAGAAACCGGTTGGAAGTGGTGCCACACCCCAGACGAATCGGTTCGGTGGGAGAGAGGAGGAGGAAAGCGAAAAAGGAGAAGGAAGGGAAAGAAAGAAGAGAGAAAAGAGAGAGAGAAGAAAGAAAGGAAGGAAAAGAAAAAAAAAAAAAAAGAAAAGGAAAGGAAAGAAGAAGGAAGGAAGGCGTGCAATTTCGGTTTGGAAGGAGGAGGTGAGTCGGGCGCTCAAGCGGTAGGGGTCTTCTTCAGCACCTTTTTGGTCCGACCCGATTGGCCTGTCCGAACCGGATCCGGGATGCTCATTTAATTCTTTTTATTTACTCTTCATTTGGTTGTTTTTTTTTTTTTTTTTTAAGTGTCGCGACCCAAATCCCGACCAACGGAAGGGGCGGATTCGGGCAGAGCCAGTTTACTCCAACCGTTTTCATTTATCTTATCAAAACATTTTATTTATGTCATTTCGTTTTAGGGTTTTCAATTACATGGAAGCATTAAAAATGGTAGGCCCAAAAAATTTATTCTTATACAATTCGTTTACAAAATGGCTTATCATGCCTTTACAAAATGATATACAAAACAATGGTTCAGAGTTTAACTATTTGTTCTAAATGTCATGTTCAAAAGAAATGATATGCATATGATGGGGTATATACTTATACGCGCAACTTTCTCTATGACTCTAAACTGGCAGTCTTGCCTTCTTTCTGTTTACTTAGAGCACTGCACATAGATAAAAACTACACGTAAGCATTTCATGCTTAGTGTTTCTATCTGATTATATTCCAATTTCGATTTAACATGGCTTGTACATTTATCATAAAACCATGCCTTTTATATCAAACTATACTCATGCTTATTCACTTTCACATGCTTTCACTTTACAAATCATTGATCATATCAAAATATGCATTTTCACATGCTTTCAATTTACTTAAATCAAATCATGAGATTCAAACATATACTCCCAAGGATGTATGTAGTTTACAAATCCCATTTACACTCATCAAAGTTTGTTATTTCACTTTGTCTATACAATTCACATTCATGACGGATTCCATTCGGTGAATCATGTCCTTTTTGTCATTCGGTAATGTGCTTACATATTTAACAATTTTGGTCTTCTATCATGACGGATGTCGATTGGTGCATCCCGCCAAGTGGTCATTTAAAAATGTCACTTACGCCATCGCCCAGCGAATACGATTGGTTCATCCCGCGAAGTAGGACATTTAACAATGCCATACACCATCATGTGGATGCCGATTGGTACATCCTCATGTTGAGTAAGATTCGATATCGATTCAATTCAAGATGTCGAAATTGACCAATTCGTTTACAATTGATTCAATCGCTCATATGCAATTAATCGTCAAACATTTCAAATATCATTTTCAAATCCATATGCACTTTCGTAATATCATTTCAAAGATATACTCATTCCATATTATCATTTTAGATTTATTTGGTAAACTACCAAAACACTTGAAATAAGGATAGAGGGTAAGTGAACAAACAGAAGCTGTCGGCTCTCGTTTCCTTCCCTTCGATCTTGATTCTAGGTTAGTTGATCCTCACCCGTCCCTAGTAAATAAAAATTACGCTACTCTTAGTGGATAAACAATTATTATACATTTTTAGTGAATGACGATTAATCTTCATTAACGGTTTTGGGTTAAGACATTAAGCCTGCCCTTTTGCTTCGCCTTGGCGGCGGGGTACGATATGTTTTTCATTTAGTTTTATCATTATTTGAACCCTCATTAATCATTTATTAGGGTCATTAAACTATCGGTGTACGAATACGAGGTGTTCGGAAACAAAAATCCGAAATTTGTTCACTGTGAACAGTAACTATGCCGCGGCGTAGGCCTTCACCGCGGCGTAGCTTTGCTACGCCGTGGTGTACCCGAGGGGTGCCATTTTGGCACCTCGGCCTCGCCGCGATGAGGCATCCCACACCTTGGCGTAGGTCTACGTCACGGCGTAGGTTCCCTACGCTGCGGCGTAGGAGCCCGATATGCCCAGATTTCCAATTTGCTCCTTTTTGCGATTTTTCTTCAAAAATCCTCAAAATCTCAAAACAAAACATGGGAATCACTCCCAATAACATTCTAATATCATCCTAAACCAACCATGAGCAAAACCCATGGATGGATTAGGGTTTTCTAACGAACGTAATTTAAAGACATCTAGGGTTTGGTTCTTACCTTAAACCCCTTTGAATCTTTTTCACCCAAAATGCTTGATCACTTAGAAACAAGGAATGGGGATGATCTCCCACCAAAAATCACTTCTTCTTGAAAAATCCTAGTTTTCTCCTCTCACTCTCTTCATAAAACATTTTTAGCACAATGTGCCTTTCCAAGACCAGATGTGATCTTAAGCCCCTTATTCTCTTAAGGCCATGTTTGGATCAAAACCCATTTTCCATTTTTCTCACTTAAAACACTAAGTACTCATATTTTCACATTCACTTACCATTTATTTCACATTAGCATTTAAGCTTATCATTTGACCCTTAGGGTCCTGATTTTACAAATTTCCAAATTTGCCATTTTTCACTTGGGTTTATTTCTAAGTTCAATCAATTTCTTATTTTAGCATATAATATTTAATCATATGCTCACATATTCATTTCACTTTTCATAATTTAACAATTTATCAGTTTTCCCGGAAAAACCCAAGTTTGGCTCAATTTATACCCGGAATATATAATAAAATTATTATAGAAATTCTAGGGTATTTTTGGGGCGTTACGCTTCTCCTACCTTGGTTAGTTCCTGTTTGAGAGCCATTCAATGGCCGCGAGTTATGGCCCCATGGAAATTTGGAGAAATTTGGATTAACGGTTTGTCATGAGTAGGTGAAAGGATCGGTTTTAGTTCTTTTGTGTCGAAGCAGGTTCTAGAGACCAGGTTGTAAATCTTTGGAAAATAGGGACCAAATATGGTTCATATGAGCTGGAAAATGTGGGTTGGAAAGAGCTTACACTTGCTGGAAAAATAGGTTCTTTATGTTGTTTTCCCTATGTTGTGACTGGAAAATTCATATTGTTGGCTGAATAACATGTTGTTATTTTTGAAACATGAATATGGATTGTGTAAGGGTAGGAATTACATGCAGTAGATGTAGTTGCCCATGATGCTTGGTATGACGCATGATTTTAAACATTCCATGTGTTCCTTTGTATGCATGTAATATGTGAACTCCATGAAGTAGCATTAACATTTCATGTGCACGGGACATTGCATGAATCGGTTGTGAGTGCATGAAATGGCTTTTGAACAAGCGGATATATCGGAGGTTAATCCCGACAATATATTTGAATTATGTCAATGAGTTTCAAAAACAAAAATCTCTTGTTTTGAAGAACTGATTTCATACATGGAAAATGCATGTGTGGGGGAGTCAGTGAGGACTCGAGACATGTGGCATGGTATGTAGGCATTCATTTAGAAATATGCATATTTTTACATGACATTGCATGTGAACTTAGGTGGGGAGTAGCCCTTATAGAAGATTTTCTCTACTAGGCTTCGCTCACCCTGTCATGGAAAAATTGTTTTTAGGTCTTTGGACGTACGCAGTGGGGGCAATTTAAAGTCACGTGTGAAAAAAGGCGGTTGGCTTATTTTCTTGTTTTTTGGTATTTAGACAAAATATCCAGTTTTGATCATGTAAATTTAGAAGTTTGTAATAAAATCTTATTTTGAACTTGTTTAGTTCAGTGACAATGTTTTCCTAGATTTTAGAATGTATGCAAAGTGTTGATAAATGCATAAATGAAATGACGACAAATTGGATGGCTGTAGTACGGGGGAGGCTTTGAAGAGGCGACC
Organism: Tetrastigma voinierianum; assembly: GCA_016808115.1. Lineage (NCBI taxonomy): Eukaryota > Viridiplantae > Streptophyta > Magnoliopsida > Vitales > Vitaceae > Tetrastigma > Tetrastigma voinierianum. The sequence goes on from JAEQBH010004470.1 coordinate 113,655, forward strand.
TCTTTGCCCATTTCCCGGTTTTTGTGTCGCTACGGAGAGTTTTTACGTTGCGATAGAGAACTTCAAGCGTATTTGCAACATGGTCTTCCGTTTCATGACATGGTCCTCCAAGCGGGTACCGCGACATGGCACGAATTTTACAACGCTGGAAATTGTGTACGGTTGAGGCTATCATGTGCGACAGTGCAGTGTGCGCGTGCGACAGAGCTTCTTGGCCCTATGTCACGATAGGGATCTCCGTGTCGCGACAGGATATCCAGGCAAATCGGACATATAGGGTTGAGACAGAGAATTTTTCTCGATGGGAATGTTTGGCCAATGTCATGGCCAGGAGTTTCGTGTCACAATAGGGTTTAGAGTTTTGGGACTAGGTGACTTGGAAGGAGTTCGACCAGGGCTTTTTCTTTGTTGCGACATAGTCCCTTTGGCCCTGTGTCGCGACGGTAGGCTTTGTCGTGACAGGATGTGGGCAAGATCGGAGGACGAATGTCGCGACACGAAAATTGTGTCGTAACAAGGTGGTGAAGGGCTTAGCACAGCGCCTGCGATGGCGGCGTAATTGCGCGGAGTGCCCACGGCGGCGTGTGTGTGAGCGCGAGACAGACTTCTCCAGGTCTTCTATCGCGACAGAGAATTCTCTGTCTCAATAGAGTTTTCTCGGCCTTGTGTAGCGACAAAGTTTTGCGTAATCACGGCGGGGGCTTTGGGCTGGGAAGGTTCAGGGCCGTGACGGCGAGCGCCTTAGGTGCACAGCAGGCGCCTGGCGCTAGCGACGCGAGCATAGCATGGTCGCGGCGTACTGCATCAAACTGCAACGATTGCACTATGTCGAGCCTTGTTTGAGTCCACTGATTCATGAAACACTTGTTCACGGACACTAATAAAAAATAAATAAATAAAAAAATAAAAAACCCGGAAATTGGGGCGTCACAGCTTGGTATCAAAGCTTAGGTATACGAATGCCTAAGACTTTATGGGTACGGGTTAGATCATGCATTCATTGTGCACTTTGATGAATGAACATGTGTCATATGTTATAAATTGCATGAATTATATACATGGTTGATTGCATATGGAACACTAGGGTTAGAAAACATAACACTTAGGGGTTCGAAAAAAAAAATGGATATAATAATTTGGGAATTAAATTGAAATGTATTGGTGGTTGGCAATTTGCACCACTAAGGAAAAAGGGATGAACGACGTAGTTCATGATGACATAGTCTATTAGTGGTTGGCATATGCACTACTAGTTAGACAGAGATAGGAACTTAATAATTATGTTGCCATCTGACATGTGTAGATGGAAAGTCGAGGACGAGGATGTAGAGGGCGTCCATGTGGCGATAGTCGACCGTCACCCATTTTTTTATCAACAGGCCTTTGTGGAGGCCATGGGCGCTGCATTTACCAATTTTGCACAAGCTAGTGCAATTGGAGGTCAGGGGAGTCCGAAAAACCCCCAAAGGTTCATGGCACATCATCCCCCAACATTTAAGGGAAGAGGGGATCTGATGGAAGCCGACCATTGGTTCCGGTAAGTCGAGAGGATTTTAGAGGCCATCGAGTTGCCTCAATACCACAAGGATCAAACTGGCTCGTTCCCAATCTAGGAATTGAATCCCAAATATGGTGGGATTGGGTTGGGGTCTAGAGGATCACGAGATGATGACATGGGGAGAGTTCGAGAGAGGCTCTTCATGGGTAGGATTTTCCCTGCATCGACCGAGACGTATAAAGGCTCGAGGGGTTCCATGGGCTGACGAAACATGTAGTGCTTGAATACGTGGCCAGGATTTGCGAGTTGGCATGTTTTGGGGATGACTGCGTAACGTAGATATGGCGAGGTCTGAAATTTGAGGATGGTTTGAGTTTGTCCATCGAGCGAGATTGAGTTCCTCTTTATAGAACATGGACTCTATGGTGAGGACGGCTATGACCGTAAAGAGAAGATAGGCGATGCATGGAGCATCAGAGATGCGATCTTGGTGACAAAGAGGAAGGAGGGCTAGCCTTCTTAGTTTGGGAGAAAAGAAGGTGCGAGCTTCAGTTCAAGAAGGGTTTAGGACTAGGCCACGGCTATCGAGGCCAAAGCCGTATCGGGCCACAGCGAACGAGGCCCAGTGACGTGTTTCATTGCCATCGAACTGAACATATCGAGGCGAGATTGCCGTAGAGGCAGGGATCCTAGGGCTAAGGGACCCCTCAGTCCCAATTATCAATGGGACATGCACAAATGTAGTATGTTCCTCCTCGCTGGGTACGGGCGGGGAATGAGTACCGGCCTCGGGGGTGCCGGCATGGGGCACCTGCCGGGTCACGGGGCGGACGGGACGGGGCCCATGGGTTGAGGGCGGGATGGGGCCCTGGGGCTAGGACTTGGCGGGGGACCCGGGGTGTCTATGCCGTTACACCTGGCCCGGATGGTAGACAATCGGGTTATCCGAGGTATGTTTTTACTCTCATGCACATGGGTAAGAGTATTGTTTGAGGTCGAGGTGCATCTCATTCATTTATTGTTGCATCTTATGTGACATTTTGATATAGGTTGGGCCCCTTAGGCAGTGGTTGCAATAATGAATTCTCCCTTAGGGACTAGGGTGAGGATTGATCAGATATGTCGGGTTGTGAGTTAGAGATCTCGGGATTACGCTCCACGGTAGACCTTCGAGCGTGGACATATCGGGACTTTGATGTCATTCTTGGCATGGACTGGTTGACGGCACATCGGGTTGTATTGATTGTGATAATAGGAAGATTATTGCCTATACACGAGATGGTGGTTGTGTTATACTTCAAGGGGATAAGAATGTTGCTTTACCCCAAGCCGTTTACGATTCTAGATGGCAGGGACAGATGATAGGTTAGCTAGAAAGCCTTACCTTGGAGAATGAGGTGAGACCAGATTTGAGCCTACCTCGGGTGGTTTGCGAGTACGAGGATGTTTTTTCCGATGAGTTACCGGGATTACCTCCTCAGAGGGAGGTAGACTTCTGTATCAAGCTACACCCTGGCACGTCGCCCATTTCTATGACTCCGCATAGGATGGCACCGGTTGAGTTGCAGGAACTCAAGGTCCAGATGCACGAATTCTTAGACAAGGGGTTCATTAGATCGAGCACTTCACACCATGGGGTGCTCCAGTATTGGTTTCTAAGAAGAAAGGCGGGCCCTTCGACTATCATTGATTATTGACGGTTGAATAGGGTTACGACTAAGATCGATATCACTCGCGAGGATCGATGGAGTTGGCTGATCGGTTGAGAGGGCGCGGGTCTACTCAGATAGATCTTCGCCTGATTACCATCAATTGAGTTAGGAGGTTGGCATCCCAAGGCGAGGGTTTAGGACACGGTATGAGCATTTCGAGTTCACAGTGATGCCCTTTGGGTTGACGAATGCGCCAGCGGCATTCCATGGGTCTCATTTATAGGGCATTCGGCCCTATTTGGATCGAGTTCATTATGTCTTAGTTGATGATATCTTGATACTCAGTGGGAGGAGCACGGGCATTATCTGAGGGTCGTTCTTTAGGTTTTGAGAGACCATAAGTTGTATGCCAAGTTCAGCAAGTGCGAGTTTTGGCTTGCTGAGGTGATATTCTTGGGACACGTCGTGTCAGCTACAGGTGTGTCAGTAGGCCCTGAGAAGTTTGAGGTTGTTATGAGTTGGGAGAGACCGAGGTCGGTCTTTAATATACGCAGTTTCTTGGGATTGGCAGGGTATTACAGGCAGTTTATTGAGGATTCCTCTCGATTAAGCCGAACTTGGTAGAGTTGACCGAAATGAGTCGAAGTTTAGAGTGGAATGATGACCTATGTGCGAAGGCATTCCCGGGAATTGAAAAGGAGGCTGCATGACTTCTATCTGATGGTCCCAAGGAGACGAGAGTACCACGAGTGGATTGTGATGCCTCGAATGTGGTAGGATGCGTTCGATGCGATCCGGAAGGTGAGTAGTTTATGGTTCTCAATAGTTGAAGAATCCGCGAATGAATTAGCCGCAGCTTAACATGGGCTAGTGGCCATAGTCTTTTATACAAAGATTTGGCACCACTACCTATCTGGTGAAGCGAGTTTGAGGTATTTTCATACCACAAAAAGTCGAAGTATATCTTCACACATGGACCTCGACATGAGGGTAACGTAGATGGATGGAAATATGGAGGATTATGACTGAATTTACACTACCATCACAGTGAGCAGCGAAGTGGTGGGCAGTGCACTCGGTCGGAAGTTGGGAGTGCGCTGGAGTGTAGCTAGAAGTGGCGGATGCTCGAGATAGTAGGACAGTTCGGTCTATAGTACAGCAAACAGACTCAGGGTGTTTTGGGGAGCTTAGTGGCCGCATGGCTTCCCTATGAGCATAGAGTGATTGAGTCCCAAGGCGGGGCCCGGATGGTGTCCATCATGGACCGGTCTGGTCGGTCCTGCCAATTAGCGAGCGGGGTCATCCACACAGATGGTAGTCTTTGGTATAGGGGACGAGTTGTAGTCCCTCAATCAATAGATCTGAGATAGGAGATCCTCAGGGAGTTTCACTGCTCCCGATTTTCTATGCATCTAGGTGGCATGAAGATGTACCATGATCTTCGTCGCCAATATTATGGGAGCGAGATGAAGCGACATGTTAGAGATTTTATTCAGCGATGTCTCACATGTCGTCAAATAAAGGCCCCGAGCATCAAAGGCGGGGACTACTTGACCATTAGAGTATGAAGTGGAAATGGGAGCACATCACGATGGACTTTGTGACCCACTTGCCACGGACATCGCGGAGGCATGATATGGTATGGGTGATAGTGGACCGACTCACCAAGTTGGCACATTTCTAGTTGTGCGGATGACCTTCACACTGGAGGAATTCTGTAGGCTATATATACTAGAGATAGTCCGGCTACATGGAGTGCAAGTATCTATTGTATTAGACAGAGATCCCAGGTTTACGGCTCACTTTTGGAAGAGCTTCTAGAGGGCCATGTGTACACAGTTGATGATAAGCATCGACTTTTCATCCCTGACAGATGGTCGATCGGAAGGGACCATACAAGTTTTAAGAGGGACAAACTCTGAGCATGTGTCTTGGATCTTAAGGGTAATTTGGGAGGGCACTTACACCCTTAGTGGGTCGCCTACAACAATAGTTACGGATGAGTGCATATGGCACCCTAAGAGGCTTTGTATGGGAGGACATTCCGATCTCCGATTTGTATGGGAGAAAGATCCACCATGGGTTCGAATTTGATTAGAGACACCTCGGAGAAAGTGGAGCTGATACAGAAGCGTCTTCTCACGGCCCAAAGCCGAAAGAAGAGTTACGCCAATAGGTGATGACGACCTTTAGAGTTTGAGAAGGGTGATCACGTCTTCTTAAAGGTAATGCCTAAGATGAATTAAGTCGATTCGGCAGCGGGAAGCTATCAGCGAGAGGTTTATTAGGCCCTTCGAGATCCTCGAGATGGTGGGTACCGTCGCGTATCGATTAGCATTACCGCCGAGTTTATCAGGTGTCCATGAGGTATTCCATGCCTCCATGCTTCGAAAGTATACCCCTGATCCGGCGCACGTGGTGGATTGGGGAGAGCTTGTTGTTGATGCAAATGGGACCTTCGAGGAGGGACACATGCGCCAACCTGGATAGCCAAGATCAGGTTTTGAGATCATTGTGTGGGCTATTGAAGTTGTTGTGGCGGCAGAAATTCGAGGAGGCAACATGGGAACATGAGGACACGATGCATACCAGATATCCTTTCCTCTTTGAGGACGGAGGTACGTAATTTTAGTCATTAAACGTTAAATGATTGTTGCATACGCATGTGATAGTGTGTGGGGGAAGAATGCTTTGAAAACCAGGTGTGCGAAGCGATGAGTTACCATTACGATTACAAATTGTGGGTCGAAAAATTACGGAATCTGGATTTGATGCGAGATCACGTTGTTGAGTTTGTCTCATGAAATCTAGATACATAGTCGAATTTCGTTGAATTTCGACATAATCATAATTTAACGTATTTCGAGGCAAATGGGTGAATCACAAAGTGACAATTGGCATAAGAGTGAGGTGCCAAGTGGCACTGAAAAAGAGAACACTTGGAACATGGAAATCCAAGTGTCATGCCACTCGTCTGTGAGCATGGTAGTAGATGGATGAAAGGCATGGAAACACATGGCAATGTGTGCTGTGTCAAGCTTGAGTTGGAGGTGGTGCCCTACACCCCAAGACCAAAATCAGTTCAGTGGGGGGAGAAGAGAAAAGCAGGAGGAAAAAGAAAAAGGAGAAGGAAGGAAAGAAAGAAGAGAGAAAAAAAAAGAAGAAAGAAAGGAAGGAAAGAAAAGAAAAGATAAAGGAAAGGAAACAGAAGGAGGAGAGTTGTGCAGTTTTCAATTCTGAAGGAGGAGCTGGTTTGCACTCCAACAGGTAGGGGTCTTCTCCTACCTTGGTTAGTTCCTATTTGAGAGCCATTCAATGGCCATGAGCTGTAGCTCTAGTTGGAGGCTAGTTCAGCAGGTTTGATCAGCTTGTTGGTGAGTGGTAGATTTTACGGTTCTTTTACGGCCAATCCCATAAACATAGTTAGGACAAGTTGTAAATACTGGAAAATAGGGACCAAATATGGTTCATATGAGCTGGAAAATATAGGTTGGAAAGAGCTTACACTTATTGGGAAAATAGGTTCTTTATGCTGTTTTCCCTATGTTATGACTGGAAAATCCAGATTGTTAGCTGAATAACATGTTGTTATTTGTGTGTTTGAAACATGAATATGGATTGTGTATGGGTAGGAATTACATGCAGTAGATGTAGTTGCCCATGATGCTTGGTATGAAGCATGGATTTTAAATATTCCATGTGTTATTTGTATGCATGTAATATATGAACTCATGAAGTAGCATTAAAATTTCATGCAAGGGACATTCACGTGAATCAGTGTGAGTGCATGAAATGGGTTTTGAACAAGTGGATATATCGGAGGATTGTCAACATTATATTTTAGAGTATGTCCATTTGGATTATATTGAAATTGTCCAAAGTATATCTCGGAGCATGTCCACTTTAAATTATATTATTTCGGAGGGGTTGTCCCGATATATATTTGATATCGGAGTATGTCCAATGAGTTTCAAAAACAAAAATTTCTTATTTTGAAGAACTGATTTCATACATGGAAAATGTATGTGTGGGGGAGTTGGTGAGGACTTGAGACATGGGGCATGGTATGTAGACATTCATGTAGAAATATGCATATTTTTACTTGAATGTGTGTGGATGTGTGAACATGGCATTGAATGTGCACTTAGGTGGGGAGTAACCCTTGTAGGAGATTTTCTCCTCTTGGACATCCTTCACCGGAATCGGTAGAATATTGTTTAGTGCGGAGCGTACACGGGAGAGTGGGCCATTTGAGTCTAGTGAGAAAAAGCCATATTTAACTTATTTTCTTGTTTTGTGGTAATGCGGACAAAATATCCGATTTTGATTATGTAAATTAAAGTTTGTAATAAATCTTATTTTTGAACTTGTTTAGTTCAGTGACAATGTTTTCCTAGATTTTAGAATGTATGCAAAGTGTTGATAAATGCAGAAATATGAAATGACAGCAAATTGGGTGAGAGCAAGAAGTGTAGGGTGAGAAGGCGACTGCGCCCACATTCGGACTTTGTGTTACGTGAGAGTTTAATCCGACGGAAAACTTCAAAAACTATGTCGCAACATGGTCTTCCGTGTCGCAACATGGTCCTCAGGTCAGGCACACGACATGGCCTAGGCGCGCACGGCCAGACGGTGTAATGCGCGGCAGGCTTCTTGGCTATGTCCACTTGAGGAGTCTCCGTGTCGCGATAAGGATTTCGAGCTGGCCCAGGACATATTGGGTCGCGACAGAGACTTTTTCTGTCACGACAAAGAAATTTTGGCCCCGTGTCAAGACAGAGTTTAGGGCTAGAGTGGGTGACTTGGGTCGCGACAGAGGCTCTCTGTTGCGACCACGATCCTATGTTGTGTGTCTGACAGTGGGTACATTATTAAGCTGCGAGGATGTGAGAAAGACCGAAGGATTGGTGTCACTACACAGAAATTGTGTCGCAATAGGGTGGCGAGACGAGCGCGCAGCGGCGCGCGCGACAGACTTCTCAAAGTCTTCTGTCGTGACATAGAATTCTCTGTCGCGACAGAGTTTGCTCGGCCTTGTGTCACGACAGAGTTTACGTGTTGTGGCGGGGCTTGAAATTTAGAGCGTAGGGTGCACGACCCTGAGCGCCCTGGGCGGCGACAAAACTCACAGCAGCGTGCGATAAGCCGCCCATACGACCGCAGCGCCGGCATGCGCGCGGTGGTATAACGAGACTACAGCGTGCATTGTGTGTCGTGCTTGTTTGATCCTTAATTCATGAGCCTTTATTCAAAGGACACTCTTAAAAAAAAATTAAAAACCACACGGAAGTGAGGCGTCACAGTAGCTTTGAATATAAAGAAAATCATATATAAAATATACCATGGTTTGTAATTAGAAAAAAAAAAAAGTAGGACAAATTTATGAAATATAGGTAAGATGGAGAAGAATATTCACTGGTTATCCATATGGTATCGAGCTTAATTTGCTTTCTCAAGCGATCTCGTCTTTCTTGTGCTCACTTTTTCTCTTTATTTGCATCTTTCTGGAAGTGGTTTGACATCTTGAGAATTTTTGATTAGTATCCCCACATCTCTTGGCTGGACATGATGACAATGTTACTCTTTTGCCTTGATCATCAATTGTTATTATTTTCAATGATCATTACAGTTCATTCAAACACCACTTGGAGGTAGCATAGTTTTAAAGGAAAATTATAAGAAAAATTCCTCTGAAAAGTGACTTATAGGGACATTACTTTAGTTGGGTTCAAAAAATTTGCAACTAAAGCGATTTTTAGTTCATATTTATTAAAAAATTTGCAACTACAAGTGACTCTCTGTAATAGTTGTGGATAAGATTGTGTCTCAACTAAAAGTGATTCTATATAGTTGCACATTTAGGATTGGAGTCTCAGCTAAAAGTGACTCTATAGTTGCGGATATGATTGTGTCTCAACTAAAAGTGACTTTATAGTTGCATTCGAGGTTGAGTCTCAACTAAAAGTGATTCTATAGTTGCGGATATGATTGATTTTCAACTAAAAGTGACTTTATAGTTTCATATAGGATTGAGTCTTAACTAAAAGTGACTCTATAGTTGCGGTAAAGATTGAGTGCAACTAAAAATGACTCTATAGATGCGAGTAGACTTGAGTTGCAACTGTAAGTTACTATATAGTTGCGACTAGACTTGAGCCACAACTACAACTACAAATTGTTGATACTTTTATAAAATACTGGGATTTATTAGGGATTTAAATGTAAAAATCTTGAAAGTTCGAGAATTTTAATATTTTTAGAATAACACAATTGTGAAGAACACGGCCAAATGGCTTTAAAAATACTTTAAAATGTAACACAATCTTATTATCTAAAATATAAGATAGTTTAGAAGTTTTTTTCTTTAAGAAACGAGAGGTTTTGAGTTAAGTCATATAGATGTAACAATATTATGTGATAGAGGTTTCTAGTCTTTATGATCCATTTAAGCGGAGTTTAAGTATGGTATGATTTAAAAATATCTTTTATATGATATATGAATCCGCTCATTATACTTTATGATATGACAAAAAAAAAATTAAAAAAAACTATAATAAGAAATTCAAAATCTATATTTATTTGTATTATCGAGAAACTTTGTTTGAGTGAAAAAAAATTGAGGTAATTGAATATTTAAAATACCAAAAAAAAAAAGGGTAGTTTTTATGAAACGAAAATATAGAGGGAAGGAGTAGGGGCAAAACCGTACTTTTTGAGGAGCAGTCATTAAATGTTGAGTTTCACTTCCAGTTTTTCAAAATTGCTATTTGGTGAAGCTCCCAGAAGTGGTAACAAGCGGCGAAGCCAGAACTTTGAACATTTCGGAGCTAGGCTTGTTAATTTATGAGTGGGCTCGAGCCCAGGCCGAGCTTTGAACGGAGCTTAAAATCAGGCTCAAGCTTGGCTTGATTTAAAAAAAAAGAAACTTGGCTTGGGCTCATTGAGCTCGTTTTCCATATGACGAGCTCGACCCAACCTCGAGCTCAAGCCCAATCCCGAGCCTATACAAGTTTGTATTGTAATCAATCCTCAAGCTCAGTCCATATACTTTTTAACTTTTTGTAATCAATCTGATAACAAATACATCAATTAAGGAAATAATTTTCTATGGGATTTGTTTTACCTTAGTTGATTTAGAAATTGATGCTAAAGTTATTAAAGCCACTTCCTTGACATTTGTTTCCCTTTTGGATTCACAACGAGGAATTCCCTTCTTTGAAACAACTTGCAAGCGAAAATTATGAAATAGAATTAAAACAAGTAGAAAATTGCATAGTGAAGAAATAAGATACCTGAAATCATTGAATAAGAAACATGATTGGTTTTAATTAATTATCTAAATAAAGAAATAATATATCAACAAGATCTGCCAAGCAAACTCATTAGTAACAATAGAAACTATTTTGAAATATATTGTTGCACATGGTTAAGTTAGCCACCACCCTCGACTACGAGATCGCATGATTAATTTCAAGGCTTCACCATTGATTTGGAGATCCGAATCGCGCCATGTCGAGCCGGTCGGCGCAAATTTTCATACCAATGGTGTGGTGCGCTCAGCGATTACACTTTATGCGATACGGTAGTCGGATATCGGCTCCTTGTTTCCTCTATGAAACCCCACCCCACGATCACCATGATGCCTTTACCCATACCCACGCCTAGATCTTATTTGGGTTGATCCAGCCACCGGTATCGAAAGGGCCCCCATTACCCGAGATTTGAGATTGGATCGCATTCATAAATTTGAATTGATCGTATCGGTGGGTGGGTGCATTTGCCCTCAATGCTACTCAAGATCGGCAAACCTTGTCTAGCTCATGGCCACCGGCCTCTATAGTTTTCCACTGGGGGCCCCCAATACCCTCATATTTGTATGTCGGAATCTTATGCAATTTAGGATCGACCGATCATTGCCCGATGGAGTCATACCCAACATCCATGTCCTTCCACAGGCGTCCCCAGCCGGCACCTTCTTCCACGCGCTATCCACACTAGAACATACCGTCGCCCAACACTTTGGCTATCATGGGTACCATTTCCGCTCTGGCGGTCGGAGATCTAGGTACAATCCCCCGGTAGCGGTGTGGGATTCGCTCGAGAAACTCAGGCCGTCTTTGTCGTGAGCGCCTCATAACGGCTTCATGAGAGTTCACGCATTTTGCCATCCATATGTAGTGGATCTTCGGCGGATCCATTACATCGATGTCGGGACACATGGCTGGACATTTCCTTTCAGCGCGCTGAGTGGGATCCTGCCGGTGGCTTGGATCGTTGGCCGGAAGACCGTGGCGGAAGCCTCGTTCAGTGACGGATGGGTCCGGCGGCCGCGAGCCGAGCTTTTTCGACCGAGGCCGAGCTAGGGCCCGGGCCGGGCCTCGGGATTTATCAGGCCTAAATTGGGAGGCTCAAGCTCGGCTCGTTTAGCTCACGGCGAGCCAGTAGAGCTTTTGTAGAGCCCGGCCCAGAGCCAGTGGCTGGCTCGTTACCAGCCCTAGAAGCTCCACACGTTTATTGGATTAAAATTTAAAGTTGCTGACGGCCAGACATTTGAATTTGAGGCAAACCGTTAGCTGATTAGGCCCATTTCAAGTTGTGTGGGCCCCGAATCCGGGCCCCATTCCTTGCCCTCGATTAAGGTAGCCTTGGCAAAACACATCACTTCTCCAAAATCAAGACTCGGTAGTAGCAACCGCGAACGAGAGAGAAGGAAGCCATTTTTCTCTGAACACCAACAAGAATGGCAGACAACGAAATGATAGAGCGACTCGAATCGTGACAATAAACTATCATACATATCATTTCCCTTTATTTCTTTTTTGCCATCTCCTTGCCTAACTCTCTACTCAAACTCATGAGTCATGGCATGTATCGCGTATGTATTATGGTCGATGCATGTTGTTATGTATAGACATGTGTTTTGTACGCGTGCCTTGGAGAACTCCGATAATTGCTTGGATGGAAGAGCTCGAGTTGAGAACTATGGCTTGGCTGAGTTTTGTACTATAGTGTTATTGGGTTTGTTTAGCTTAAATTGACGATAGAAATTATTTGTGGGGAAAATATGAAATGATTCATACGGTTGGTCTTAAGATAAACAGAATCGGTGACGCGGTGATGCCCTACGGGCTTGTTAATTTCGGAAAGTTTGTGGAAATTGCTTTCCCTGAAAACTAACGAAGATCTTTGTGGCGTAATGATGCAGCGGATTACATTTTTTTAAAGGTTTTAATTTGGTTGGGAAATAATATTCAATGGTAGTGTATTTAGATGTTAGTTGATATATTTTTGCCTTGAGTTTTGTTCAAGATAATGAATCTAATCAGAAATAACAACTTTGAAATGCAAGTTAAAAAGCGTGAGAGAAAATTGAAAATGGCCAGAGTCAATTTGCTTGGTGGGATTGCCATTCAATAGCATATTATGTAATTTGTCTAAAAAATGCAAACGATTTATGCATTGCTTCTCAACCCCAAGGGGTAGCTTAGTTGGTCTAAAGCCTTGGGGTTTAATCCAATGGTCATTAGAGATTTACATTTTATTAACTCTAGGGTGTGGATGCGTCTTGTATTTGATTCGATTATCTATGGTCATAAAAAAAAATGCGTGATTTATATTAAGAAAATCAATTTATTTAAACAGTACCCAAAGAAAAAATTATTGACCTACCAATTCAAGATTTGTTTGTTTTTTCTTTGATAGCCCATTGGGTGTCAAGTCGGCTTGTGTGCACCTCAACCCCTAATCTCATGGGGCCTTGAAGTTAACCGGTGATAAATCCTCAATGGCCTTGAATTCAATTTGTTTGTACAGATGCTATAGGTACGGAAATTGTTTAGTGAGGACCAAGTTGGCCATCACTATGGATAATTCCTTTCTTTCTAATATTGTATAAAAAAACATGTATTCTTGTTCTTTGTTCTTTATTTTCTTCCTTTATTATTATTATTATTATTTGAGAAATCTGTCATTTTCTTTGTGTATTTGTGCTATTTTTGCTTTAACATCATTGAATTCTTTTAGATGAAAAGAGTGCGTATGAAGAATGAATAGATAGATGATTTGATTCATTTTGAATTTTAATCTTGTTTACAAAGTTGTTCATTGGCAAAAGAAGCTGGAATTGGATATCAAATGAAGCTGAATTGTTTCTTAGTGATTAGTTGAAAAGTAAATGCTACTTGCAATTGGAGCAGTGTTCTTGTACAAATATTGATTCCAGCACTAGACTCAATTTTCTTTGATATCTTGATTGATGTTGGGATTTAGTACTTTAGAGTGTGTTTTTTAGACCTTTTTTTCATATTCTTAATCATTGAATTTTTTTAGGATAATTTGATCGATTACTTTCTTTCATGTAATCCAGGTTCAACCACTTTCTATTGTTAAAAAATAATAGCAAGTGCATTTGCAAAGTTTTCTATTTGTGCTTTTTTTAGATTGCAAATATCGCTACTTAAGATCAGGTTTTTAATCTTAATTCTAAAATATGGGGTGAGCAAGGACAAGCGGCGCTCGAGAAACCTCTATAGCACTTAATTGTGAGATCCTACTGGTTAAACCCTTTGAAAAATCTTATTTCTTGGTGGGGTTGGAAGTATGGAGTAATTGATGGATCAAAAAGTTGAACTTAGCGACCCAGAACAACTTTACATAGATTCTTCGATTCTGAATCTCCATATATATTTTGCGTCCTTATGTTGTTACATATGATGTTGGTAGTGGATGAAGCAAGCATTGGACAATCAAAGAGGCAAAATGTGTCTGTGCATCTCTACAAGAGCTAAATGATATTGTTAAAGGCCAGAAGTTCATGAAGAGTATCGAGACATTACAGTTTGAGGCCACCAAACCATCATTCTTTTCTCGGTTTACCTTGGTAATAGCTACTCATGTATGGATAGATGGTGCCCATGTTTTAGATACAATTTACGCTTATTATTATGGGTAATGGAAAATAGTACTCCCAAACTTTTGTTTGTAATACGTGGCTGTCTTTTCTATTAGAGTTTAATCCTTAGGGTTCTTGCGCTACGTAAGCAGTGGTGGCGGAAGGAGAACATGAATAAAACCCAAGGTTGTTGGCATTTGGTTTAATCCTTCGATTGGGAAGATTCTTCTTCCAGATGACTTCAAATTGTTCTATTCTATTCCTCCTCTTTGTTGTGATTAGGGTTTGCTCTCATCTATGATGCATTATTAGTAGAATATGCCTAGAAATTTTTGCGAGTTCAAGGTTGGGGTACATCTTTTCAAAGGCGTGGAAGTTTATGGATGGGTTCTCTATTTTGGGTGGTTTTACGGAAGATTTGTGCTTAATCCTGATCTCGATTTTATGTAGCAACTTTGAATGGTTATTTCCACTATTTAGATTGCAACTCCATGATGCCCATGAATAGTTAGAACAATAACAACATTTAGTTTACTCCTTTTTATACATATTATTTCTTTAATATTTTAAACTGTTGTTTTTTATCCTATCTATAGAGTTCCTTAAATTTGGCACCATCTAAGTTGCCATTGCACTCTAGCATTATGAATCTTTGATGGAGTTCCTATTGTGCTTTCAGCTGGTTGAAGATTCCATGATAAAACTTAAGTAGAATGCGCGGGGGAGGCAAATGTTATATTGATATTTACACGCTCTGCAAGCGCTAAGTTTTGTTCGCATCAATTTGAGGTAATTTATTTACAAGTTTATGGTCAAAGTTTTTTTTCTATCTGCCATTCTCAAAAGCATGTGTTGGATTGGTAGATTGCCATTGAGAGGATACTGAGACTCAAGATTTTGTCAAAATTTGAAATCTGCGGCAGATAATTGATGATAACCATGCTAATGCGAGTTTAGATTATCTTCAAAATTTTTAGACATCTCCAGAAAGAGAATAACAATGAGTTGGTTTCACATTATTATGCAAAGGAAGGATATATATAAAGCAGTTCCTTGAAATCGGGTTCACATTTTTAACTTCTTTTTTGGGTTTGTTCTCCTTCTCAGTTAAGGTGGCATCTTTTACGTGAAAATGAGTCTTAGACACAAATTGAATGTCGAAAACTCCCGCCAACACCGCACTAATATAATTTGTTGCCTTGGATTTGCAATTGAAGCAAACAATACTTAAAAGGCTACACTATTATTTGTTAATGATTCGATTTTCCATGTTTGTGCGAGTTGAACTCCTTACATTTAGTCTACTTTATGAAAAGATGAGTCCCATTTATCTTTTGCTTCATCTCTATCCTTGAACAAGCAAAGGACAACTACAGCAACAACAAGGACAACTACAACAACAACAACAACAACAAATGGAGATAATGCAACAACACATGCAACAAATGCAGAATATGATGCAACAAATGCTTGATTTTAAATGAGACACCATGACCAATAAAGTACGTGTTGTGAAAAGGGAGTTGAGTATGCATAGAATATAGATACACTTTGTTTTTTTGTTGTATTATACCATAAGAATTTTCTTAGTAAAACTATCTTTCTATTATGCAGGTTTGGAATAAAGCTTGTTGGTAACCCCGTGAGCTAGGTCTCATTGATTGGATAGCCTACCTGGTAATTTTTCCTTTACATCTAGATTCTCATTATGGCATTTGGTATCAATTGCCTCTTCCTCATAGATTTTCTTTCTTGAGAGTTGGTTGTCATCCATTAGTTTTTAGTATTGTAGGAGCTTAGTTGTATAGATGTGGAATCTTATCAATTAGATCTAATTTGCTTTATTTCTAAAGCGAGTCGATTTAAATTAAATCTAATTTGAATGGATTAAGTTTGTGGCCACGAGGGTCCTCTGCAGTTTCACAATGCACCGACCACTGATATCTGAAAACTATAATACCCAAAGATGCAATAAATAAATTTTAAAAATTGAAAAATGGAAAACAAGAAAGAAAATGATATAAATGACATTGGTGAATTCACTGGAGGATAAAGAGTCTGATGGAATTCAGGTAATTTAGCTAATTAGGTTTTAGTTGTTGCATGTGGAACCACGGAAGAAACCAAACAAATGAAAAAACAGAACAATAATGGACTTTAATATATATATATATATATATATATATATATATATATATATATATATATATATATATATATATATATATATATATCGACAATGATAAAACTTTTGGCTTGTGAAGGCCCACAATTCATCCTTCTCTGTAATATTGCTTGAGTCTAAACCCCAATTTTAGAAGTTTTATTTGTCTTTTTTTGTTGATCATGAGAGACCCAAATCACTATCATTTTATCCATATACTCCTCTAATTTCTAGCAAGAAAAGTTGAGGAAAATTTTATTTTAGGTTTATTGACCGGAAATTCAAAATTCCAAAATTAAAATTCAAAAAGAAAAAGCAGAAGAAAATTTGAATTTTCATTGAAATCATTCATAAACTAGAAATTCTCAAAACCATTAGGTTTGAAACATGACATCATAATTCAAAGCAGTGGGCGGAAATCCCACTATAAGGACTGGAAATCAATTAAAGTATTCTTCCAAATTTATGGCTTGTTCAGATATGGGGAAATGACTCCGGGTATTGTTATTGTTATTGTTATGCTCACCCACAACTGATGTTTGATGTGGGTTGCTGATGTTATTGTTATTGATATTTTCTGGAATTTGACTATCATCTATTTAGATTTTAGAGCTTTGGTTGGTACTGTATCCTGGTCTTTGGAAGTTGATTTTTTCCTTGTGTCTTGTCAGATATTATGATGTTGTTATTAGGAGAATGCTTTGCTGAAGGATACATTAATTGTTTACGTTGGTGCACTTTTATTTACTCTAAATCAGTTTTGGTTTGACATTATCTGATTCGAAGAAAAGATGGGGCGATTTTGGTTTCACTCTGCAACATTCGATTGTGGATGCATTGAAGTCCTCTTCTTGTTGGCACTATTTGGTTTATTTGAATCGACATCATCACGACAGTTTCAAGCTTAGGTATAGCTAGTGAGCTAAAACAATATTACAACGCGAAAGCGAATACTTTGTTTTCCAATGCGCTATTCGTTTTTGTTGATGTAGTTTTTCGGATATTTTGTAAATGCGGATATTTTGGTTGAATACTTTGTTTTCAATGCTATCTCCCTTTGTTTCTTTGTCAGTCATGGTCAATCCAGAAACAAATTAATTTTTAAAATAAAACAGCGTTCTAGATAAATCCAGTCTAATTTTTCATGAGTCAAATATCCTCTTATAGTTGCGGCCCGAGGAGCGATGTCATTCGTAGATAACTTCACTTTTGATTCACGGCCAAAAAGTTCCCATCCATAGTCATCATTTAGTTGCGACCCTGAAATAGCCCCATCTATAGCCATCCTTTTAGTTGCGTCCAAAAAATTGCCCCATCCATAATACCCTTTAGTTTTGCCCATCTTTAGTTCTTTGACGAAAAATATCTAATCCATAGCCATTCTTTTAGTTGCGGCTGAAAATAACCCCATCTAAAGCCACCCTTTTGATTACGTAAAATGCCCCCATCCATAGCCACCTTTTTAGTTGCAGCCAAAAACATAGTCACATCAATAGCCACCCTTTTAGTTAGACAATGGCCATCCATAACCACCTTTTTTAGTTGCGACCATAAATGTCCTAATCCATAGTCACCCTTTTAGTTCTTGACCAAAATATCCCCATCCATGTCACTCTTTTTGACTGGGATGAAATAACCCCATCTAAAGAAGCCACCCTTTTAATTCTGCGGCCAAAAAATGCCCCCATCCATAGCCACCTTTTTAGTTGCAACCAAGAACATGGCCACATCTATAGCCACCCTTTTAGTTGAGACAAAAATAGCCCCATCCATAGTCACCCTTATAGTTGATGCCGTAAATGTCCCCATCCATAGTCACCCTTTTAGTTGCGGTTAGGAAATAGCCCCATCTATAGCAATCCTTTTAGTTGTGGCTAGCAAATAACCCCATCCATAGTCATCTCTTTTAGTTGAGGCTAGAAAATGCCTCCATCCATAGGCCAAACCACCTTTTAGTAGGGGCCAAGACTAAAATTGTAACTATAACTTTTAGTTATGTCCCCTATAGCCACGCCTAGTTGCAGCCCATTTTCTTGCATCTATATCCTTAGCGATTTTTGTCTTACTTTTGGTTGGGTCGGTGGCTGACTAAAAGCTCACTTCCTTGTAGTGATTTGAGTCTTGGATAGCTGTTGAGAGACCCGATTTGATGTCATCTCCTTTCTGGAGTTGTTCGTCATCTCTGAAAGTGCGAATCCCATACGCAACCAAAGTGTTATAAAGATGATCAGTCAAGTTATTACGAGTATCTTCGCCTCTAAAACTCAAAAACACATCATAATTATGAGGTCGACTAAAAGTAGAAGATGACGCTTGTAAGGTGCTGATGGAAGCCATTTCTGGGAAAACAATAACTATGGGAAGGCTCTTAGAAAGGAAAAGAAAGGGTTTTTGGAAGCTAAATTATTGTTCTTCTACTTAGAAGGTAGGAAGGAAGAATGAAAGTTCCAAAAAGAAAGAGAAATACTCTTAGAAGGTTCTCATGTGTAGTAGTTTTATTTTGTTTTATTTGTTTATTGTGTAGTCTTTTCATAAACTTTGTACCAATCACGCTCAAAGCTATTAAGCAGTGAATTTCGCATTGACCAATGCACAGTTTCACATGAAAAGTAATTCCTCCTTTAGGTCTTCAAATTATTTTCTTACCATTTTTTCTTTTAGTACTTTCCAAAAAACAAATACAATCTAAAGATTTTTATAAAATTGATATTAGTGAGATTCTAATATAAATTATAATTTTTATTGAAGTAAATATTAATAGTTCAAAGGTTATAAGGAGAAGATTAATTAATAATACCATCTTCCTAATCATTGTTGCTAACAAACTAAAAATATTAATCTTTTTTAATTCAAATTTCATTTCGAGTTATATTTGGTTTAAAATTTTGGCATGGCTAAATAAATCAATTTTAGTTTTGCAAGATAAAAATATATAATCATTTAAAGTATGAAATTGAAATGAGGGTATAATTTTTTAAATAAATACTATTATAAACTTCTTTTATGTCAAAACTAAAAGAGATTCAAAAGCTTGGGGTTGTTTGGTTTCTATTTTTGAAAACTGTTTCTTATAATAATTTTTGAAAAGATAGAAAACATCATTTTAGTTTTTCTAAAAAAAATGTTCTTACCATCTAAATTAGTGTTTTATGTGTTCTCTATGTTTTAAAATTAAAATTTTTCTTAGTGTTTTCTTTATTCTTTTTTTCCAAACAAAATAATTTTAAAAAGGGTAACCAAAACGGGCCCTTGATTTCAATTCGAGGAGTAGGGAGCGGAGTGTCCACAGGCCTAACTTTCACGGCATGGCAGATGCGTGGCCCGCTCTCGACACCTGTAGGACTGACCTTCCACACCTCCATATTCATACTCCATCTTGGCCCAGTTTCGCCTGCCTAGGGCTCATCGGGAAAGCGATCTTCGACCGGTTCTGCGAGGTGAGCCAACACCCTTCTTCATTGTCAAGTCCTCGGCAGCCGACTCCGCTCTCGCGTTGCGGCTCATCAGAGTAGGCATGCGCGACTCCCCCAGCGTCCTGGAGCACTCTGCAGCACCTCACGAGCGCGCCTCCGACTCGACACGCGCCGCGGACTATGATATCTCCTTCAATTCATACGGCTAACGTCTTGATAACCTCCTCCTCGTGCACTCATCCATTTCTTGTCCGGACCGAGTAAAAGTCTGTAACAAACTATCCCCCACTTAAAGTCTTGCACGCCCTCGTGCAAGGCACATTTCATAAAGCAGCACCCTTGAAGACTACTAGCTCCTCAGAGCCTTTGTCTCTGTTCGCACTGATGCTCATTGGCATAGGGGCGTCCCGAGAGAAAAGGCGGCTTCACGACCATGCTCCCGGCACCACGAGATTAGTACGCCTCCACTTTTTCATCCCACTAGTAGCGGCCTCTCTCGCTCTGCCCAGTCACGGATACGGCACCTCGGATCCGGAGGGCTTTTGCCCATATTCTCCATGGGTCCCCCTTGGTGCAACTTCATCTTTGGCTTCACTTGATTACTTGTACTGCCATAGGAGAGATAGGCTTTAAGATCGCAGGAGTAGAACACCTCCTTGTTCTCCACCCCTGCCTCGCTCTGATACCATTTGTCACAGGCCTAACTTTTCACAGCGGCATGGCCCGTGCGGCGGCCCCTCTCGACACCTTGTCGAGGGACCCAGCCTTCCACACCTCCATATTCATACTCCATCGCATTTGGTTTCGCCTGCCTAGGGCTCGTCGGGACGGCTCCGGCTCCGACCGGTTGCACGGGGGTAGGCGACACCTTCTTCATTGTCAAGTCCTCGACTAGCGACAAGCTCCCCGCTCTCGCATTGCGCTCATCCGGGTAGGCATGCCTTGACTCCCAAGCGTCCTGCCGACACTCCTGCGCGCACCTCTGAAGCGCGCCTCCAACTCCTGACACGCACGCCCGCAGACTATGATATCTCCTTCAATTCATACAGCTGCGTCTTGCGCTTGATATTTCTGCCTCTCGTGCACTCGATCATTCTTTGTCAGGACCCAGAAGTAAAAAGTCAATGCTTGTGGTGAAAACCGCCATTTAAATTATTTTCATTTTCTTGAGAAATATTTAGGGAAAAAGGTAGGATGATGGTAGCATGGGTCAATCATTCAAGTATAAAAAAAAGATAAATATGCTTTGATCCTGATGGTCAATAGAAAACATCATTTCTCCATGAAGATTTATACCCCGAATAGTCAACAAAGAAGCGGTAGTAAAGAAGTAATGAATGGAAGGGGTTCAGAAACTTTAGTGGTCTAAAGCCTCTTTAGCTGTACTTCTCTTACAATTTTTTTCTTTTATTTTTTCTCATGGGATCAATCATCGTACAAACCATGACCCGCATCCTTGAAATATATATATATATATATATATATATATATATATATATATATATATATATATATATATATATATATATATATAAATTTACCTTTGTTCAATTATTTAAGTGCTCAATTTTTTTACTTAATATTGAATATAATCTTTGTTCTTAACAATGCTTAATAAGATTAAATATTCAGTTATTTGGTTTTTAAAAAAACAATAAACTTTTAATTTTTATCTAAATTTTGAGATAATAAATTTTTAAATAAAAATTAAAAAATACATATGATTTTATTTGTTAGCATATAACGGATCACATAAGGATTTCGGTGGATCATAAAATATATGATTTTCTCATATTTGAATTTTTTTTTTCTTAATACAAAAAACATTTCACCAAAAGCATTAAAAAAAAAAACCAAAAAACAAAGTCTTTTAGCCTTTTCTATTCATCCAAATATTTCAAAAATTCAGTAATAAGTCATTAAAAAGTAAAAAAAAAACAAAAAAAACTAATTGAATGCTAAAAGCAAATTGCTTTCTATTAAAAGCCAAAAAAAACAAAGTTATTTTGTAATTTTTTTGTATTCTATTTATTCATATATTTTACTGTAAGTGTAGGCAAGAGAGGCAAAATTTGATACGATTCACCATCGAAGATTACAATAAATTTGTGGATTTTGGTTGACTATAACGTGTTTTAGTTGAATTCGTGTCAACTCCCATTTAATAAATGGGTTATTTTCGTAATGAACCTCGAATCCCAAATTTGATATGAATTATTGTTTATTATACAATTGGAACAATAAAAAATTTAGAGGTTATTTGTGTCAAAGTTAATAGGTTAAACCTGACAGATATAAGTGTGTGTCTGTTAGGCACGAAACGTGTGTAAAATATGAATGTCTAAGTATGCAAGTGCATACGTTGTGAACAAGTAATAAAGTGATGAATATCAGTATTTAGATCATAAGGACTGAGCCTCTAGATTACGATCTAATTTAATCTTGAATTTATCTAGATGACTGACTATTTTAGTTTTAGGGCCGAAAAATAGCAAGTAAAACTACTCATGCAAAATGGACTTGACTCTGATGATTTATAGACTTAAGACTGTTATTGGCTAAGACTCGACTTTGAAATACAAAGATAACTAATTCCAATTATGACTACATCTAGGGCATGATTTCGCTAGGATTGCGATTTAATTAAAGAAATTAGATTTAAATGAAAGCGCATTGTTTACTTGTTGTTGATAGATTTCACTTTAATTGTAATTGATCTCTCTCAAATGTTCAATACGTCTCCTTAGTTTAGGTTAAAGCCATCTCGACGTTAACTACTAAACTCAAAAGTCATTAAGTTCATAAATCCTACTTGCTACCTATAGGCATTAAACAATGACTCATACGGAGTTCATTTCATAATCGGCTTCTCAACCTAGATTCAATGCTGTCAAAATAAAGTGACCAACAAGCTATTTGAAATAAAAACAATATTAATAATCCAACAAATTAAACAATTGTATACTAAAACTATTAATCTAGGGTTCTAACAATTAAATCCGACCGAGGCTACATTGTAGCCCTAGAGAAACGAACTAAAACATCTTTAAATAAATAAAACTAAGCCATAGTTTGGAGCAACTCTGAAGTGAAGAAAAAGAAAGAAAAAGCTGATGAGCTCAGGCGTGGCGTCTCAGCTCCTCTTGATTCTCCACGATCTTACGTCTCCTCTCTGTTGTCCTCTCTCTGTCTTTTCTCTCACTTTTTATACCCATCCTTTGCATCATTAAGGGTAAAAGGGTCAAATGAATCTGAGCTGGCGCTGGCGTTCTAATCTAGGCTGCGCCTAGGCATTCAGTTATAGCTGTGGATTTCTTGTAGCGGCGCCAAGGCGTTAGAAGGAATGTCGGGATGCTCTGTAAAGTGAGTGGGAATGCGAGCGTTCCAAAGTTGGTAGGCTACTTTGCACGTGAACGCCAAGGCGTTCAAGCATCTGTGAGTAGGAAAGCTCAGGCGTTCAGGAGAAATACCAAGACGTTCCAAAGAGTTGGTGGGCTACTGCGTGAGCGTAGGGCGTTCGGGAGGAGCGCCCAGGTGTTACAAGTATTGTTTCTTGGGTTTAATTACAATATTGAGTTTAAATATGTTTTTCTTAAAACATCAACTTCATATAAAAAGAAAGAAAAATTATTAGTTTTAAATATTACAAAACTAAAAATGATAAATGATAGGGTTTAAAATGAAACTGCGAGGCCGGCGGCCCGAGGGCCCGAAAAGTGGTATACCCGACCTGATACGGGCTCACCGGTCACAGAGAGGCCCGGTCGAGAGGCCCAGGGACCGGGTCAAGGGCGATCTGAATGAATTGGAAGCCCCATATCCTATAATCAGATTGTGTATCGCTCATACAGAAAATAGAATAACCCCTAGCAATATATTATCCTGCCGATCCAACCAAACCTTATCAATAAGGAAGGGAAAATAATAACAGATCATCGCCAGTTGGATCTCCCCCAATAAGGAAGGAGGATTATCTCAAACAAACAGCTCATACATATCACAGTACCAAATCCATTATGAATTTTAAAATAAAAATATCCCGTCCGATAGGAGGACTCTAACACCGTCAAGCGATTGAACATCTACTATAAATACAAGACCACCCATCGGTGAAAGGTACGCAAAAACCAACGCCAACATTCTTACACGCACTCTTAGACACATACTCACATGCAACACATTCGCCCTCTAAGCAGTCTCTCTTTTCTCTCGGAAGCGGCTTAGGCATCGGGCGGCCACAGACACGACCCTCTTGACCCCCTTCTTCACTGTTTTGCGAGGAGGGTGCTCGTCAGGCGTAGATCTTGATGCGGCTGATCACCGCACCGGCCCGGACAAGCGAGGACGCACGCATCCCGGCCCGCGAGCAATGCAGGTCGGGTCAGTGACCCCCACAGCTCCAGCCCGGTTCGGTTGAAAAAGCATCATCGGTTAGGCGTCGTGCGTAGGAACGACATTTCCTTTATAAATATAAGCCGGTTTCGATTCGCGATGGTATCAACAAGGAACACAGCGGGGAACCGCCAATCCGCGGGATCTCGAGGATCACGAACAACGCGAGATAACGAGACCTCTAGGGCGGCCAGCGTGCAAATAATACCAGCGAAGTGGAACACGCTGCACCGTCGATCAACGCGCGATAGAAGAATTGGAACAACACGAGGCAGTTTGCAACATCCGCGGGAGATCTGACGGGCGGGGAAGACCGGGGACCTTCTCCCGCGAAGCTTGGCTTCGGTCGCGACATTCCAGTGGCGTCGAAGCGAAGCCGAGAGTCCGGCTGATCGAGTCACGGACTGATTGGCCCACATGGGGAGGAAAAGCGAGAAGCAATACTCGCTGGTGGAGTCGCGAGCAAAGCACCACATCACCCTCGACGGGAGCGGGAAGCGAGACATGGGACGAGAGGTTTGGTCTTGACCAGGGCTCGGCCAGTGTGAAGGAGATGGTTAGAGGACCCAGCGCCAGAGATACTATGGATACCTTGGTCTGACAAGCCGGAGTCTCCTTCACGGTAGGGTGCTATACTTCCCCGCCAGCGAGTTGAGGAATGCCACAAATAGAAACATTCGATGGGTCGAGGCCAGTTGGAAGTCACCTCAATACTTACAAAAATCAGATGGAGCTACATGGGTATCAGGACCCGGTGCGATGTAGGGCATTCGCCACTACGTTAAAAGGGCCCGACCTTGGCTTTAGTTGTCGAATTCCCCGCTGCGTCCATCTGATCGATTCGAGTATCCATTGCGTTCGTCTCCCACTTTATCGGGCGGGAACATACGAGGCAGGTTACCATGGTGGCCAGTCAAGCGGGGCTCGCGAGAAGCACGAGTCGTGCGTGCAAAGGTTAATGTTGGAGTCCACTGAAAATAGACATGCAGATGAGAAATTCGCCATCCACATTCATTGCGGGGTTAGAATTACAATCGAAGGACGATGTTTTCCATCTCGAAGAACATGAAAGCAAGCATGGCAGGTACTGCAAGCAGAAGAAATATATAAGCGGCGAAAAGGCCCTCATATCAAAGAAAGAGAGTTCTTCCGCGAAGAGAAAAGTGCAACGAATGACGACGGGCCAGGCCCAAGAGCGAGGCGACGAGAAATCCCGGAAAGATCGTGAGCGATCCCCTAAAGGCGGGGAACCTCGGGAGGTCGTCTAGGTCTGTCGGACCAGACAACGGCGTTACTCACCCCTCGGCGTTCACCCCCAGCGGCCTGATTAATACCGAGTCTGAAATGCAAGCGGCGGTTCACAGATGGCCGACCGGATGAAATCGAGACCACGCCCTGAGACAACACAGTATTGCGAGTTCCCACGGGGATTACGGGCATCATGGACAGTGTATACAGCGAAGAGGTCAAGGAGAAAGACAGAATGAAAAGCTGGAGAAGAAGAAAAAGGGGTGATAGGGAGAAAAGAGAGGAGTAGAGGAGGGAAGAAGAGCAAGCAGAGAGAGCGAGTGTAAATCAGCACCCTCTCCCAGGATGCATTCCACCTTACGAAACTGGGGAATAACATGACTCCCATAAAGGGGAGACTAGGGAAAAACACAACTCCCACATGCAGAAGAACAATAGCGCTGACTCCAGATCTTCAGAAGAATCTCCAGCGAAGATGATCAAACTTCGACTCTTCATCTCACGCAGATTCCAGTTGTGCATTATACAAAGAACAAGCCTCGCAGCAGTGAAACCGATATTTATAAGGAGATCAAAGTATTCGAAAGTTCGTGCAATCGTTCCAAATTCTCCATAAACCCGCATTAAAGACGCTCGCCTCTTTCCAAGAATTGAAAATTAACTAGCAACACGAAGCGTTTCAAACTATCAAACTCTTCAACTGCGAGGCCGCGGCCCGCGAGACGGCGGCTGCCTCGACGAGCTGCTCGGCCGAACCACATTGACAAGCTCAGCCTGATCCCACACGGGAATTTATACGGCTTAAGGATTCCAGATCAATGGACGGCCAGAGGCAAGCGGGCCCACGTTTGCTCACTTGTGAGCTCACCTACTCCGCCTGGGGCCACGGCGCCTCAGGGAGTCGGACCGGCTCAGCTGCATTGCCTGAGGCCCGCGGCGCCGGCAACATTTGCTCAGGTGACGAGCTCTACTCAGCCACGGAGACCACGGCGCCTCGAAGTGGACCATTTGGACTATTGCCGCAAGGCCACGGCGCCGAACCCGCATTTGCTCAGTTGGCGAGCTCACCTCACGGGCCGCCTCGGGGTCGGACCGGCAGGCTACATTGCCA
Source organism: Tetrastigma voinierianum (assembly GCA_016808115.1). Taxonomy (NCBI): domain Eukaryota; kingdom Viridiplantae; phylum Streptophyta; class Magnoliopsida; order Vitales; family Vitaceae; genus Tetrastigma; species Tetrastigma voinierianum. Next base: position 140,024 of record JAEQBH010004470.1, read on the forward strand.
CAGGCCACGGCGCCGGGCATTGCTCAGTTGGCGAGCTCACCTACTCCGCACAGGCCACGCTGCCTCAGGAGTCAGACCAGCTCAGGCTACATCGCCACTAGGCCTTAGCGCCAGGAGCCCAGTTGCTCACTTTTAATGAGCTCACCTACTCCGCCACGAGGCCACGGCGCCTCGAGTCCAGACCGGCTCGGGCTTCTCTCTTCACTCGACCTTAGCCCAGGCAGCTCTTTGGCCAGGCTCACCTACCACGCCTGGAGCAAGCGGCGCCTCAGGAGTCAGACCAGCTCAAGCTACATCGCCACTCGGCCTTAGCGCCGGGCCCCGCCTTTGCTCACTTTGGCCAGGCTCCCACCCGCCGCAGGCCCGCGCCTCGGGAGTCGGTGGCTCGGGCTACATCGGTACTCGGCCTTAGCGCGGGGGCCACGGCTTGCTCGCTCGACGAGCTCTTCCCATCACTCAGCATGGACGAGCTCTGCTTCTGATCGCCTGACAGGCTCATCGAGTCACTCGGCATGGGCGAGCTACACTTTACAATTACCATACTGGCGAGCTCATCGTCGCTCGGCATGGGCCAGGCTCTGCTGATATTCATTACGGCGAGCTCATCCCATCGCTCGGCATGGGCCAGGCTACACTTTGTCGGTCCCGACGAGCTCATCCCGTCACTCGAAACATGGGCCGGTTCTACTTTACTCTTCGATACGGCGGCTCATCCTATCCTTTCCGGCATGAATGAGCTCTAGCACACTATTCATTACGGCGAGCTCATCCCATCACTCCGACATGGATGGTACAGCGCTACTATTCATTCGGCGAGCTCATCATCCTCCAACATGGTGAGCTCTGCTACTACTCATTACAGCGGGGCTCAATCCCATCACTCGGCATGGGCGAGCTCTGCTACTATTCATTGACGATCTCATCCCATCGCTCAACATGGATGAGCTCACACTTTCTTATTCATTCTGACGAGCTCTTCCCATCTTTCGGTATGGGCCAGGCTCCACTTTGGTCGTTACGTGAGCTCTCCCCTTCACTCATCATGGACGAGCTCTACTTTACAATTCGCTCTGACGAGCTCGTCCCATCTTTCGGCATGAATGAGCTCGCTACAATTCATTACGACCAAAGCTCTTCCCGTCGCTCGGCATGGACTGAGCTCCACTTTACAATTTGTTACAGGCTCTCCCCATCGCTCAGCATGGGCCAGGCTCTACTTCCTAGTCGCTACGGCAGGCTCATCGATCACTCGGCATGGACGAGCTACACTTTACAATTCGCTGCGGCGAGGCTCATCCATCACTCGACATGGGCCGAGCTCTACTTTACTATTCATTCGGCGAGCTCATCCCATCACTCGGCATGAATGAGCTCTACTTAACATCTCACATCGACAAGCTCTTCCCATCACTCAGCATGGATGAGCTCCACTTTACAATTTGTTAAGCGAGCTTTTCCGTCACTCGGCATGGGCCGAGCTCCAGCACAATTCGTTCCTAGCGAGCTCTTCCATCCTTTCGGCGTGGGCGAGCTCCGCACAATTTGTTACGACCGAGGCTCTCCCCATCACTGAGCATGGATGAGCTCTACTTTACAATTCGCTCTGACGAGCTCATCCCGTCACTCAGCATGGACCCAGGCTCTGCTACAATTACGCCTTGTGAGCTCATCCCATCACTCGGCATGGGCCAGGCTCCTGCTGCTATTCATTCTGACGGGCGCTCTTCCCATCACTCAACATGGGCCAGGCTCTACTTTACTATTCATTATGAGCTCATCCCATCACTTTCGTATGGGCCAGGCTCTACTTTACTACTCATCGACAAAGCTCTTCCCGTCACTTTCGGCATGGGCGAGCTCACTTTACAATTTGTTACGGCAGGCTTCCATCACTCATGTGGGCTGAGCTCCGCTACAATTCGATTCGTGAGCTCTTCCATCGCTCGGTATGGGCGAGCTCAGCTACGGTATTACGGCGAGGCTCTCCCCGTCACTCGGCGTGGGCCGAGCTCGCACCTGGTCGCTCTAACTTAGCTCATCCCATTACCGGCATGGAATGACTCCACTTCCTGATATTCCCGGCGAGCTCTTCCATCACTCGGCATGGACGAGCTCACTTTGGTCGTTACGGCGAGCTCTCCCCGTCGCTCTGACATGGGCCGAGCTTACAGCGAAGCAATTTACATCGGCAAACTCTTTCCCTCAGCTCGCATGGACGAACTCAGCCCAACTGTCGACATTAGCGATTCCCTTCCAATAGATTAACTAAATCCGTCGGGCCCGGCACCCACAAGGCCCGCGGCGACTAAGTCCAAACCGAGCTTATTCATCTCGCTCTGTCTCAATCTGGGCCATACAAATCATGGAGAAAAGCGCCTTCTGATGAGAACGCGGATAATATATAAAAAAAAAAAAAAGTATATTTATATATGTAAATATGTTTCGAAGGGCTACACATGTCACCGGGCCCCGGTCAGACCAAAGAAAAAACGTATATATAGATAAGCGAATAAAGCGGTGTCGACGAACATAAGCATAGGAGATCGAGATATCGTAGAGAGGAGCGGACTGACGAAGAGGAATTGGCCACGGCGGGTACGGGCTCTTGAGAATGGTTCGTGAAAGATTCCTGCCTCTTGTCATTTGGGAGGTGAAGTGGAGATACGGGTATCGTCGGCTGACTTCCGGGTTGAAGGCGGGCCACGAAGCCCGAGGCGGCTGGTCCCTCAGCTGCCTAATGACCTCATCCCTCTGAGCAGCTAAACTAACTCGCTGATGAAGATCTGTGCTTAATCCGCGACATTCCTCGTTTAAGCTAGTTACCTTGAATTTGCGGCTTGGAAGATTCCGACGAGCGGTCTCTAAGCGGCGCCTTGCACTTTGAGCCGGCGAGCGCTGAGATTGCGCTTTCTTATCATTCGGTCGCCATTAAGCTATGAGGTAATTCCGGCAGAAGATCTGCGGCTCACCGGGAGGTGATTAGCTCCTCCTAGCCATCGGAAGCTCATCGCGGCCGGACTTACGGCCCTCTCGGGCCTCGCTCGAATCATTTGTGAGCACAGAGCCTTTACTCGAACCTCGAAGCTCGCCTTCGATTCTTAGTCGAGAATGCCGGACCTCGTCTTCCTACTGCGCGAGCAGGCCAGAGTATGCTTCATCGAACTTAAGTCGCTCCACTTCTTCAATCATATCTTTGCGTTCGTTCTGCTTGGCTCGGTTTGTTCGGAAGTGAGAGGCCACCTTCGCTTTAAATTGAGGCCCGATTCTTATGTGCTTCTCGTTAAGTTTGGCCTTCGGCCGAGGCCTTTCGAGATGGTGGCTACGCATATCAAACATGAAGACAGCTCGACACGGAGGCGGCATGGAGGCCGAGCACAATTGTAGACTTCACAGGGATGACCCCCTGAAGGGATAAAGCGAAGCCTCGTTAACGAAGCATCGCCTTTGACACTCCAAGGTGGGAGTCCTTGAGGATGGAGGAGACCGCACTCTTGCAGCGAGCTCGATTTAGAAAGCGAAGAGTCCCAGGGTTTCGTCGACTTTGCTTAGGTTTCTTTCTCTTCATTTATGTCGCCTTTCGGGAGCGATTTGCTTCTTTCGGCAGTTCAGGACGGTTTATGGGCATAACCATAGCGGCCGCTCGGCGACAGCACTTAAAGGGTTTTAGCCCTTAGTTGAGCAGGGAAATTGGGGGCTCGAAATCATGGGAGCCTGCGCCTAAAGGAGACGACCGTCGCTCAGACTCTCGGCGGCAGGGGCTCGGCTTCTGAACTTTGGTCGAAGCAGGCGCTCCTCCTCAATGGGCTCGGTTTTCCTTTTCACACTCAGAGGCTTCAGGACGCCGCCCCGAATGAACCAAAATCTCTCCCTTTGGTAGGAGTGCCGGTAGTAAGCCAATGGAAGAGGACCTGGTGCCCGGCGGCGAGACCTCGGAGCGGAAGACGTGCGGACCTCAGTTAGATGGACCGGGAATGTCCCGGGCTTATCCCAGCTCTGCGTGGGGCAGAGCGGGGGTATCCCGCCCGGCCTTCAGAGTATGACATTATCTTCGAGCGCTAAGTTGAACGAGCCTCACGGGAAACAAGCCGGATAATACAAAATCGAAACATCAACCGCAACCGGACAAGTCACACCAAAAAGCCGGTACAAATACTCACAGATGTTATCGGGGCGCCCTAGGCGGGTGGGAACACCCGAGGGTGTCATCCTTGTCGGAAGGATTGTATTCCAGTGAAACCCTTAACGAAGAAATAGCGTCCACTTCCATGACCTATGCGAAGAGGGAAGATCGAGAGATCATAGCAGGGAACCCCGCAGGCATTCTGGAAAAATAAAAGCCCTCGGTGGTCTCATTTGGGGCGAAAAGATGAAGAAACAAGGCCAAGCTAGGGATGCAGGCCCTTTATCTAAAGGAAGCGATAACCCCCACCAAAATGCCTGATCGTTGGGAGCGAGTTGGGAGGGCAAATGTTGAAATGTTGCAAGACCCTTTTCATGAAAGGGTGCAGAGGAAAACGAAGGCCATTGTCAAAGGCGACCTCAAAAAAACAAACCATCCCAGGCACGAAGGCTGCATAAAAGGTTAAGACATCGGGGACCCATACTCGTATACAAGGGGGAGGTCGATAACGATCAATGAGTACTCCAAATACGAGAAAATTCGACCTTACTAGGTCCCACATTCACGGCATGTTGAGCAATGGTTAAGGTACTTTCAGGCCCCCGGGATATGTAATTAGGTTTATTTTCGCTTTACCCTTGCTCCCGGCGGGGAAGAGGGAGGCGCTTGTGACATTCGGGGTTCGGATATAGCTGACGGCCCGGGGAATCTCCCGGCACATGCGGTCTGACGACAGGCGGGTCATCTGATCCATGAAGAAGAAGGCGACTGGACCCATGTGACAGCGACAGAAATAAAGCGTCGGTTTAAACCCTAGTGTTTGTCATTGCCAATCAAAGCGATCACGGACACAATAGACCCGGAAGACCACAATGAAGAAGGAATTTGTGAGGCGTGAGCAGGGGCTGAGAAGAAAGGTCGACGAGACGAGACAAGGCGAAAGATATCACGAAAAAGCGAAGAAACTAGAGGAAATGGGAGAAATAAGGCGCGAAAACCCTAAGGGTCATCATTATTACAAGACTTATAGCGGCGACAAGGCTTTAAGCGGCTGACCACGACAGGACAGCGTGAGGCGCAACGATCTGAGAGGAATTCTGACCCTTGCCCACGCGATACCCGCGAGGGTGGGGAACCAGCGATAGGGTTTAAAATGAGCTGCCGGGCCCGCGACCAAGCCCCGAATAAAGTGGTGCGCCCAGCCCTTGTGCCAGGACTCCCGGTCTGCGGCCCACGAATCGAAGGCCCGAGGCGGGATCGAAGAACGATCTACGAATGAATTGGAAGCCCCATATCCTACAAATCAAATTGTGTATCGCTCATACAGAAAATAGAATAACCCCTAGCAATATATTATCTGTCAGTCAACAAACCTTATCAATAAGGAAGGAAAATAATATGAGATCATGTGATTGGATCTCCCCGATAAGGAAGGAGGATTATCTCAAACAAGCGGCTCCTTACATATCACAGTACCGTCAGATATGAATTTAAAATAAGAAATATCCGAATCGATGGGAAGGACTCCTAACCACCATCCAACTGGTTGAACATCTACTATAAATACAAGACCACCCATCGGTGAAAGGTACGTAAAAAACCAACGCTAACATTCTTACACGCACTCTTAGACGCATACTCACATGCAACACATTCGCCCTCTGGCGGTCTCTCTTTCTCTCGAAAGCGACTTAGGCGCCAGGCGGCCACGGGCAGCCCTCGCCACGACCCCCTTCTTCCTTGTTTTGCGGAGGGTGCTACGTCGAGCTGCGAGATCAGCGGTCTTGATGATCACACGCCTCATTTGCCAAACGACCAGACGCTGCGTCGACCATGAGAGCAATCGGGTCCGGTCGAAAGCGACCCCATACGCTCAGAGGCCCGATTCGGTTGAAAAAAAGGTATCATCAATAAATAAATAAATAAATTTTAAAAAAAATCAGTTGAGGGACTAAATTGATACATGAGAGAAAAAAATGACCAAAAAAAAAAAGTTGAGAGGCTAAGTTGACAGTTGAGGAGGGGTAAAATAGCCTTTAACCCAATTTTTACTAATTTTAGTATTTTATTTTCTTTTAATACAATCATACTCCAAAATATCTGTACTTTTAACGCTTTTCTTTTAAATTTCCCTACTACCCCGGGCTGAACATAACCTAGGGGATCGACTATCGAGCAACAGCTCAACAAGATTCCAACCTGATGGTAATTGCTCTGATGTTGTCAAGCGCACGTCTCCACGTTTTTTAATAGTTTAGAATTTTAATAACCATGTCTCCACGTTTCTTTTAATAGTTTAGAATTTTAATAGTTTATTTTATTTATTTCAATTTATCTTTTATCTTTTATCAGCGACATCCAAGAAGGCATGACTAAGATGTTTGTTGAGTTGCAGAGACTGTTAGAATCCTTGAATTCAAGGGGGGATTCTGAGCAAGGGAGCCCTAGCTGAAGCAGGATAAACCATGGAGAGTCGGGAAGAGTTGCTTCACCACTACAAGCAGGAATAAAGGCTGGGAGTTTCCAGGTATCATGACAATGACCCACGGAGTGGCATAATCCGTGTGGCACATTATTTTGAATATCAAGTCTTTGGAGACGAAAAAGTGATGATGGCATCTTACTACATGGAGGTGGCGCATCAATGGGTGGCCCGATAAGCTATACTCGCATCCACCAACAAGAAAGTCATGTAATCACCTATGAAACCGCCGAAGAGGAGTTATGGTCACCGGTTGGTCCACACGTGGTTGATTTCAATGAATCCATGGAAAAACTACAACAACAGGTTCCCACCACCCAGAATATCGAAAAATTTGAAACATTAGACAGCGGTACACACACCGGTGAGGGTCTGAAGAAGCAGCGTGGGATGTTCATGGGTTGATTGACAATGGAAATAGCAAAAGCTGATAAGATGTTCAAACCTCAATCACTAAAAGATGTCATTAGTTTGGCACATATGAAAGATGATCAAGTATAGAGGATGAAAAAATCACATCCACCTCACCTTAGTAGAGTAACCCAAGAGCAATCTTCTAATGCAACCATCAAGAAACTGACTTGGGATGAAATGTAAAGGCGACGAGCCCAGGGCCTTTGCTTCAATTGCAACGAGCGGTTCATACCGGGCCATCGTTATGGTCGACCTCAAGCGTTGCTTGAAGTTGAGGGACAAATAACCAGGAATTGTAGAACCTTGAGGACAAGGTGCCACTTTAAAGGGAGGTTGATGATAGGAGATAGGCACGTCTCTACATTTTTTAATAGTTTAGAATTTTAATAACCATGTCTCCACGTTTCTTTTAATAGTTTAGAATTTTTATAGTTTATTTTATTTATTGCAATTTGTGACGCCCCAAATCCCGGGGGTCCGTTGACTACCCGTCAACCCGCGGAATACTCGTGAATGTCGCGTAGCTTCGATACACTCAATCGAGCGGAAGTCTCTTTTTATCACGAGGAGCTCTACGGAATACATAACCTATCCCAACATCAATCACATGAGTAAAACGGCTCTTGGGCCCATGCGCTTGATACTCATCACAATCTGTCAAACTAAATATATATCTCATGGTTTGAGAGTTAATAATTTATAACATACAAGCATATATTAAAATTCTAAATTCCTAATACATGTATACAATATAACACCAAAACCCGCAAACACAGCTTTCTTCTAAAACGGTCTCTAGGATGAGCATCTCCTCGTACGCTCCCTGTACCTGAAAAATAATATCCCTCGACAGGGTGAGCTAATGCCCAGTAGTGGAATCACCAGAAATTAGGTTACTCTCCACCTAAGTGCATATGCAATGCTCCTATGTAAACACACTCAAGTAAATGCGTGATCCTACTTGAATGTCTACATATCATCCCCATGTCTCGAGTCCTCACTGACTCCCTCACACTCGCCTAAGCCATGTATGAGAAAAATCACTTTTCAAAACAAAACTTGTTGTTTTCCAAAATATACTACCGAAGTGTCAGTAAAATATGGGACTACCCTCTGAGGCGAATGTGTTGGAGAACCCTCCAAAAACGATAATGGCCCTCATTGAAATGATACGTTGGACCGTCTCCCGACCCATTCTCAGGAAATTCATCTGTAAATTCAACGTTTTAGTTTTCTTTCAATTTTTTTCATGTCATGCACAACACCTAAATTTCTACGCTACCCCGGTGCATATGAAATGCAATATGCCATTTCAATACAATTCATATACCAATATATATCAAATATGCATATATATTCTCAAATATACAATCACATCACATGAAATTCAATAACATCAATCATCCACCTCAAGTAGCTCACTTGAAATTTAATACAAATCTCATCTCGATGGCCTACACCCACAATTATATTCCATATAATTGTGACATCATAATAACATCAAGCATTAACCTATTGAATTTCCACAACTCAAGTCATTCTCTAATTTCTCAATCCATTACACAAAAATTAGCTCGTGTTGGCTAATTAACGAACACGAGCAATTCAATTTGAATCACTCACCCAACCCATTCTCTCACAAAAATATTTTGAGAACACTATTCATGTCACTATTCACGTGTCACTATTCATGTTACTATTCATGTGAACAGTACCCCTCGGGTTATTGTTCATGACCAATCATCCAACATCGGTTCCACTTTGTGAACCCAAAATCCATGGCCATTTCCGGCCTCATACACACCAACACAATTTATTTCATAAATTATGAAACAAACATCCCCTACACAGTCACGGACTGTCCAAATGGGCTCCAAAAATTCTTCAAAAATTCCGACAATTCGGTCCCAAGTTTTGGGACTGATGAAACGGTCGTTTAAGGCCTCAAACCAACTGAAACATTACAAAACACTTAAACAAAGTGTAAATTCAAGTAGGATAAAACCCCTACCTCATGGAGTTTGTCGAAACTCCTCGGTCGAGCCCACCGCGTGAGCCCCGATCGTGAAGCGACTTTGCTTCTCGATCCCGAAGCGAATTCATTGATCGGATCTCCGGAATCTTAAAGTTGCTCTCTCTAAAAATCACAACTGGACCTTCTTTGCATCTCCCCTTTCTTTTCCCGAGTTTTTCTTCTCATTTCAATATGTAGGAGCGAGCACTAATGAGTATTTTGTCCTATTATCATTTAAAACATTTTCATTAATGACCTCTATGTCCCTTCTTTCCCCAGTTTTGACATTCGGCACTATCTCGGCCATCCATTTTCATCATTTTTATACTCATGCCACTTATGGCACATGATTACGTGTTATATGTGACTTTTGTCACATCGAATATCATTTACGGCGCTGAACCGCGTGCCTCAGCGATGCTAACTCAGTATCTCGAATTGACGAAATTCGACGTGCTAGCTTGTCACGCCAGTTTCGGGGCCTTGAGACTCGGGGCCCCAGGACTCTTTTTTTTTTTTTTTTTAAAGCCAAGCGGCGGCACTGTGGGTATGGCTACATCTTATAACGAGAATCAAATATTATATACATATAGCGGGTCCATTTACATATACAAAGCGAACTTTTACATTTACAAACGAGCACGGAACCTACATGTAGTGAACCCTTACAAGTGTGTTGGCGGTATGCGGATGTTCTTTGATGTCTTCTCCTGTACCTACACAGTTAAAAGCAGTGCTAAGCTTTACGCTTAGTGGGAAACATTTCTTATGCATATACACATTTAACGCATAACAATAACAGATAATATAAATTTCATGCATTTATATTATGAGCTTATACGAGTACTTCTTCTTATAACAGGCTTACGCTTATTCGGATCTCCCGTAGGAGTTACAGATCTTATTCTTATGCAGAACATATCCTTATAACAGACTTATGTGCATTCAGGACTCCCGTAGGAGTTACAGAACTTATACTTATACGGACTTATGTTTATTCAGGACTCCCGTAGGAGTTACAGAACTTATACTTATTCTACGGAACATATCCTTGTACTTCAGATCTTATACGGAGCTTATTCTCGTATTTCGGATACAGAAGTACCCGTAGGTACTATAGAACATTTTGCTGATACAAAAGTACCCGTAGGTACTACAGGACAGATTCCTTATACAGAGGTACCCGTAGGTACTCCAAGACTTATGCTTATCTTACGGATACGTGAGTACTCGTAGGTACTACAGATACAAGAGTACCCGTAGGTACTACTGGACTTATACTTAATCTACCAATGCGGGGTACTCCTTAGGTACTGCGAGGGCTTATCTGGGATCACAGGGACTTATTGGATGGAGTGCCGTGGGTACTACGGAACTTATTCAAATGCGGGGTACGTGGGTACTGCGAGTCGGATACATACGGAGACTTGTCGGATACGGGTACCCACTTAGGTGCTCTGGCGGGACTTGTCGGATATTCGGTCTGGGAGTACCGAGTGGAGTGCTGAGCAGATCGATACGGACGGGCTTAATCAAATGCGGGAGTACGTGAGTGCTGCGAACGAATCGAGATAAATCTGAGAACTTATTCGAGATGCGGGTACCCATAGGTACTACGGGGACTTATTGGTCTGGGACATATCGGAGGCAGAGGGTACGCGTAGGTACTCTTGGACTGACCAGATGCGAGTGCCGTGGTACTGCGAGAACTTATTCGGATGCGGGGAATTGCAGAGTAGGTACAGCGGGACTTATTCGAATGCGGGAACTTTGTCGGATCTGAGGTACCGTAGGTACTCTGAACATGTCGAATCTGGTGAGAACTTAATCAAATCTTGGAGTACCCGTAGGTACTCTGAGCAGTCCAGTCTGGGACGAGGAACTTAATCGAATGCGGGGAGTACCCTTAGGTACTCTGAGCAGTCGGATCTGGGACATAATTTATTCGGATATGGGACTTATCGGGATACGGGAGTGCGTAGGCCTCTAGGACTTATACGAGAGGCAGGAACTTATCGAATCTGAGGACTTATTAGAATGCGTGAGTACCGTCAGGTACTACGGGGACTTATTCAAATGCGAGGGTACCCTTAGGTACTCACGGAACAGAGATCGGGACTTATTCGGAGACGGGGAGTACGTAGGTGCTACGGAACTTCATCGAGACGAGCCAGGGCCCAATTAAATGCAGAGTGCAGGTAGGTACTCTGGAGACATTTTCCGGTCTGGGGAGTACCATAGGTACTACAGGCTTAATCGGTCGGAATGAGAACTTACTCGGATCTGAGTACCGTGAGTCTTACGAGAACTAGATGAGACCGGGACTTATTCGGATACAGGGACATATCGGAGACGGGAGTGCAGTAGGTGCTCTTGGACTGATCGAGATCTGGAGTACCGTGGGTACTGCGGAACTGACCAGTGCGGGAGTACCGTGGGTACTACGGAACTAATCGAGAGGCAGGTGCAGTAATTTTCTGAGAACTTTTCGGGACTTATCATATAAGCTGTTTGACTTCCCTAGACCGATGTACGGATTAAGTAAGACCTGACACAATTAGTACCCTAAGATGCTACGATCTGAAGTCATAGTAGCACTAGTCGAGCAGTGTAGTAGCACTAATCAGAGCAAGTCTTGTGGCACTAATCGAGTCTGAAGTCTTGTCGGGAGTCTTAGGAGCACTAATCGGGAGTCTTAGAAGTACTAATCGGGAGTCATAGGAGCACTAATCGGAGATCTCTTAGAAGTACTAATCGAGTCTTAGGAGCACTAATCAGAAGTACTAATCAGGACAGGAGTGCTGTGTCATTTAATAACTGGTCTTAGGTAGTTTTACAACTATATGAGTTCAGTAACTTACTATCTTATAATAGGGCATTGTTAGCCACTTTATGCGTTCATGACAGATCGTAATCCATATACTGGTAAGGTATGATGAGCATGTAATCACACCTTATTCATATATTCTTATTCTTCCATGAATCATCTTTACTCAGAAATTGGAATCATTCCAATTGGATCTTCCAAAACTCAGGTTATAGCATTTTCATGCCCGACTAGTCATTTTCAGATTTTACACTCAGGACTGTTTGAATTACTGATTTTTCCGGGGTCTTAACTTCATATTTTGACACTAGGTCCTTGTACTTATTTAAAGCTAAGGTGCTAAGGGTTCTATTCCAACTGGAATCACCCAATTCGGAGCACCGGAGCTCAAGTTACGTCCGAAACAACCCGGACTACTCTATGATCAACTGATGCAGGAAATGGGCTTGCACATAGCCTCCCTTTTAGTGGATTTTCGACCACATAGAGTCCAGAAGTGGAGATACCTTCTCTTAAGTTTGGTTCTCCTTGATATATTTTTACGTAGCCACTTGAATCCTCAAATCGGATAAGAAATAGGAAGTTATGGCCAAAATACGAAAACTGGTCGAAACTGGAAAACGAGCAGGTCCCTCTGGGGTAGGACTTTAAGTTCACCGGTAGGACTTGACAAAAATGACCAGAACCGAGTTCTACCGGTAAGGACTCAAGTTCTACCGGTGAGGAGATGCCTCAGGAATGTCCCGGAATGTGTGTTTTCTCACATTTTCCGCACTTGTGATCCATAGATCACTCACTCTTCAAACACACATCGGAATTCATTCGATTTCCTTTGGAGTCTCTTTTATACTCAATTCATCTCTTTCAATTTCATATCATTCTTCAAAAATCCATCATGGATTTCTTCCAAAACCTTATAATATAGGTTAAACCCATACACAAACCAAACATGATGTTTAGTTAGGGTTTTATTCTAAACCACAACTCAAATACTCTCATTCAACCATGAATCCATCTAAAGGGAGAGGATTACATGATATCTTGTACAATTTAGGTTTTATCGGCCTTACTTTCCACGATTTTTGGGCTAAGATGAAACCCTAGGAAAACCCCAGGTTTGAGCAAAATAATCATCCCTCTGAGCCAAAGATACGTGCCAAATCTCATGGAAATCATAATCAAGAGTTGGTTTCATACGAAATCAGTTCCCTTCACCTTTTGGCTTGCTTGATCTCACTCATCTTCTTAACTGCTTCCTCTTCTTCTCTCTTTCTCCCCTGTCTCGGTTCTCCCCGAATGAGACCAATTTGGTCTTTGTAAAATCAGATTTTGTTAAGGCCTTGTTTGTATCAAAACCCATTTTGGGTTATTATCCTTAATTACATTTTGTCCTGACTAATGGCCATTTGTATTTGATTCCTTTTTATTGTATTTTGACTCTCATCTTCTAGGAATTATACAACAATTCCTATTATTTCTTCTTTGGCCTCAAATCTTTTCACATTAGGACTTTTAAGCCCCTTTTTGGACCCATTACAAAATTGTCCTTAAGTTTTGTAACTTTCCGGGTCTCTCGTTTCGGTTTAACATTTGACGTAAACAGTCAAATTAGGCTTACAAAATACCCTAAACATGTCGAAAACAACTAGGGTATATTTCAGGGTGTTACATAGCTAGATTTCGCGAGACGATTCCAACGGTGAAATCCGTTTTTTCATCCGAGATCTAGAGAATAAATTTTGGATTTTTGATCGAAATTACGATTTTACCATTTTTCCAAAAATTGTAATTTTTTCGGGTCTTACATTTTCCCCTCCTTAGAAGGAATTTCGTCCCGAAATTCTTGACAATCAAACACAATACATGCATATGCAGTGTGCACTATACCATCATGTAATTTTGTAGTTTAAATATTAAACGACTAAACTACGTACCTTCATCCCTAAACAAGAAGGGATAGATGGCCCGCATCGTGTCCTCGCGCTCTCACGTTGACTCCTCCACTCCACGGTGCCGCCATAGCACCCTCACTAACCTCACGGTCTTGCGTGCAAGCTGATCCCAACTATCAAATCGCCGCCTTTTGGTCCCTCTGAAGGTCCCATCAATGTGTCAACCTCAATCTGTCCGTCCACCATATGAGCTGGATCGGGTATATCTCAGGGCGTGGGCGTGGAAACACTCGTGGACTTGACATCTTTGGTAGTAAAACCAACGGTGCGCAAACAATGCCTACCCTCTGAGTATCTCGAGGGCCACGTAAACCTCGGCAATAACTTCCCTCACTTACCGAACCTAACCACTCCTCTCTTAGGCATCACCTTCAAGAAGACATGATCCCCAACCTCGAACTCTAAGGGTCGACGTCGTACATCTGCATAACTCTTCTGCCAACTTTGAGCCATGAGAAGACGCTGTCGTATCAAGCTCACCTTCTCGGAGGTGTCTCTAACCAGATCAGGACTCGTGATGGAGCTCTCTCTTACCTCGGTCCAACATAATGATGATCTACATGGCCTCCCATACAATGCCTCATATGGTGCCATTCGTATACTCACCTAATAACTATTGTTGTAGGTGAATTCCACTAAGGGCTAATGCTCCTCCCAACTACCCTTATGATCTAGGACGCATGCTCGCATCATGTCCTCTAACACCTGTATATAATCCATCTGACATGTAACCTACTAGCCCACATTTTGTGTGTAAGCTAACCTTCGAGTCACAATCAACACGACAAATCAATGGATAGTCAGCCTAATCCATGTCATGAATGACATCCATATACCGAGCCCTTGCCGGCTCACCAACACCCAATTCAATTTCCAATGGGGTATGCAAATCTCGAGTCACTCTCGACTCCTATCACCCAACTCTAAGTGTCCGTGATAACCATGTCTGTGTGTTTTCATCTCAAGTCACTCCCGACTCCTATCACTCAACTCTAAGTCTATATGATAACCTGACCATGTGTTTTCATCTCGAGTCACTCCCGACTCCTATCACTCAACTCTAAGTCTATGTGATAACTTGATCGTGTGTTTTCATCTCGGGCAACATAACTCTTCGACTTACACTGCGAGTGTAACGCCCCAAAAATACCCTAGAATTTTTATAATAATTTTATTATATATTATGGGTATGAATTGAGTCAAACTTGGGTTTTTCCGGAAAACTGATAAATTGACAAATTGTGAAAATGTAAATTTAGTGAAACCGGGATTTGTGTATGAGAACAAGGGTACAATGGTCATTTAGCAAATAGGACATGAATATGAAAATCATTAAGTGTAGAGATGGGCCTGTTACAAATAAAATAAATTCTGATTGCAAAAATTAAAAGAGATGAGGGCTAGTTGCAATTTATGAAAAGTTGAAAATATAAAAAATGAAAAAAAAAAATAAAATTCATGCAGTCTCCAATTTGCTAAAAAACGTGTGAGAGGAAAAAGAAAGGAGAAAATAAGGAGGAGAGAGAGGAGAGAAGAAGGAAGAAAGAGAGGAAAGATCAAGCTTGAGTATGTTTCATCTTTAGATCAAAGTGTATTTTGATTCCACTGGGCTTTTGGTTTGGAGAATTGTCCTCCTTTGTCTAGGGTTTTTGTGGAAGAGATCACCCAAACCCTAGATTTGTTGAGGTGTTGTGAGTAAAACCCCAATTAGTAGAAAATGAACATGGAGTCATCAAAATTTTATGATGTTTAGAAGAATTGATAGATCTTTGGGTGAATTCATAAGATTTTTACCTTAGGTTGGTGGTATGAGGTTCCAAACCACTAATACAAGTATTTTGAAGTTGTCTTGGATGATTTCCATGATGGTTTTTAAGGAATTAAAGAATAGGGAAGTTATATAAGGAGAATTGGTACAAAAAGTGGCAAAAGAAGCAAATCTGGAAAATTTTCATAGGTGTGCGAGTACGGAGTCTGGGAGTGTACGGTACACCCCACCCAGTGTGCAAAGTGTATCGGGGTACATGTTCGGGGTGTACGGTACACCCCAGTGGGAATACAGTAATGATATAGGTGCACGTACGGGGTGTCTCGTGCACATGAGCTTAAAATGACCCGGATTGTGTAATTTTTGCGTATTTAAGCCTAAATTCATACACCGTTAATATAGGAACCTTATTAAATGATTAAGATATGTTCGAATAAGATTGGAACTCGATGAAAAACGTACCGTACCTCGCCGCCTCGTAAAAAGCCGCTTTGCCTCGCGTGTGTCGTTGAATACGATTATTTACATAACCACTAAGAGTGAAAAATATTGTATTTGTCTAGAGTGCGGGTAGAAGGCGACAACGACCTAAGTTGATATCGAAAGGAAGCGGAATCGATGGTGGTTTGTTCTCTGACTCTATCCTTAATTCAAGTGTTTTGGTAATTTACCAATTAACTATGAATGAGTACATGAATCGAGTACATGAATGAGTATGTGATATGATTACATAGATTGAGTATATCTTTGAAAGATATCACGAAGTGAATATGAAATTGAATGTAATGTCGATGCTTAGAATGAAAAGTGAATGATAGTAAGGGCCAGGATTCACCATGAATCCGTCGGAATTGTAGTGAATATGTACGAATGGAATCGCGACGGGATGCACCAATCGGCATCCGTCACGAAGGCACCCCAAAATTGTCCAATGTCCCACTTGGCGGGATGCACCAATCGGCATTAATCATGATGGCGTATGGCATTGAAGAAATGTCCCACTTGGCGGGATTCACCAACGGCTTGGATCGTCATGATGGTGTATGGCATTTAATTGATACCACATGTTAGGGTGCACCAAACGGCATCCGGCTTGATAGGAGACCGAATAAGTGATACCACGTGTCGGGATGCACCAAACGGCATCCGTCATGATGGGAGATAAAATTTCTAAATGTTTAAGCACACTACCGAATGATGATAAGGGCAGGATTCATCAAATGGAATCCGCCAGAACTTGTGAATTTAATAGTCAAGGTGAAATAGGCAACATTGACAAGTGAAATGAGATTTTTATAAACATGCTTAAATCTCATGAATTGATTGTGAAATGAATTGTTGCATTGAGAATGCATGATATGATATGATATGATATGATAAATGATTTGGATAAGTGACATCTTGATAGACCATGGTATATGTTGATATTAGGCATGGCTTAATGTTAAATGCATCTTGAGTTAAATTGAATATTAGATAGGCGTATAGAACCACTAAGCATGAAAATGCCCAAGCGTGTAGTTTATCACATCTTGTGAGTGTCGGTAAGTAAGAGAAGAAGGCGAATCGCCTTGTATGAGGTCATAGAAAGGTACGGTGTATAAGTGTATACCTAAAGTAATTTTGCATATCATCTTTTGAACAAAGGGAATTATTTTTTGTAAACAAAAGGGTTAAACCACGAAACTTGATTTTTGTATATCATTTGAAAGGGCATAGAATGCCTTTCTTTGTAAATGTATTTTGTTAATGTTTATGGGCTACTTAGAATTGCTTTATATTTGTAAATGATTATGGGCTTTGAAAATTTGGCCGTTCATGACTAAATGAATTAATAAAAATGTTTTGATAAGATAAATGAAAACGTCGGAGTAAATAGGGCTCCGGTCCGGATCATCATTCGAGTCGGGCGGTAGAGTTCGAGGGTCCACGACACTTTTGAAAATAAATTTAATAAAGCGATAACTAAAGAAATGGCCAGGCGTCCGGGTTTCGGTTCGGACTCGCCATTCGGGTCGGAATGGGCTTAGGGGTTGCTACAGCGAGCCTCTCACATTCACATAGAAATTTCGAATATCTCCCCGGGTCTCTTACACTCACACAGAAATTCGGGACGTCTCCCCGGGTCTCTTACACCCACACAGAAATTCAGGATACCTCCCCGGGTCTCTTACACCCATACAGAAATTCGGGATACCTCCACAGGAGTTTCTTACCCACCTGAAGTCGGGATATCTCCCAGTCTCTTACACCCTGCAGTCGGGATACCTCCTAGGGTCTCTTACACCCACACAGAAATTCGGGATATCTCCCCGGGTCTCTTACACCCTCACAGAAATTTGGGATCTCTCCTCGGGTCTCTTACACCCACTCAGGACCTTTCACCTAAGGGAATTAACGGCTCCCTTCTTGCTTTGCCCAACACACATTAATTTAATTTTTTTTTTCTTCATTTCCTGATTCGAACTATGAGTCTTCATTAGACGTAGTCAAAACAACTGACTGCTGTAGTGGTGAATATCCATACCGTGCACCCACACCCAGGCTCAACGATGTCTCAGTGCACCCTCGCTCGACTCGTCAGTCCCCTCGAAAGGTCCACCATGAAACGAGAATCTTAGAGATCTCCTAGCTCATAATCCCGACTATGGGTCCAGCTCTCACCACCACCTTAGGGAAGAATATCTACATACGGTTTCTCAAAGGCCTCGACCTCTAAGCCCCGAGTACATCACACAAATGCAACAATGAATGAGTATGATGCATCAATTTAAACGCTACTCTAGTCAATAAGTCACGAGAGTAGAAGCATTACCACGCATATCGAATGTCACGAGCAGCTCAGTCTGTACCATGAGATCACCTCTAGGACAATCTCGCCTCATATCTCACTGAAATTGTCGACATAAATAGCATATAGTCTGCCTGCACGACTAGAAGTCTACGGCACGTGAGTCACAATGCGACCTCGACCCACACTACGGCCTATGGCCCACTTGTCTTGCGAAGGTGCTTGGATTAACACCAGCTGATTGGTTCCCTCGACTTGTACTAGGGTGTGGAGGAATGAACTATATACTCTCCTGTTCTACAGCTAACTGGGACTGCGTTGTCCCGAAACCACCAGGATCCACGTCTGCAGGGGCAATCCGTCTCCCACATGCCCAATCCGTACGATCTTTAAACTACATGCTGACGAAGTCTTACCGCCTCTTGCCTCAAAACTAGAAGAAGGTTGATCCTCCCTCTTGCTACCAACACCCGCATCCCGAGTACTCCGGGCATCCTCGATCTCTCTCTCTATGGTCAGGGCCATCCCAACCATGGAGTCCATGTCCCATAGGCGAAGTCCTACTATCCTACCTCGAATGGACAACTTCAGCCCATTCTCGAATCTCCTGACTTTGGCCATATTCGTGGCCACGTAGTCATCAGCAAAACGGGCTAGATCCGTGAATCTAGCCATGTACTCAATCACATTCATCGTCCCCTGCTTTAGCTCTAGGAACCCTTGAGCCTTCGCATGTCTCGCAGTATCCGAAAAATACTTACCCATGAATAGTTCTTGGAATTCTGCCCATGTCATTGCCTCTAGGTCTCTAGAGGTCCTTGCCCATTTCCACCATACTTGGGCCTCGCCCTCTAGCTGGAACGCAGCTAGTCTAATCCTGAAGTCGAGTCGGAGAATTGTCTCCATAGCCTGCAAGACCTTCTCAATCTACATGAACAGTAGTGCACCACCATCAGATCTCCTCCCCCCGTGAATGTCGGAGGATGATGTGCCCTAAACCTCACAGGGTTACTCTAGGACCTCCACGAGCTACTGCTGCGTGGTACGTGCAATAGCGGTTGCCGTGTCTGTCACAGCCTCGTGGCCTGGCTGGTCGAGTGGTGGTGCGACCCGATTACCACGTGGACGCCCTCTACGTCCTCGTCCTCGACTAGCCATCTACACAGTTCAAATGGCAGTTCAATTTCAATGCAGTATCTCTACGGCTCAAACACAGCCCCGAGACACTATTCACACCCAGGAAACAATTCATATACTATGTCTCTGCATTTATATGCAATGCGAGACAACTAATTCACCTGTTAAATCATTTTTATCCACAAAAAAAAAAAAAAAAAAAATTTTCAAAAATTTCATTTTTCCAAAATTTTGTCCCATTTATTATTCATATTTTATTTTATTATTCTATAACCCAAATAAAATTTATTCAATTTATTTCATTTTTTCTTTGTTCGATTTACTCATTTGTAAACTACAAAAATTTTCAACACACCAAGTGCTAATTGCCTAGCACTGATTCACACAACAATTCATCAATTCACACACAAAACACACATGCGGTGTTCTAGTTTTGTTCCGTGCCTTCCTAGGTAATCTCATACCTAAACCTAACATCGAACCACACCAAGTGGTGATGTTCTTACACGACTATGGCCTAAGCCCAAGCCCTCGAGCCACTGAGTGTTGAGTATGCCCTAAGCAGCTATCTACACCCAGGAGCTTGAGGTATTCATATGCTGGCTACGTCTGCTTGTGACGCCCCAAACCGAGAGTCCAAGTTGACTACCGTCAACCAGCGGAATACTCGTGAATGTCGAGATGCTTCGACCACTGAAAAATCGAGTAGAGTCTCAGCATGAGGATCTCTGCTCGAATACATATCTGTCCTGACATCGATCACGTGAGTAAAAAGCGGCCTCTTGGGCCCCATAAACCAACCTCATCACATTCACATCAAACCAAATGCCATATCTCATGGTTTCAAGAGTTAATAATTTACTCTTATACGACATATATTAAAATTCTAAAATTCTAATACATGTACTCTGATAACACAAGCCACGAGCAGGCTTTCTTCTAAAAGCAGGTCTACAGGACGAGGCGGAGTCTCCTCGTGCGCTCCTTGTACTGAAAAATAGTATCCCTCGACGGGGTGAGTTTAATGCCCAGTAGTGGAATCACCCTAAGTGGGTTACTCTCCACTAAAGATGCATATGCAATGCTCCTAAGTAAACACACATTCAAGTAAATGCGTGATCCTACTTGAATGTCTACATGTCATCCCCATGTCTCGAGTCCTCACCGACTCCCTCACACTCGCCTAAGCCATGTATGAGAAAAATCAATTTTCAAAACAAAACTTGTTGTTTTCCAAAACATACTACCGAAGTGTCGGTAAAATATGGGAGTACCCTACGAGGCGAATGTGTTGAAGAACCATCCGAACAGTCATGGCCCTCATCCGAAATTATCTGTTGAACTGTCTCCCAACCCCATTCTCCGGAAATTCATCCTGTGAAATTCCTTTAAAAAACGTTTTCGTTTTTCTTTCAATTTTTTTCATGTCATGCACAACACCTAAATTTCTACGCTACCTCGGTGCATATGAAATGCAATATGCCATAATTTTGTAAAAGAAAGTAGTCATTAGAATTTGACATCCAAAAGGTTTTGGTTTATAAACAAAATGAAATTTTGTTTGAAAATGATCATTGGATGTGAATCATTAATAATGGTTTTATCAACATAAGGCATTGTGGTGTGTGTAGAATTCGATATTGACTGAGCATGGGACATGTTAGTCTTATCTCATTTCATGGCATGGCATATATAATTCCATGATATAATGGCATATTACGTATGGAATGGTTGATGTGAATCACAGTGTTAGCGTTAAGTATTAAACTAGGTGGTACTTTATGAAGTTTCTTTACTAGGTGTGACTCACCCTATATGGGATAACATTTCAAGTGCGGAGCAGACACCAGTGGACGGTTCTCATTAGAACCCGAACTATGAAAAAGTTGGATTAATGGCTTTGTAACCTTTTTGTAAAAGTATTGGACAAACAAGTTTATAATATACGTTTGTATGAGGTTGTAATTAAACTCACAGTAGTATGTTTTGAAAATAACATAAAATTTTCATTGAATGTAAAAAAACGGATCCTAGTAGATGGGATTGGATAATGTGGTATCGAGACACATGATATCCATGGGTATTTCCTAGTGTTGACGGTTGGTCTGCGGACCTCGGATTTTGGGAAGGCCATAGCATGGTATTAGAGCCTAAGTATCTGAACCTGGGAGAAGCAGCGGGGCATGGGTCTAGATCATTGCGGTTATGGTGCATTTCATGTTTTGTGCTCAATATGCTACATGATTGTGTGTTATGTGAATTATATACATGGTAAAATGTATATAGGAAAAGATGAACACTAGGGTTAGAGAACATAACCTTAGGGGTTCAGAAAATGAATAAATGGAATATTTCAGGATGGAATGTCATATGCACTACTAGTTAGACTAGAAAAAGGAATCTCAATTTTCTATTTTACACATGTAGATGGCAAGTCGAGAAAAGGAAGTCGAGGAAGGGAGGCAATGAGGCGTGGGGCGAGAGCAGCAGCCGCCCTGCCGACCTTTGACCAGCAAGCCTTCATGGAGGCTATTGATCGCTGCGGCCTTTACTATTGCACGGTGAGTGCAATGGCCACTAACATTGCACAAGTTGTTACAGCGAGCTAGGGGGGTTAAGTAACCTCGAGGTTTAGGCGCATCATCCTCCCGACCTTGAGGAAGAGGGGATCCGATTTATAGCATATCATAGGTTCTTGCAAGTGGAAAAGAGATATTAGGCTATGGAGATCATCTCCCAGTGCCACGAATAAAGTAGCCACATTTCGGTTAAGAGGTGAATCCCAATATGGTGAAGGATTGGGTCAAAGCCTCAAGGGACTTAGAGGCAATGACATGTGAAGAGTTTCTAGAGCTCTTAAATAGTAAGTTTTTCCCAACATCTGCTTGACATGCAAAAGCTTGGGAGTTCTTGGAATTGAAACAAGGAACTATGACAATGCTTGAGCACATGGCTAAGTTTACTGAATTAGCCCGTTGCTCTTATGACTATGTATCCACGGACATGGCCAAGTTGAGAAAGTTTGAGGATGGATTGAAACTATCCATCCAGGTAAAGACCAATGGGACTTCTTCTACAGATATGGACTTGATGGTGAACGACTATGGCCATTGAGAGGGAAGTGGATGACGCCGCGGAACATCAGGATCGCGGGTGGGATAAGGAAGAAGAGCTGACCTTCTTCTTCTAGCTTAGGGAAGAAGCAGAGGACTCCTACTCCACAGTGGTTTCAAGGACAAGGACAAGGCCGTGGCTATCAGGGCCAAGGCCAGGGTCAATCATCCCAGAGTGGGAGACACTTTGGGGCTCCAGGCCAGATAAGGCAGGGGACATGTTTCCATTGCCATCAGCTTGGACACCTGAGGCGGGATTGTCCTCGAGGCGAGAATCCCATGGTGTGGGACACCTCAGTCCCGATCATCGTGGGACGTACACAAGCCTTCGGTTGTTCCTCCTTACATGTAGGCGGAGAGACGTATCGGAGTCACGAGCCTGAGGCCTCTTGCCGCGATCTCGGGCTAGATGGGCCGGGCGGGTCGAGGCGGATGATAGGGCTCCTGACGGGACAGGGACCCAAGGGTGTGTCTACGCCATTACACCTTAAGCTGAGCTTGCAGATCGGTCGGTTATTCAGGGTATGGTTCTACTCTTTTGCCTATGGGCAATAGTGTTATTTGATTCTGGTGCATCTCATTTCTTTGTTGCCGCATCTTGTGTGAAAGACTTAGGCTTAGAGGTTGAAACCTTGGAAAAGCTGTTGTATGTGAATTCTCCCATAGGAATTAGGGTGGGTATTGATCTGATAAGTCAAGATTGTGAGTTTGAGATCTCATGGAGTCTACTCACTGTAGACCTTCGGGTCATGGACATGTCGGAGTTTGATGTTATCCTTGGGATGGATTGGCTGACATAACATCGAGTTGTCATTGATTGTGATCATAGGAAGGTTACTGCCTACACACCAAATGATGTTTGTGTTATGTTTCAAGGGGATAAGCACGATGCTATGCTGGCCCAGGTGTACAATTCTAGGTGGAACGGACATTTACAGGGTTGGCTGGCAAACCTTACCTTGGAGGACGAGGCAAGACAGGAGTTAGGTCTACCTCGCATAGTTTGCAAGAATAAGGATGTTTTTTAAGAGGAATTACCGATATTACCTTTGCACAAGGATGTAGACTTCTGTATCGAGTTACACCCTGATACATCGCCTATTTCTCTGACACCGCATAGAATGGCGCCTGTTGAGTTGCAAGAACTCAAGGTCGAGTTGCAATAATTTTTGGACGGGGGTTTTATTAGACCGAGCACTTCTCCTTGGGGCGCTCTAGTACTGTTTTCCAAAAAAAAGGATAAGACCCTTAATTTGTGCATTAGCTTCTGAGACCGAGTTGAACCGAGGTTCTGATCAGAATCAGTATCCTTTTACCGAGAATTGATGATTTGTTTATTCAACTGAGTGGGAGGCGGGTCTACTCCAAGATAGATCTCGCACGGTTATCATCGGGTTGAGGGCTAAGAGGCAAATATCCTAAGACGGCGTTTAGAATGCGATATGGGCATTTCAAGTTCACAGTAATGCCATTCGAGGTTGGCCAGGCCACTCCCGGTGACATTAATGGATCTCGTGCGCGAGTCTTTCAACACTATCTAGATCAGGTTGTTGTGGTCGTGGTACATTTTGATGCCTCCCAGTCGGAGGAGCATGAGGATCATTTGAGGATCGTTCTCATGCTTTAGAAACCATCGGGTTGTATGCAATTAGAAAATGTGAATTTTTCTTATAGAGTAAGATTCTGGGTCATGTGGTATGTCGGCCCCGAGAGTGTCTCAGTGAACCCGGAGGAAAGGTTGAGTGATTATGAGTTGGAAGAGACCAGTCGGGTGCTGAGATACCACCCGATTTCTTGGGATTGGCGGGGTATTCACGGGAGGTTCATTGGGGACTTCTCCCAGATTAGTTCTTTATGTGTGAAATTGACCGGAAGGAGGTTAAGTTTAAGTGGCATGACTTGTGTGAGAGGGCATTCTAGGAATTGAAAATGAGGCTTACTTTAGCCTCTACTCTAATAGTCTAAGGGGGACGGAGTACCACAGTGTATTGTGATGCCTCGAAGGACGAACTGAGATGTGTTTTGATGCAGTCTGGGAGGGTTATGGCTTATGGTTCTCGGCAGTTAAAGAATCATGAGCGAAGTTACCCCACACATGATATGGAATTGGTGACCATTGTCTTTGCCTTGAATATTTTATGCCATAACGGTGAGCAATTTGAGGTGTTTTCGAATCACAAAAGTTTGATATACATCTTTACCCAGCGGAACCTCAATATGAGGCAACATGGGTGGATGGAGTATTTGGAGGATTATGATTTCACTTTGTATTACCACCCCGGTAAGGTAAATGTGGTGGCTAATGCGCTCGGTAGGAAGTCATGGGAGTGTGGCTAGTTGATGAGTGGGTTAAAATACTCGGGTCATACCGCGTCTGTCTTATGTTTTTACTTTATTTTGATATTTAAATCGTATTTTGTGACTTAGATGTCGGTTGTGCAAGAATTGGTGTGAATGCGGCGAAAGGGCGGTTTTGGAAACGTGCGCTGGAGCGGTGTGGCGGTGCATAAAGATGGCTGGAGCGTCGCGGCGTTGCGGCGTCGCGGCCGTCGTGGCCAGGTTCTGCCTCCCGATCATTAAAGCGGGGACCCGAGTCGGGGATGGAGATCGAGGAAGTACGAACTAGGGCACGAAAATCATAATAGCAGCGACTTTGATCTTGGAAAAGAGCCCATCATTTGTATTTTTCTTCTTTTTGGATAGAAATACTGATGTTTTATAGATTAAATACTGGTGTTCTCATATTCGGTATGTTCTAGATTTATACCTAGGGTATTGTTGAACCACAATCACGGTGCCATGGATTAAAGATTAGTATTTTATATTATTCAGTTGTTTATAATTTGTTAACATCTGCTTTATATCTGTGAATCATTTACATGGTGATGTCGGCCAACGTCAGCGTGACTATGCGGAATCAGGGTCGAGATGAGGATACGGGGATTTGAATAAACGACCTTAGGTCGATTCGGTAAATAGAGATATTAGATCCCGAGGGTGGCAATTAAGGTTAGAACATTTAAGCATTTCGGAGTATCGAGTTAGGGTAGAGATACACTCAACACTACTAGTGAGATAGACGGATACACCTCGAAGAGGAGTATTTAAGTGCAAGATCTACTATGCATCAATAAGTTGTAAATAAATTGAATGAGTATCATCTTTAGGAAATAATCCAAAAGCCGAAGTGGCAAGGGAGACATAACCCTAGCCTCCATTATACAGTAATTCATTAAGATTGATTAGTTTAGTTTAAGTCGGACACTTGGAAGTACTCTTTCGCAGCCAGTTTATATCCAGATAATATTCAAAAGCCAACCTTTGTATTCACACACTTATCCCCGTGGATCGATATCCGTACCATAGGTACACTATATTACTTGGGGCGACGTTTGCACTTGCGCACATATATACACATCACGCTTTCAGCCTATCACTAGTATAAGCTGCAGGAATTAGGCGGATGCTTTCGAGTTTGTGGGACGGTGTGGTGCACTATAGAATCAAACTGGTATTTTTGGGAGTCTGTACAGCACCTTCCCTACTAAGCAGAGGATTAAGTCCCAAGGACAAGACATGGAGATAGCTGCCCATCATGACTGTGTACACCGTGCACGGGTGACGAAGGCTTAATTATTCACAGACCGATGGTACTTTCTGTGATAAAGGCAAAATCAGGGTTCCCACATGTGATTTGAGAGGAGATCCTCAGGGAGTTCCATTGCTCTCATTTTGTTGTACATTTAGGTGGCACAAAGATGTACCATGATCTTTATCGCTAGTATTTCTGGAGTGAAATGAAGCAGCAAGTTAGGGATTTTATTCGTCAGTGTCTCACGTGTCACCATGTAAAAGTCAACAACTGCAGGCCTAGGTTACTCCAACCATTAGAGGTAGTATAATGGGAGTGGGAGCACGTCACAATGGATTTTGTGACTCACTTGCCAAGGACATTGCGAGGACATGATCTAGTGTGGGTGATCGTGGATCGGCTCACAAAGTTGGCACACTTTCTAGCTGTACGGATGACCTTCACTCTGGAGAAATTCTACAGATTATACATACGAGAGATTATTCGACAAGATGGAGTGTCGGGCCTTCTATAGTATCTACCAAGGTCCTAGGTTTACGACTGGCCTGGGGAGAGTTTCCAAAGAGCCATGAGGACACAGTTGATGATGAGCACCACTTTTCATCCCTAGATGGGCTGTCAGTTAGAAAGGATCATTCAAACGTTACAGGACATGCTACGGGCATGCGTCCTAGATCTTAAGTGCAGCTGGGAAGAGCATTTACCCTTAGTGGAATTCGCTACAACAACAGTTATCAAACGAGTATATAGATGGCACCCTATGAGGCATTATATGGGAGGCCATGTCGATCTTCGGCCTATTGGACGGAGGTGGGAGAGAGATCCGATTTATAGGTATGGATTTGGTAGCGACACATCTAAAGGTGGACTTGATACGACGCCTTCTCAATGCACTGTGTCGGAGAAGAGCTACAATCACAAACAACAAAATGACTCTAGAGTTCGAGGTAGGTGATCATGTCTTCTGAAGTGATGCCCAAGAGAGAGCGCTGACTCTAAGAAGCTGAAAGCCATCATCGAGTATATTAGACCCTTCACAGCCCGAAAGGGTGGGTATAGCAAGGCACGGCGATGCCATTCTCCCTGGGCTTATCAAGTGTCCATGCCGTGGACTCCATCTCCATGCTCCGTATACACCCAGATCCGACCATGTAGTGGACGGTAACCTCATTGTTGATGCGTATAGGACCTTGACGAAGGACCCATGCGTATTATGGATAGCCTGGATCAAGTCTACGACGCAAGACCGTGAGGCTAGTAGTTGCAGCATGGGCAAAGATCGAGGAGAGGAGGAGGCAAATACGGGAACGGAGGAGACGATGCATGCCAATTTATCCTTCCTAATTTGAGGATGAAGGTACGCTATTTAAGTTATTTGATAATAAAAATATGATTATAGAATATGCATGTGATTGTATGTATACGTATGCAGAATTTCCCGATGAAATCTTTTATAAAGGGAAGAATGTAAACCTGTAAATTTGAACTTTTCCAAAAAGGCAAACATTGAACTTGCCACTAAAGTACGTGCTGAAACCTCGAATTTTCTAGATCTCGGATGACGAAATGGACCTCACCGTTGAATTCGGCTCTAATAAACCTAGTTGCCCGCACTAATTTCGCTGAATTCCGAGATAATTGAAATTTCATGTTTTTCTGCTGGCAACTGCCCGTGACACATGGCAAGCCATGTGTCCACATGCATGAAATATGAATGTCTATAAATGTGGGATGGAGATAAGTTTAGATAGGGAGAGAACAAAGGGAAAGGAAGGAATAGGAAAAGGGAAAGGAAGGAAAGAAAGAGATAAGAAAGAAAAGAGAGAGACGGAGAAGAAATGGAGAGAGAAAAGAGGGAGAAAAGGAAATCGGCGTTCCGATGGTCGAACTCATCGGACCAAGAAGTAAAGTCTATATATTCGATGAGGGCTACTCTCCAAGAGGTAGGGATTCTTCCTACTTTGATTTATTTTCCACCCTAAGGGCTATGTGGTTGTGTTTTTGCCTTAAGGGGTTGTTTAGCCGAATTTTGAAATATGGGAATGCTGCCTTATTTTGATCCTACAGACTGACTAGATTTTAGGACTGATTTTTAGGTGGGAAATCGAGGGACTTCGGACTTAGGTCCTTCATGTAAATTGTAGTTGCATCAATGAACTTGATGTAGGCTCTTGAATCACCAAAATCAGATCTCTACAGCCAAAGTTATGGTATATTTCCCGGGACTGCCATGGTTGGGTTGTTTATTTGTTGTGTTCGAATTTTTAGACTGATTTTGGTGCATATTTCGTACTGATTTCGTGGACTATTTTGGTGTTCTGTTAACGACCAGTTGGTGGCCCGACCGAGATTGATCCATGGTTATTCTGGGACCGACAGTTCGTTTTGGTAGTCCGTTATAGCCGATTATGAGGTCCAAATTGTGGACTGCTTTAAGGTGTTATCGTTAATTTTGCATAACATGTCGCTATTCTTTGCTCATATATATGTTTTAATATGTTGGCAATTGGATGAAATGTTTGAAAATTATATGCTTTGACATAAATTATCCATGATACATGATAAATTGTAGTGTTGAATTGTCACAGTGACATTCATTACATATGA
Organism: Tetrastigma voinierianum; assembly: GCA_016808115.1. Classification (NCBI taxonomy): domain Eukaryota; kingdom Viridiplantae; phylum Streptophyta; class Magnoliopsida; order Vitales; family Vitaceae; genus Tetrastigma; species Tetrastigma voinierianum. The sequence continues at coordinate 168,841 of JAEQBH010004470.1, forward strand.
GACATGGAATTGATGAAATGGCATAATGTATCGTGATATGCACTGAGACATCTCATTTCATGGGTGTAAGTGAATGATCGGGATCAAACACCATACTGGGTGATTTGATGAGTGGGTCGCATGGGCCATCAAGTTCAATAGAGTCACAATCGCCGCGTTAAACATGAAAATATGTGGGCCGGGTAATAGAAAGCAAGAGATAGATACCCCTCGTGTGAAAGACTCCGGCATTTTTTGTTATACATATGTCAAACTATGAGTTCCGTGAAAGTGTAGGAAGGCGTGCGATGCCTATGGTGAGACCCTGAAAATTCGCTACCCACAAAAGACACATGATTTTGTAAAAGAAGTAGTCATTAGAATATGATGATCAGTGTTTAGTTTATAAACAAATGAAATTTGTTTTTGAAACATCACTGGGTGTGAATCAATGACTATTTTATCATATGGCATTATGGTGTGTGATAGGAGTTGGTAATGACTAAGCATGGTACACATTGAGTCTCATCTCATATCATGGCATGGCATATAGAATTCATAATAGAATTGCATATTCGTATGGAATGGTTGATGAATACGAGTGTTAGCATTGCATATGCACTTAGGTGGGAGTAAATTCTTGCAGGAAGTTTATCGGGCGTGGCCACCCTATATGGGATAACATTTCAAGTGTAGAGCAGACATCTAAGTACTCCGCCTCATTAGGAGCCAACATTGTGAAGAAAGTCGAATTGTGGCTTTGTAACCTTTTTGTAAAGCATTGACAAACCGGGCCAGGGTAATATACGTCAGATGAGGTTGTAATTAACTCCACCTGTGAATATGTTTTAAAAATAACATAAAATGTTAATTTTATGTAAATAAACATATCCCTAGGAGGATGGATAGTGTGGTATCGAGATACACGATATCCACAAAGTATTTCCTTTAGTTAACTTTTTTATCAATGGACCCTGATTGGGGCGCCACATTGAGGTATACAAAATTTCGTACTCTTCAAAAACCTAACATTCTGTTTATTATCAAATGTTTTAAGGATTTAGGTGTAATAGAATTAAAAATTTCTAGTCAGTTTGCCTCAAATGGAACAATTAAAACAAAACTGTGGTACTACTCTAAAAAAAAATGGTGTTACTAAAAGAAAACATAGGCATATTGTTGAAACTACTCGATCTCTCTTTATTATCTACTCTATGTCTTAGAGTGTTCTAGGGTGAAGCTATTCTTACTGCTATAACTTTGATTAATTCGATTCCTTCCTCTCACATTTCAAGTATTTATCATTTCTAAAAATTATACAAGTATGGTCCAGATTATTCTTTATTTGAAGTTTTTGGCTACACTTGCTTCGTTCTTCTCACATCGTGCATAATGTAGCAAGTGTTAATTTCAATCTACTATTTGTATCTTTCGTTGTTAGCCCAAGGGTACCTCTAGTCGAGGTTTTCGATGAAAACAAACCAAGGTTATTGGTTAGTAATGGTTAACATTGAGTTGAGTAATAGGTTGAAGCGATCAAGAATCAATGAACATAATACAAGCTAAAGATGACAATGATGAAGTTTGATCAAGAACTTTGGAAATGAAGTTCACTAAAATCAAAGAACTAAGATGACAAGTAACAAAGATTCCAAGCTCAAGTACCAAGTGAAGATTTTGATAACTTAGAAATCTATGTAAGGTGAATGCATTAGTGCACTTTAGGATATCATCATTAATCATGCATCACTCACAAACTCAGTTTTCAAATCCAAAATTGCAAATCTTTTGAAAACATGAGTTTAAGCATAAAACCTAGTTCTAAAATATGCTTCAATGAAACATCTAAGGTTTAGGAAGTGTTTGAAATGAAAACACATTAATTTGAACATTTAAAGTATTCGCTCAACCTGGCCGACCGTTAGCCGCTCGACAAGTAATGCACCAATCGTCTACTTCCTGCTGTGGTATATCGAAGGAAACAATTGATCGATTGGTATCGAGTAGATGAAACAGTCAACCTGTTGGAACTGGAAGAGTGGTGAGACTCAATCGGTTGGATGCAGTTGCTTATCCAAAGACCATAAGAGGAAAACGACCGACGATTGCGGTGGGAAATCCACAACCGACAGTGCAACAATCATATTTCAATGGCTAGAAAATAGTGACCTGAAGTGCACATGATAAACTACGATCAACCTGTGAAATGGTCGATTCATTGATAACAATAATATTGGAAAGGCTAGTAAAGCGGTAAAGATTCAACGACTCAGTATACAGAAACGGCCGAACGACAAATGAATGCTACAAAATTCCCACTCTATAAATAGAGTGTGGGGGATCACTACAACTAAGACACTTGTTGAATATTCTCTCAACCATCATTTCTCTTGTGAATCAATTCTCAAACTAAGATTGTGAGTGCATTCATTACATGAGCATATTGTAGAGTGCACCAGTGTGTTGATCAAAAGCTTGAGTTGTAATTAAAATATCTTGAGAGCTTGGAGAGAGTGCTACATTGTACTTAAGTGAGAAAGCTTCTTAAGTGTCTATACTTGAAGAATGGAGAAGTGCCCATCGAGCCAAAACTAGCGGGAAGAAGCTCAGATTTAGTTTGAAACATCATGTATAGCTTGGAAGAGGGGGCCCATTGAGCCATAATCCAAGTATAAACAAGCTCTGGGATTGAGCTAGGAACTTCAAATGTGTATAGCTTGGAAAAGTGCCCATTTGGAGCCATAATCCAAGCGTAAAGAAGCTCGGAATTGAGCTTGGAACTTTAAGTGTGTATAGCTTGAAAAGGTGCCCATCGTAGCCATAACTAAGTGGTAAAGAAGCTCAAGTTGGAGCTTACTCATTAGTAGAACCTCACCTGTTGAAGGTTTAAGAGTATGGACGTAGCAAGGGTGTGTCGAACCACTATAAATTGTGTTTTGTTTTCTATCCTTATCTCTTTACTTTATCGTTGTTGCATTAAATTTAAGATTTATTGTTGTTGTGTGAAAAGTTTTTAAGAAAACAAATTCATTACGTCCCCCCCTCGTTAGGTCATAGCCATATTGAACTCTCTGGTTATGGTGGAAGGCTATAAGGTATCGTTGTTTTGATCTAGCTACTCATAAACTTTATGTCTCACATGTTGTTTTCAACATATAGCTTTCCTTTTCTATTCCATCTCGCTTACTCATGACTTGACTAGATCCGACCTATCCACATTGGTCCTTTTCTTTGAGGATTCCTGTAGTTTGTCATCTCAAAAGTTCCTAATACTAAATTCCCCCTTCTCATGTTCTTCCTTATTTTCCTTTTACATTATACTCGACGTGTTCGGTGCTAATAGTTCGCAAAGTATGACACTTTGTTCTCTAGGACACTTGATTCTCCCTCTTCTTCTATGGTCTCCGGAGCTCCGTCTGAGATTGTAGATCCACATATACGTCGATCCACACGCATTTTTAAGTCCCCAAAGTCACCAAAATTTGCTTATTCTTCATCATTTACTTCATTTTTAGCTTCTATTCATTGTCTCTCTCTGAGCCTTCTTCCTCTAAAGAGAAAATTCTCGATCCATGTTGGTAGAAAGCTATGGATGAGGAACTTAAGGCTTTGCATGAGACATATACTTGGGGTTTTGTTCCTTTACCTCCTGGTAAGAGTGTTGTTGGTTGTCGTTGGATGTATAAGATCAAGATTTATTTTGATGAATCTATTGAGCGATGCAAAACTAAGTTGCTTGCCAAAGGATATTCACAATTGTACGATATGGATTATGAGTGACCTTTTCTCCTATTGTAAAATGACTATTATTTGTAATCTTCTTGTAGTAGCTTCAGTTCGACAATGGTGTATCCCTCAGCTTTATGTTAAAAATGCCTTCTTAAATGGGATCTTCAAGAAAAACTTTATATGGAGGCCCCTTTTGATGTTTCTCATGATTCGGGGTATGTTTTCAAGCTCAAGAAGGCATTATATGGTCTCAACTTGGTTTGAGAAATTCATTTTTGTGATCTCTTCTCTTGGAATTGTTGCTAGTAGTTATGATTCTGCTTTCTTAATTTGTTAAGTGTACTGATGCAGGTCGTATCATTTTCTTTATATGTTGATGACATGATTATTACTAGTGATGATGTTTATGGTATTTCAGTTTTGAAGGTTGAATTAGCTAAACAATTTGAAACGAAGGATTTGAGTTGATCTCCACAATATTTTTTGGGTATTGAGGTAGCATGTTCTTCTAAGTTATCTTTTTTTTTTGTGCAAATATGTTATAGATATTCTTGAAGCGTCCCCAGACTTGTGATATGGACGTGATACTTTTATTAAGGTTAATGTAAAGTACTCTTCTTCTAATTGAGTGCTTTTGTTAGTTCCTACATTGTACCGTACTTTTTAAGTGCTTGATTTATCTTACTATTACTCATCTTGATATTACTTATGTTGTAAGACCCGAGAAAATTCCAATTTTCTGAAAAAGGGTAAAACGGTAATTTCGGTCAAAATCCGAAATTTTTCTAGATCTCGGATGACGAAACGGACTTCACCGTTGGAATCATCTCACGAAATCTAGCCACCACGTCGAATTTCGTCGAATTAAGAGACCGGTCGAATTTCACGTTTTCCGAAGGCTGCCGGGTGTCGAGTGCCGTAAAATGGCTAAATGAACATGTGATGTGACAAAAGTCACCTACTACATGTACCCATGTGACACATGTTGCATAATTAGTGAGAGGAAGAAATGAATGGCTTAGATTAAGCCATGTGTCAAACAGTGAAAGGAAGGGACATGGAGGGAATTATGAAAATGTTAAATGAGTAAGACAAAAGATGTATAGTTTTCTTCTTCAAATTGAAGAAGAAAACGTGCAGGGGCTGAAAAAAAGGTACAGTGGGCTTGTGTTTTGAGTTTTTAGAGAGAGAGAGCTCATTCTCTCTAGATTTTCGGCCGTTCGGACCGTTGGTTCGCTTTGGTAAGTAAGAGATTGTTCTACGGCAAGGGCTACGTGGATTTTGATTTGGTGGAGTTCCGACAACTCCAAGAGATAGGGATCTTTTCCTACTTGTATTATTCTTTGGATAAGAGCCATGTAAATGGTTAGGGATGTTTTGAGGCCCAGCGTGGTCGATCTCAAAGCTTTGAACCGAATGGAGAAAATTCCTATTTGTGTGGCCGTGAACAGTGCCAACCCGAGGGTTTCACTGTTCACGTGATTTTGTTGGTGTAATTTTTGTGTTGTAAGTGATTCAAAATAAATTGCTTGTGTTTGTAAATTAACCCATGTGAACTAATTTTGGTGTTATTGTTGTAATTTGAATAACATGAATAATGTGAGTTAATTATGTTAGTATATACATGTTTTATATATTAGCATGAATATTTTGGAATTGGCATAATGCATTCCATATGCACTGAGGCATCTTAGAATATTAGGTGTGAGTGCATGACATGAAAGAAAACAAAAACGAAAAAATGTTTGTGAAAGGAATTTCGGCGGAAGATTTTACGGAGAATTGTGTTGGGAGATTGTCCAACAATTCACGTCGGAGGGACCCATGAATTGTTTCGGAGGGTTATCCAAGCAGTTAAGCTTGAGAAGGGTTGTCGATAAATTTTACGGAAACTTGGTAGTAAGTTTCGAGAACAAAAGCTTTGTTTTGAAAGCGTGATTTTCGCGTGACTTAGGCATGTGTGAGGGTGGTGAGGACTTGGGAGCGTGGGATTGGGCGAGTAGACATTGAGTAGGATCATGAATTTACTTAGTGTGATTGTTTGCCATGACATGTGCACTTAGGTGGGGAGTAACCCATGTAGGAAATTATCACTACTGGGCTTTGCTCACCCACCTCCCACGAAGAGGATCACTATTTCAAATGCAGGAGTGGCACAGGAGGGCGGCAGCTCGCTAGAAGCGCGTTTTAGAAGAAAGCAGTTGGCTTTGTATTGATTTATTATAACATGTATTAAATTTTGTAAATTTTAATATGTATGTTTGTATTAAATGTAATGTATTAACTCTTGAACCATGTAATATAGTTGGTTGGATATTTTAGTGAGTATTGATGTATGGGCCCTAGTGACCATTTTTACTCATTTTATTCGTATGTGGACCCGGAGTGATCGTTGTAAATTTATTGGGACAGGTTGCCATGTGATTGGGACAGGTTGTGTTTTGGTAGAGCTCCACAGTACAAAGGGGCGCTACGCCCGATTTTCATAAGTGGTGTCGGGTTACTGACGTCCCGCAGAGTATTCCGTGAGTTGTGAGGTGGTGCGAGGACCCCTGGGATTTGGGGCGTCACATATGTTGTTCGTGTTGTTAGTCGGTTTATTGATTCACCTACTAAAGTTTATTAGGAGTCGTTCTTTGTATTTTGCGGTATCTTCGAGATACAACTTTTTAGATTCTTCTATTTTCATCCACCTCTTCTTTAAAGTTGTGTGCATACTCTGATGTAGATTATGACAGTGATCCCACTAATTGGAAGTTTGTTACTGGTTTTTGTATCTCTTTGGACAATTATCTTATTTCTTGAAAGAGTAAGAAAAAATCAATTGTTTCTTTATCTTCAACTGAGACTATCATGCTATAACATCTACTACCAAAGAGATTGTTTAATTACCTTGGTTACTTGCATATATGGAATTACTTCTTTCTCATCATGCTTATGTATTGTGATGACAAAGAGTTTGAGGGGATGTTGAATAAAAATGGGTTATTTTTGTTTCTTTAACTATCACAGAATAGTTTTTTTAAAGTTATATCCTCTTCTCTTTATGTGTTTAGGGTTCCTTTCCATCCTTCATTGCTTTTATAATAGAGCTTGATATGACTTATATTCTTACCCTTTTCACATAATAACAATTAGCTTCACGGCCTTTGTCAACACGATATAATAAAGTAAGTTTTGTGAATAAGTTATAATAATTGATCCTTTAAAAAAAAAGTTATAAGAATTGATATTATGGTCCTAACACTAACATATTGTAATCATTAACTTTCAGTTTTATTTGTTATATTAGAGCAGTGAATTTCAGAAAATCCCACATAATTAGACATTATTAAAATGATTTGACTTCATATGTAGCTTTCTTAATATTTAAAGAGTTCTTGACGTAAGAGGGGATAGGTCAACATCGTGGTCTTTCACGGGTCTTCATTTGTAGCTATGTTACAAAAATTAAAGATATGTTAGGCACTATTCCATGGCAACTGTCAAGTCGTCTCAACATTATGCAGACTTTCCCATTTCCTATAGCCTTGACATCTCACGGACCTGTGCGTGCGAGATTAGTCGGATGAGATCCTTCTGCAGCACTTAAATAAGAAAAAAAAATTATTTATTTATTTTTTATTTTTTATGGAAAGTAATTTTCTTTTAGACATTAGAATGTTTGCTTTTTTAATTTTTCGTGATTTATGGTTGGGTTTTAAAAAATTTTGTAGAATAAAATTTTTTTTAAAATATTAGAAAAACCACATTTTCAAATCCTTAAAATAAAAATATGAGAAAATCATATTCTATGATTGAGTTAAACCTCTTATAAGTCATTTTTATGCTAATTAAATAAAAGCAAGTACCTAGCATTTTTATCTTTCAACTTTTTTCTTTGCTTGCTTCTTTTCCATTAAGGAAGGAAATGTGATTTTTTTGGTAACCAATTTACATCTTTTGTATTTATTAAGATATATTAAGTTGAAGGAAATACAAAATGAAGGAAAATAAAAATAAATTTCAATCCACTATATTATATTTATTTCTATTACAAACTTGTTTTATTTATTTCAACTCATATTTAAAAATATATAGGATTTTTTGAATAATTTTATTTTTATTTGAGTTTTTGAGATTTTTATCCAAAAACAAAATATAAGAATTAATTTTCTATTTTTTTTCTTTCCGCTAAACCAAGCACAACTTTTGAGAATCAATTCTAAATAGACAAAGCTCATGGTCTACCTATGTTTTTCCACATCATGTCATCCTTAGTGAAGAAAGACTTGAGTCTTTGTATAAATGGAAAAATAAATATTACGTACAGATGAGGTCTTATATAAGCTAAGCTATACAAACCTAAATATGGAAAATATACAGAATTGTCATATAATAATCTAACTCGCCATAAATAATAATCTAACACATCCCTCAAACTCATGGTGGTTTTAAAACCATTCTGAGTTTGGAAGCTAAAGCTCGAAAAGTTCTTGGAGGAAGGGGTTTGGTGATGATATCAGCTAAGCGATCTGGAAACGAGACTAAAGTGTGAGTGTACCGCAGAGCGGATGTTAGCAGATGAAGTGGCTTGATCAATCTCAATATGTTTGAGCGTTCATGAAGACATCATTATGAGCAATTTGAGATAGCACATTGATTATCACAATGAAGATTGATTTGGAGTGTAACAATCGACACTAGAATCTGTAGTAACCAAAATAAGTTCGGTTAGTAATTTGCTAGTGCTCTATATTACCTTCCAATGCTAGAAAATTAACGACTATTTGTTTCTTGCTTCTCCAAGAGATAAGATAATCACTCAAAAGAAAACAATATCATGTAGTAGATCAACAATCGATTAGGATCACGACTTGATCTAACATCTAAATATGCGAAGAGTTAATGAAGAATGGGAAGAAAAATGAAGACCATCAAATATGGTGTCTTTCAGATATCGAAGAATCCTGAGAACAACAGTATAATGAGAATATATAGGGGCAACCATAAACTGATTAACTACATGAACTGCATAGGAAATATCAGGGCGAGTAATAGTGAGATAGATTAAACTCCCCATGGTATGTAGAGTAGCATCATATAAGCCATCATGAGAATTGAGGCGATAGTTATACTCAATAGGTGTGTCAACTATCTTGCTATCAGTGATACTGGCTCGAGAAATCAGATCGGAAGTATAATTGGTATGAGTAAGATAATAACCATCTGCAGAAGAAGAAACTTCTAGACCAAGAAAGTAATTAAAAGGCCAAGATCTTTCATTTCAAATTGACGACCAAGAAAGTGCTTTAAATCCTAAATACCCTGCATATCATGACTGTAATAATCATATCATCGACATACAAGAGGAGAATAGTAATACCATGATCAGACCGTCTCAGAAAAAGAGTTGTATCAAAAGAACTGCTTGAAAAACCATGCTGAGAGATAGTAGAACTGAACTTTGCAAACCATGCTCGAGGAGCTTGTTTAAGACCATAAAGTGTCCGCCGTAGTCGACATATACGTGAGGAACCCCGGAGGAGAGGTAACCAGAGGAAGCTTCATATAAGGCTTCCTCTAAGAGTTCACTATTAAGAAAATCATTTTTGACATCCATGCGAAAGAGTGGCCATTTGCGAAATTTATAAACTTCAATAAAGTCTGACGAGGAAGAAAGTCGAGCCATAGGAGCAAAAGTCTCCTCATAATGAATCCCATACTCTTGAGTAAAACCCTTGGCAACAAGGAGAGCCTTATAGCGATTAATAGTGTCATCCGATCGAGTCTTGATCTTATAAACCCATTTATAGCAGAATGCGAGATTTCCCGAGAGAGATCAGCCAAATCATGTTCAGTCTTATCACGATGCATCCGACTCTTCTTCCTTTAGCTTGTTGCCATAAAGGGTTAGAGGAAGCCTCCCACGAAAATTAAAGGGTTCTAAAGAGTCAAAATAGAAATCAATGGAAGTCACGAGTGAGAAGGAAAGTAGTTAGTAGGGATGGGAACGGTGAATTGCATGGGAGTCAAAAGGATGGCGGGATCTATTTGGGGTAGTATCGGTGGGCATGTCTCAGTGATAGGTGCGAGGCTCATCAAATGCATGAAGGAACATCAGAAATAGGAGGGGAGACTCGGAGACCAGGATTGGGGTGCTTAGACGCATAGAAGTAAGAGGAGACTCCTCGGGAAAAAGGTCGGGGAGAGGATCGATGGGGAATAGGGGAAACGAACATGAAGTAGTTGGTGGAAGCATTTTTAAGTTCCCAAAAAGACCACATGTCGAGAAACACGAAGGCGGCTTGCTAATGGGATCATAACACCTATAACCTTTTACCAATTTCATCTGAAGAAAACAACACAAATGAAGCGAGGCGAGTTTGTTTCTTTCATGATGTAAAGAAGAACAAAACGAGACCAGAAGTCCAAAGACTCTGGCAAGTCATAGGAGGGAGAAGGGCAAACAGCGGATCATAAGGAGTTTGATTACGAGCAAATGGGAGGAAGGACACCGATTGATGGTGTAAGCGGCGATGAAGCGGCTTCCCCCAAAAGCGAAAGAGTAGAAGCGGCAATAGTAGTATACGAACAACATCAAGAATATGGCAAGTTTGCACTCAGCCACGCCGTGCAGCACAAGAATGTCGACCTGAGAGGAATAGGAACAACACCATGTTATGTAGAATAGAAGTAAATTCATGGGCTTTATATTCTTGGGCATTGTTAGTCAAAACTTTTGATAGGTTTAAATTTGTGTTTCAATCATTTTGGTAAAGTCACGGTATATTTGATAAAGTTCAGAACGATTTTTGAAGAGATAAATCCAAGTATATGAGGAAAAATCATCTACAAAAATAACAAAATAACATGACCCACTCAAAGTAGTAATGGGAGAAAGGCCCCATACATTAGAATGAATAAGATCAAAAGGAGAGAGAGCATGAGAAACACTGTTATTAAATGGTAAAGCAGTTTGTTTGCCAAATTGACAATGCATACAATCAAAACTCTTGTTTGAAAGCCCCGAACCTAACAAACCCAGAAACTAGTTGTTTAACCCACAGAGATAGATGCATGACTAAGGCAAGAATGCCATAAAGCAAGAGAGAAGAGGTGCTTTCTTGAGACGGTATAAGCGAGAGAGACGAGAGGACGACAGATGAAGAAAGATGAGCTCAAACAGCCTTCCGACCTTACAGGCGGTCCCAACGATCTGTCTTGTCTGAGAATCCTACACAACCACACCAGTACAAGAAAATGTTAAAACAAAACCAAGTTCAGTAAGTTGCCCAACAGATAGAAGATTATGAGTAAGTTAAAAAAGGAATCGATAAACATTAAAGAAAGCAGACAAAATTTAGTGTAGAGATATTACCAAAGATGAGAGACATGCATAGGAGAACCATTTTACGGTAAATATAGTAGGAAGAAATTGGAGTAGGAAAGACAGAAATAATGGGAAGAAGTGAGTTGCAGTAAACCAGATCAAATAATATGGAAGTACGGAAATATGTGGAAGAGCGTGTTGGATGAAATTGAGATTGGAGATGAACGATTAACCATATATCTTTGTATGAATATCACGGAAGGGAGATCAGATAGGATGGACTAGATGAGATTCATGGATGATGATGAGCAGTCAAGGCAGCAATGTTGAAGAATCATAGCTGACCAGATGTAACAAATGATAGATGTTTGTTCTTATAAAATTGGATAAGAAAGGCTTTGTATTGTTATGTCGTTTGACATTAGTCCATTTGCCTTTGGAAAGATAGGTAGATGAACCTGCAAAGGAAAAATAAGAGTAGCGATGCAGTAGACGAGGTTTTAGATAGCGAAGCTATGGTCAGAATTTTTCGATCAGCGGTCGCGGTCAGTAATTGATAGTCAGCTATCAATGGTCAACGGTCAGGTCAGCGATCAACGATCCGCGGTCGCGATCCAATGGTCAGCGATCCAACGATCGAGGCGCGGTCGCGGCGATCGGGCTTAGCGTTGGCGTAAGCCCCGGGTTGGCACGAGGGTACGCCGCAGCGCGTGGATCCAGCGCCTCTAGAGCGGGCGGCGTGGGAAAATGAGGGCTTGGCGTGACAGCGTGGGAGTGTTTCATTCTGCTGCACATCGGCGTGTCAAACAATGGTGGTCATCGGAAAAAATGAGTTATACGGTGGCGGTAATGCCTAGGCAAGTGAGTAGAGACGAAAAAAATCGAGGCTTTGTTTTGATACTATGAAGAAAGACTTGAGTCTTTATATATTGGAAAAGTAAATATTACACGTACAAGATGAGGCCTTATATAAGCTAAGCTATACAAACCTAAATATGGAAAATATACAATTGCCATACATAATAATCTAACTTGCCATATATAATAATCTATCACTTAGGTTGACATTGTATGGTCTTCCCTCTTTCTGCGTAAGCGGTGGATATAAAACTAACGTTTACGTGACCAGCCAAAGGTACATCTCCTAAAGCCAAACTTTGAAAGTCATAGGAAACCTAAGGTCTCCAAGTTTCCTTTCATTTTTCTCATCCTTTTCATCTCCCCTTGTTCTTATCATCCTGACTTCCAAAACCCGAGCTTTGCAAATAGGATCACCACATTTACATCGAAAATAATTCGGCCTACATCACCTCCCGAGACAAATCATTCACTTGTGGTTTCTATAAGCGGGGAAAATGCTCCTTTGGTTTCGATATGAGTTCACAAATTCAAGGGGAAAAGAAACCTTAGTTATTTGGGCCGGCCCTATAAATGAGACATGTCCATGATCGGGCTCAGGAGTTTTCAGCTGCGGAAAGATGGCACCATGGTGCTAAGTGATATTGATGGCTCGACCGTTTGGGAGACTAATACTACCTACCGATGTTGATCGACGAGCTTTTAGTGGAAACCTTGTTTTGAAGAATCCCGCAGGGGTAAAATCCTGTATGGCAAAAGCTTTGATTTTTCCTACTAATACTCTTCGCAGGGCGAATCTTTACCACTAGCACAAGACTCATATCTATACGCGAAGAGGATTTCTCTTAAGGTACTATAACTTCATACACGACAATGACAATGTCTTGGGGGATGATGTACAATGGGCCTAAAAATTTCCTAGATTCTATTTGCTTTAATCGACTTGATGTTTTAGAAATGGAAGAACAAACTTTACTTGATGGTAAGAATTCTTTGTTTTGGACGAAATGGGAGGTTTCTTTCGGTGACCAGAATGTCCTTCCAAGCTTACGATATGGGTTTTGGAGTCAAAAGGAGGGACAATGGACTACGATGGAAACCTCATACTCACATGGTTTAAACCATTCCCACTTGTAAGGATTATGGATGATCTCTGGATAGCTCTTAGCGAGAAACAGTGTAAAGTGAATGGGTTATGGTAGAAATAGGATCTGTATTTATACACGAGGAACCCAAGTGCTCCTGTCTCAGGGCTATGAAGTCGGTGACCGAGTAGGCCCGGACCAAGGATTTGCAACCCTAAGTTCCAGCGAAGGCTGTTCCCCCAGGTAAGATTTGTGGAGCTTCTCACATCGCGATTACAATGGATTTGATCTCAATTCTGACACCGAGTTGTTTCAACTGAAGATGCTTGGAGAAAATGCAGCGGTTGCTTGCACGGGCATTCGCCTCTTAGGCTAGCAGAGATGTTTGTTATGCAAAAAGTTCCCTTTACAATGGCTACAATTCCCCACACTTCCCAGGGAGTATATTGTTAGAAAATTACGTTAACCTATAACCTTCTTTAGGTCTTGATCTAGATTAATGCGGAATGAAAATCAAGACTATAAATTATGAGTTCTCGAGAGGGTATACCTCCGGCCATGGTGTAGATCCTAGGTGACCGCCTTGATCCGATGTGGAAAGGCGAAGTGGCTTGTGGATGACGATCTTGATCTTCCTCTCAAAAGCTCCTCACAATAGCACTCCTTCTCTCAAGTGAACTTCTGGTTTTACGAGAACTGGATGAGATGAGAATGAGATGGGTTTCTCTCCCTTTTATAGTAAACCAGGGTCCAATGAGTTTACTCTGAATGATCTGGACCGTCCATCCTCCCATCTAGAGGATGTGGACTAAAGTCCCGAATCGACCTCTCCCTTATCACATATGGGCTAATAGTCAATACCTTATATAATCACCTATACAACTCATACAAGTTGAGCCAATATAGAAAATCTAACATTCTCCCACTTGGTTCAACATTGTAGGTTTTATTTAATAAATAATAATTTTTGACTCAAAGGGTGATAGTGAACATGAAAAATCTTTTGTATGGCCATACATTATTTTTAAGAAAACAATATGACAATTAGCTGAGCCTTATGTGACATCTTTATGCTTAAGTAAGATATCATAGAATTACATGAACTGTATGCTTATATTTTTCGATGGAAAATACTTCCTTCCACAATCACAATGTAGTTATTTAATCTTATTAAGGCTTTATGTGGTATTAATTCTTTATGAGTGGGCACTCCCACTCTTTAATGCAATAAAAATCTCAAATATCTTTAGTGTACATAAATGAGAGATAAACTGTAATATTGCATTAAAATGTCGAAGAGTTACAATAATGTCAAGGACCTTTAATCATCAAAAGAGTTCACAAGTCCCATTCTATCAACACAGACTTTTATACAATTTCTCAAGGAGCCCTTTAGTCATGGATCTCGCTACCATTAGCAAGCAGCCTATATGCTCAATGATGATTTTACTCTCTCCGACGTCTCGCACCACCAAGTACTTTATATCAATAAAAAGTTTGCCATGCATTCCCACTTTTATCGTTTCGAGAAGAACACCGCCGCAAAGATTATCAATAAAGAAGGCTTTATCGCTTAGCATCAGATTCATCACTCTAAGCCCTCAAGAAAAAATTCTTCAACCATAATGTCCGTTTCATAGCTTACAAGATGCGACAAATTTGCCTCCATAGTCGAGGTGATGTCAGAAGAGTCCGCTGCGCTTTCCATGCATCGCACCACCGGCTAACATAAAACGTAGCCCGGCAATTTCTCGAATCTTGGCGTACCGCAGTCCGCGACCAGATATCCAATCAAATCCGTGATGATCTGACTCTCCGTATGTAAGCATATAGTCCTTTCGGTTCCCCGAGATATCGCATAACTTTCGCGCCTGTCCAATGCTCTATCCCAGATTACTGATATCTTCCAACATTCCTTACATCTACGTAACGCAGAATGTCCGGTCTAGTAAACCTCTAAATAGACCAGACTGCCAACTCCAGATGCATATGGAATATTCTTCATGGATTCTAATTCGTGAATTCGGGACATCAGACAACGTAAATCACACCCTTAACAACGGGAGCTATCAACCGCAATTTCTCATATTAAACCTTTCTGTAACTTTATCGATATAGGCCTTCCGAGAGATGTCCCCAAGATCTTTTAGATCTATCTCTATGTATCTCAATTCCTAAAACATAGGAAGCCTCCTATATCTTTCATGTCAAAATTCGAGAGAGAAACGCTTGGTCTCCCTTTAATTAATCCTTAGTTATTACTGGCCAAGAAAATATCATCAACACGCGTGACTAGAAACGGACTCGCTTCCCCACCGACCTGATGTATATATACATTGATCTACAATATTTTCCTCAAAACCGAATGAGGTAATGATATTGTGAAACTTCATATACCATTGTCGTGGAAGCTTCGTTTAGCCTGTATATAGATTTCTTTAGTTCTGCGTGACAAGATGATTACCTTTTTCCGAAATGAATCCTTCAGTCAGTCATGTATACTTCCTCGTTCACCATTCAGAATGCCGCTTTCGACATCCATCCGATGCACTTCTAATCAAAATGAGCTACAAGGGCCATGATTACTCTTAGTGAGTCCTTCTTTCGAAACCGAGAGAAGGTGTCATGATAATCAATGCCCTCCTTTCAAGGAAACCTTTGGCAACAAGTCTTGCCTTATATCTTTCGATGTTACCGTGAGGCATCAATTGGTCTTGGCAGACCCACTTGCAGCTCATCGTGACAAAACTTTCTTAACTCTACTAGATCCCGTGACTTGATTTCGTTTGCCATTGAAAGACCATCCTTCATCGCATCACCATTTTTCGTAATCAGACGCCATGGCCTCCGAAAAGAAATGGGGTCTTGACTGAGTCCGTACATGTAGCCGGCTCTCGTAAGTATACAACATGGGCCGTATGGAATGGCCGAATTTTCCGACTCTCGAGGATTTTCTAAGTCCGACGTTCACATCAGGAAACAACCACTTGTCGTGGTTCCCGAATGACCGGCTCACTCAACTACTTCTTCATGAGAGTTCTCGATGAGGATCAAATATCGCTCCTTCATAGGTCGCGGACTGAATAGGAGTTGTCAGAGCCATGCAGGTAATGCGCCCACCGTGTTCAACACCACGACCGAAAGTGTATAGTCCTCAGACTTCTTTCTATCACAACTTTATGAGAACTACTCATCGTTGTTATAATCCTCAAGAAATCTAGCATTCCGTGCTTCTACAACTTTATATGTAGAGAGGGACAATAAAACCTATAACCCTTGGACTTTTCGCATAGCCACGAAGGAAACCACTGACTGGCCCTTGGTCTAATTTCTTCATGGGTCAGACACCCTACCTCTTACTGACAGCCCCATATATGTACATGGTTTAAACTAGGCTTCCATCCATTCCATAGCTCAAAGGGTGTTTTAGAATCGACTGATGGAACCCCGTTTCGTATCGTACACAAATGCCTTCAAGGCTTCACTCCACATGTTGTGAGGAGATTTGGTGACACTTGTCATGCTCCTTACCATGTCCATCAATGTATCGACTCCTTCTTTTTCAAAGAACACCATTTGTCGTGGCGGCTGTAAGTCGATATCGAGCTACAATTCCATTTTCCCTGCTGACTTGAAGAATGACCGTGTCTCGGGCCTGTCCGTGAACCTACCATAATACTCACCAATTCTCATCAGATCTTACAATTTTGATACCAATCCATTGTTTCACTTCGCTTTATAGACTTTGAAAGCATCTAGTGCTTCGTATTTGTCATTTGTAAGACAGATACATGTATCTTGTAAAATCATCAATGAAGGTAATAAAATACCTTTCGACCATTAAGACATCGGGTGGTAAATGGTCCACAGATATCGCCAGTGAATTATCTGAAGTTCAGACACTTCTCTTAGCTCCTTTATTGACTTGTTGGTTTGCTTTCCCTTTATGCAACCTAAACAAAGAATAAAGTCGCTGAAGTCAAGTGTCGCACGACACCATCCTTCACTAACCTCTTTAGGCGCCGATCGAGATGACCCACTTCCTATGCCATAAGCTAGATGAGTGGGATTATTTATTACACTGATATTATTTCTATTGTTATGCGCCAGAGTTAGTGAGTGAGCACATTTTAATCAAGACTTAGACAATATAGTCCATCTCGTTAATTTACTCGTAGCCAATAGGTAATCGAATCTTTAATAATCGTAAAGATACATCTTTAAACCTAAAATCAAAGTCCCGAGGCGCTAGTCTGTATAATGCATATCAGATTCTTAGAGAAACTAGGAATATAAAAGTCTCGGTCTAAATTCAAAGACGTATCCAAAGGTGTAGAACTAGCCTGTATGTCCTAACACCTTCAACTCGACGCATCTTATTTCCCCCGAATGGGGACGCATACCACCACTGTTTCCTTAGGTTTTGAAAACCTCAAGATAACAAGAGGGAAACATGGATCAGAACCTCGAAATAATCCACCATGTGTTATTTAAATCATGAGAATTTACAAAATTTGATTCATAACACACCCAACGATGTCATACCTTCATTTTTCTCGAAAGCCATATATCTCGGTACTCTGATGCACTCTTCTTTATGTGACCCTTTTTCGTAAAAACAAATTGGTAGCTTTTTGTCACCCGCTTTCTTTACATGGGACATTTACTCCTCGGGCTCTTTATCTTTTGGATCACTTCTTGATTTGCTGGTTCGACCTTCTCGTGAGACACAAGATTCCACCGCTTCCAATCTTTCGCTTCAACTCGTTCTTCCTCCCGACACACATGTCTCAAGAATTCATCACTGACCATTTCTCCTTATGTGTCATGTAGGAGACCTTAAATGCTGTATAGTCAGCTGGCAGTGAAGTCAAGATAAAATGGACTAGGAATGACTCTGAAAAATCGACATCAAGGGCCTTCAGTTGAGCAGATACATCTCTCATCTCCATTATATGTCCTCTCACATTTTGTGTCCCTTTTAACCTCATAGAACACAAATTCGCCATTAGGGTGCTAGCTTGGGCTTTATCGGAGCTCACAAACTGTTCATCAATGGCCCCCATCAGTTCTTTAACAAAGCTCGCATCCGTGGATAGACTCTTATGCCCGGCTGATGTGGGTCTTGATCACCATCATAATCGAGACGATCGATCTCTCCCATCGCCTCGTATAATGCACAGCCGCTTGAGTGCTTTGTCTGCTGAGTTTCGCCCATCTATACGAAGAGCCAGATCTAGATCCATACACCCTAGCGAAGCACTTTATCTCTTCCATAGTTTATAATTATCGTACGACAATATAGGAATAAATCGAGTTGGATCACCACGTGTTAAATAATCGAAAAGAACAAAATTATATGCTTACTATTAGTGTAAAGCAACAATTCATTAAATGACATTATAGTAATTATTTACTTTATCTAATAACTAGCCCACGCTTAATTATTAGTGATAAAATCCTGCCTTTGGGCAAAGATCATACCGCATAGGATTTAGCTAACTTTATTTTATATAAATAATAGGTGATATACTAAAACTAATAGAATCTCACATGTGTTATTGGGTGACCCATTAATCTCAAGATAGTTCCTAATACTATATTCCAATCATATTCTGTTATTTATCGCCTCACTTCCCTGTGGGGGCGAGTGACCAATTTTAATCTCAAATATAATTGCAATGTGCATATTAGATTTATTTGTAATTTAACACATCCAAAAAAATATATATATATATATATATTCAAAATTATTTTGTCATAAATTAATCTTTTAGGAATTTAGTTTGCCAATATATAACAAATAATTAATAAAAATTCGCAAACTAAATAATATTTAAATAATAATTAAATAATTTTTCAATGCATTAAATATAAGTAATTAAGCTTATTTATTGAAAATAAATAAGGGATTTTTGAAATTCCAAAACACCATCCCTCCTCTCCCCTGTCTCATGCCCCCTTCCGCCTAAGCAGCTCTTCCGACGTCCTATCCCCATTCGCCACTTCAACTACCGACCGCCACTGACCACGCGCACGCAATCACCGAACCGAAGACTTGAAGATCTCTGGGAGAGTACTCAGATGGGAGAGATCAGACGGAGGAACTCAATGGGGAGAGGAACGCCGAACCACATGGAGTTGCCGCTATCTCATACAAAAATATGCCCAAATATCATGGTGGAATAATTACAACAAATTTACAATGATCCAATCATGGACCCAAATAAAAATTACATATAGAAGATTGAGATGAACGGCAACTCCCACAAATTTTCATCGCAAAGCACATCCATAAAACATTACAGAGAAAAAACCGGAAAAATGCATGATCATATCTTTATGCGATGAAATTTTTTTTTTTTTTTGCCCAATCAACGATTTCATTGATTTACTGGCCATTCAGAAGATCAAACAACATGGACACGTAACCTATAGCTCGATACCAAGTGTTAGAAAATTACGCTAACTCATAACCTCTTTAGGTCTTGATCTAGATTAATGCGAATGAAAATCAAGACTATAAATTAGGTTCAGAATTATACCTCCTAGCCATGGTGTAGATCTAGGTGACCGCCTCGATCCCGATGTGGAAGACGAAGGGTTGGTGGATCACGATCTTGATCTTCCCTCTAAAAGCTCCTCAATAGCACTCCTTCTCAAGTGAACTTCCGGTTTTACGAACTGATGAGATGAGAATGAGATGGTTTTCCCTTTTATAGTAAACCAGGGTCCAATGAGTTTACTCTGAATGATCTGGACCGTCCATCCTCCCATCTAGAGGATGTGGACTAAAGGTCCAGATCTGACCTCACCACTTATCACATATGGGCCTAATAGTCAATACCTTATACTAATCACCCTATACAACTCCTACAAGTTGAGCCAATATAGAAAATCTAACATATATATCTAAAATTGCCAATGGATGTCGAAACGTCAGCACCCGCTGTCCTTAATGAATCTGATCCCATATGCAATTATTCTTTTGTAGATCAGTATGACAATCACACAAAGGGATGAGATGGTTTTTATCTCTACTCATTTGCTGGTGCTCTGGTGCTTGGAAGTTCTGTTTATTGTGACAGGTTGGTGGTTTCTCTTCAGGGTACCTAATGTGCCGTCATCAGCTGAAGATGATTTGGGCCGATATCAAGCCAGTCTGCAGATTTAGCTACACCGAACTAAAGAAGGTAAACCAACAATTTCAAAGAAGAGCCTGGAAGAGGAGGTTTTGGGGCTGCTTATATGTGTTTTGGAGGATGAAAGGTAGTAGCCGTGAAGAAATTGGGAAATTATGTCATTCAAGGAAGAGAAAGCCAGGCTGAAATAAGCACAATCAGGAAAAATTCTATCATATGAACCTAGTCAGGAAATGTGAGGATTCTTGTTCAGAGGGTAGACACAGACTTGTAGTCTATGAGCATGTAGAAAATCTGTCATTGGATAAGCATCTCTTCAGCACAGTTTCTTGGGGTGGAAAGAGGTTTAACGTTGCATTGGGGACAGCCAGGGTTTGGCATACTCCACCATGAATGTCTAGAATGGGTTATCCATCAGACGTCAAGCCTGAAAATATACTTCTAGACAGTGGGTTTGGAGCCAAAGATTGCAGATTTTGGGCTCGCAGTTGTCTCAGAGAGGAGGTCCCGGTTCAAGAGAATTCTCTCGGATCTGGGGACTAGCGTTACATGGCTCCAGAGTGGGTTATGAATCTTCCGATCACGGCAAAGGTTGATGTTTATAGCTATGGAGTAGTGGTTCTAGAGATGGTAAGGGGAATTCGGCTTTCGAATTGGGTGGTGGGTGAGGATGGTGAAGAGCAGGAATCTGAGTTGACGAGGTTTGTCAGGCGAAGTGAAGGGGAAAATCTAATCTGGAGAAGACGAATGATGGAGGATACAGGGACTGAGATTGAAGGGAAAGTTTAGTAGGTGTCAGGCAGCAAAGTTGATCGAGATAGGTATTTCTTGTGTGGATGAAGATAAAAGTAAAAGACCAATAATAGCCACCGTTGTCCAAATTCTACGGGAATGTGAAGATGAAGCCCATGTCCAAACGCTAGACTTTTGAGTAAATGTCTTTTTTCTATTTGCTGATTAAGTTATGGGTCTGAATGTCCTAAACAAATTTCGTAGTTGTCATTGTTTTGTGTTGTGTGATGAAATTGAAAATTATAAAAAAATAAAATAAAATCTTAAGTCGCAATAGAACTTTTACACATTAAAGGGGTCAATTTTCATGCTTTTGATAGTTTAAAAGGTTAATTTTAGAGTTTAAAAGGTTGATTTTAACATTTCAAAGTCAAGTGGTTCCATGGAAATTCTTGATTGGTCTTATAACAACTTTGGTGGCATGCTTTCATTGTTTGGGGAATGAAAAGTCTCTATTTTGAATTTACAAAGAAATCACTTCATGGCACCATTCTCAAACATTTTTTAGGACTTGATTTCAACAGTAACCAATTGGAGGGCCTAGTACCCTCAATCTTTATCATTTAATTACTTATCTCTATCAAAACAAACTCTTACTCTATCACTTTCACTCATAACAGCTAAAAGCATCCTTTATTCTCTTAATGGGACTCTATGGTTTATGATGCAATTTTAGATCAAGTTCAAGTTGGTTGGTTAGGATTTGAGTTCATTATTATATGATTCAAAAATCTATCCACATTAATTTTAATAAAAAAATTTCAATTTATTGTAGCACAATTCTAGATAGTTAATGCAGAGATATGAGTTCACTATAATAAAATCTGTAAACAAATAAATAGATTTATATATTTCTAAAATAAAAAATATATGTATATAATTATAATTTGATATTTTTCATAATAATCTAAAAATAATATTTTTTAATGAAAAATAATATTATTTTTTTGAGAACAAAATATTATTAAATTAGAAGATATAGGTTGAACATTATAAAGATATGGAATCAAATTCTAGCCGACTAAACTTGTTCCAAATTAAATTTAGATTTGTGAAAAAATTGACACAAACGCAATCTGGAATATTAAGAACTAATTATTGATTGATATCTTAGACTAAAATCTTTGCTTGAACTTAATCTAAATTGAAAAATTAATTCAAACCCAATGAATTTTTTATAATCATATATTCATTGATATTTGATATTTTAATTAATCAAAATATCTTATTAGGTTTCAATTAGATTGACTAGTTTGATGAATCAAGACCCACATGGTTTTATGCGGAGTCGTGCTTGGATGGCGCATTAAATTCCAAATGTTGACTTCTTATCAACATCAATAATTTGAGAGTCAAAACAATTTATGGTAGATAAAAAAGAAAAACAAAGACGAAGAAGAAAAGAAAATGTTAAGATTAAAAGATACCTGACAATAAGATATGCCTGGGCGGTTCGAGCTCATGCATGTCACGCCTCTACTCGCCCCTGAGAAGAGAGGACGCGACACGACCGAGATTCCTTTACCCGATTTTTCTAATATTGGTGGGGCCCATTCCAATAAAACAACCATATATCAAAATATAACTTGTATTATTACCACCATAGTGGTGTTTAAAATCGCCTCTTTACATATTCTGGAACGCATTTGTTATACTTACACATAATGTACTATCTCTAAAACATTACATTTACATTGCAAAACAGAATTAGAAACCTACATCAGGTGGACTCTTACTGCTTTGTTGGCTCGCGAATGCCGATCGTCACGATGTCCTCTTCAGTACCTATAAAGATGAAACACTAGTGCTAAGCTTATAGCTTATTGGGAAACAAATAACATATATGACCACGTGAAGTGATCCACAATTACAGGATACATATAACATAATGCATATGTTAGAGTTTACGTATAACATAATTCTATAACAAAGTTTTCATATAACATCATTCTTGTAAAGGAATTTTCTTATATCTCCGTATGAGTTCGTAATAGATATCTTTGTACAAAGTACCCATAAAGTACATTACATAATTAACCGATTCTTTATGCTTTTTCTTTCTCTTATCGTTTCATTATTCGTATTCTTATATCATATAAATGATTGCTTGTATAAATCAAGAATAATGAATGAGAGGGATCGTGAGCACAATAGGAAAAATTGTGAAGGTACGAAACAAAGATTGAACAGAGACTTGCGTGTTTATGTAAACAAAGGTGTCAGAGCACACATAGAGGTCGTCGATTCAAATGTAGACGGTTCGCCCACGAATGTGGCGGTTGTAGTACTCAGAGGTTGCTGTATTGAACGGTAGAGACGCGCTCGCCACGTGAACAGAGTTGTAGCACAATGCGTATGTTGTCGCACCGATCGTGACATGCCTATTCATTCACTATCCGGCCTCTCGGCGGCATACAATTATATGTGTTTCGAGCTTGCTATTTCGTTCTTAATCACATAAGAAAACAAGGCGAGAAATAATGTTTCGCCTAATGACTCGATCGCCGAGGCTTAAACTAAGCTTTGTCGAGGCAAATGAGGTTCGTAGCATTTTTCATATAACTTTTATACTTGTATGCACTTTCATTCACTTACTAGATGTCAATTAATCCAATTTTATGCCTAATTATCTTCCATCGAAAGTCCAAACAAAAAGCAATCTGCTCCTAGAATTAATCGAAGAAAGAACAAACTGAATCAGAGCTTGGCCCAGTATAGCAAAACTTTCTGAAGGGGTCTCGGGTCCGCCTAGGTGTAAGGACCTCCACCTAGGCGTGCACTCCTACTCCTAGGTGTAGGGGTGTCGTGCAGAACCCGAAAATGGACCAGTTTTGGCCATTTTCACCATAAATCTTTCAAACAAAACAAAACAAACTCGAAACCAACCACAAAACTGACTTAAACCAACCAAACATGTATTGAAGAGTTAAGGATTTCCTAACCCAAACATAGACAAAGAGGGAGTTAGGTTAATTTCCTAACATCAAATGAGAAATTTCCGTACATATAGGTTCCATACATGAATTTCATACCTTGATCTTCAAAGACTTGAACCAAACTTCGCTTCCCTCTCCCTAAATCAGAATGCTCCCAACCAAATGAGAAACTCCCTTATCTCTAAGACCATGTTTGGTCTCACCCCAATTTCGCTTAAGGCCATGTTCGCTTATCACACCTGACTTTCATTTCTCCTTTTTCATTTTAGTCCTTCAATTTCATTCCATTTACACATCAACTTATCCAATTCTTATAATAACATATTATCTTCTTGAATTATGACCTTTGGGTCTTTAATGTCAAATTTTACCATTTTAACCTTGGTACTTAAATTTTCGAAAAATGCAAATTTTACTTATATTATACCCTAAACATGTAATAAACTAGTAGGATATAATTTGGGGTGTTACACGGGGTAATTTGAATTATCAAATGTGTAGGTTTTGAATTGATTATTTTGTTGTTAACTTGGATGGTGCATCATCCTTTAAAGGTTTTAGAACTTTTGTGTAAGACCCGAGAAATTCCAATTTCTGGAAAAAGGGAAAAATCGTAATTTAATTTTACAAAATTGTTATTTATGTTAAAAATCCGGAATTTAATCTCTAGATCTCGGATGATGAAACGGATTTCACCATTGGAATCGTCTCACAAAATATAGCTAGCACGTAAAATTCTCAGAATTCGAGACAAGCTTGAAAGTTGGCACGCTTTTCGAGGCATCACGTTCGTGTCAGAACGACTTCGATGACGAAGTCACATATAACAAGTACTCATGTGCCATAAA
This sequence comes from Tetrastigma voinierianum, assembly GCA_016808115.1. NCBI lineage: Eukaryota > Viridiplantae > Streptophyta > Magnoliopsida > Vitales > Vitaceae > Tetrastigma > Tetrastigma voinierianum. Next base: position 193,522 of record JAEQBH010004470.1, read on the forward strand.
GTGGTATGAGAGAAATGATGAAAATGGATCACGAGATAGTGCCGAGGTCAAAACCGGAAAAGAGGGACAAATCGCAATTTAAAATTTGATTAAATGGGCACAAAAGACAAAAAAATGCTACAATGCTCATCTCCTACAATTTAAAGACAAAAAAACGTGAAAGGCAAAACAAGGGAGGTCCAGTAGCCGGAGGAAAACAAAAATGAAGATTTTCTTTAGAGAGAGAAACTTCTCTCTAAAATATCGCGCGATCCGACCGCTCTACGATCTTCTGACAGCAATGGTGCCGCTTCACGTGGAGCAAACTACGCGGTGACACAAGGATTGCGGAGTTTTTGACAAACTCCGAGAGGTAGGGGTTTCTCCATACTTGGGTTTTATTCCTTCTTTAAGTACTTTACGAATGTTTGAGTCGAGTGAGACCGTGAGGGGTTGGTCCGGGACGGCCCCAAAACCCGACCAAATTGATATCAATTTTTGGACAACGATTGGTGTACCGCGGATCGCCACGGCTGATGGGTTTTTCTAAGTTTGGAAATATTGAAATAAATCATTATTTGATGTGAATGAGGCCGGGAATGGCCATGAGTTGCGGGTTCACTAAGTGAATCGATGATTTGTGATTTTTAGGGAATAGTAACCGAGGGTTTCACTATTCCCGAAACAGTGTTCTCAAAAATAATTTTTGTGAATTAATATACACTGGGCTCGACTAATTCAAGTAGAATTGCTCTGTGGTTTGATCATTGCTTCATGAGCTAATTTTGTTGTGTATGAAATGAGAATTTACATGACATGATTGGTGTGAATTAACTGCTTTGTAAATATATGCAATGCTTATGTATTTACGTTAATTGGGATCGTATCGAATCGCAGATACATGCATTCCATATGCACTGAACACCCTAGACTATAGGAGTGAGTGCATGAGATGAGTATAGAGAAAACTAGAGGGTTGTCTATAAAAATATTAATTATCTGAGGGTAGCTAAAATTAAAATATCAATCATCGGAAATACTCTAATCGACATATTCATCGGGGCGGTAGTTCATAAACAAATAATATATCAATCGCTTCTGAGTCGCCCAATCGATATATATACATCTGAGGGTTGTCCACTAACAAAACAATAATTCTCATACGAGGCTTAGGCGAAAGTGTGAGAGAGCCTATGAGGACTCGTGATCCGAGCTGGTCACGCGTGTATATTCAAGTAGATCATGCATTTGCTTGAATGTATGTTTATTTTGGAACATTGTAATCGCACTTAGGTGGAGAGTAGCCCACTTAGGTAATTCCAATTACCGAGCATTAGCTCACCCTCGTCAAGGATATTATTTACAAGTGCATGTGCGAAAGATGCGAGCATTTCCGCGCCCAGAGACTGAGGACGGGGAAGAAAGCCGAGTTGTGGCTTTTGGTTCCCGATTTAAAACATGTATTAGAACTCTATGTTTGATATATGTTGTATAAGAGCAAAAAACATTAACTCTAGAATTATCGCATATAGCTGGATTCATAGCTGTATGTATATTGAGTATTGCTTATGGGCCCAAGTACGATACTCATGTGATTGGATATATTGGATTATATTGCACCACGGACATGATATGCGTGTTTTGTATTTCCGCAGAGCCTCGCACAAAGGAGACTCGCCCGATTTTCGTGAAAGTGCCCAGTCACCCGACATTCACAAGTATTCCGCGGCAGAAGTCAACTGACACCTAAGCTCAAGGCCACATTTTATTCCGTATTTCTATCGATTGTGGTCATAACATGAATCAATTAATTTATCTCTTTTAAAAACAGCTTACTTATAAAAATGATTGACAATAAATCGAAGCATGGCTTTAAAAAGAAAAAAAAAGTCACATTTGAGAATGATGGTACTTTTTAACATCATATATGTCTAGCTATGGTTTATGCTTGTTGAACAGGATTAAGAAATGAGAAATAAAATTTAAAAGTTCTTTTATTAAAAGAAATTTGTTTTTACTTAGAAACAAAAAGAGAACCCCATCTTGTCTTGTTTCTCTTATGCCATAAATTAGTAAATAAGATGTCTTTGTTTTAATTCATCATCCCTAAGCCAAGAGTCTTTCCACACACCAATATTATACATTTGCACCTGAATTTTCATCAAGGACTCATAATAGAAAAATCCTCTGCTCCTGAATTGTACATGGACAAGGTCAAGGTATGAGTTGTGCATGATGATTTCTAAGCATTCTTATTGTCTAGATTGAAATGCATTTTCTATAATTTTTCTAAGTTTATTCAGCTCTTTGCTCAAATGGGATTTTAGAGGAACCCATCAACTCACAATTTTGAGATATATCCATTGTTTGTTCTATAACAGCCACAATTGGATCAAAATTTTCAAGCACACTAATAAAAACTTTCTCAAAAATCTTCTTATCTGAAATTTCTTCTCCATACACCTTCATTTGATTTAAAAAGCTTCGTGAATCTTGTAGAGTTTCATTTCCTTCATCTTCATATTCTCAAATTCTTTTCTAAAAGATTGAAGCTTCACATTTCTTACCTTTGAATCTCCCACATATTCTTGAGAAACTAGGATCAGCCACAGCTCTATGCAACATGGAGAGAGCACTTGCATTCAACTTTTTATTTTCTTCTAACTTCCTTTGCTGGTTTTCACTCACCTCATATTCAAAATTTGGTTCTACATACCCATTTTCTACCATATCCCATTGAAACAAAGGGCCGTTGGACACTTACACTAGCATCACTTGTACTGGCCATGGATTTTCCTTCACAGATCCTCCTTCGAGCTTTGATACCCGATTTGTTGGGGCTGGGATTTTTGTTGCAGCAGAGATGATTATGGATGCAGCACCCTTTGCTTAAACTGCTGTAATTTCATGTGGGATTATCGCTACAGATCTGGAGCAAGAAAATCAAAGAAGAATAAGGAAAGAAACAAAGGAGATACAGAGCATTTTTGGGCAAGGAAAACAAGACAGCCTTTTTCCAGTTCTCTACGTCTTTTTTTGCATTCAGTTATACATGCTTTTTAATTTTTTATTACAAGAGACATGATGGGCCTAGAATTTTTTCAATTACGCCGAGAATTGATGAATTTGAGTCAAGATCAACAATCTGTTAGTGTATACTTTACGAAACTGAAAACAATCTGTGAAGAACTTAATTTACAAACCTGTTTTGCAATTGCAAAAAGTGTACATGTAAGGAGTTACTGACTTCATGCTTATCACCAGATGGAGTGTACTATGTCTTTTCTCATGGGGTTACATGATAGTTTCTCTCAAATTCGGGGTCAGTTGCTGCTAATGGATCCCATGTCACCAATTAATAAGGTCCTGTTTAGTAGGTAGAAAATTTTATGTTTTTTCTATTCAAACTTTTCGAAAACAAGCGAAAAACACGTTACACGGTAATTGTGACAAAAACAAATTTTGAAAACAAAGAAAATGAATTCACTATTTTCAACATTTTATATATGAATCAGAAAATTGTTCTTGTAATGTTTTCCTTGTTTTCGAATTAAATCAAAAACACGGGATTTGGTCGATTGGGATAAAACGAAAACACGGGATTGTGACTATTTTCTTCTTTCTTCCCCCCTTTCTCGTCTTCCACTTCCCGGGATTTTCTCTTTCTCATCAGCTCATTTAAAACACGAGATCGTGAGTAGTAACCCTCATTTTAACACATTTTTATCGTTTTCATTAACTTAATTTTCAAGAAAATGGTTTTACAAACTGGATTTTCTTATTCTTTTCAACCAAATTCAAGTACCTAAACGTATTCTTCTGAAAAAATGAAACTAAAGACAATACATCAAAATTTTCATATTCTCGAATTTCGGATAGCTAAAAATTCGAACTAGAACGTTTCAAAGTTCTCTGGTTTCTCAAGAGGAGCACCAGCGGAAACTAGGTATTCCAACTTCAGACACTGGCAATCCAATAGCATTTACTGTGAAAACTAATATTCCAAAGAGTAACTCTGAAAACTTTGGCACTTCTAAAACTAATTTTGCTGCTACCAATAAAGGCCAGAATCAAAATACCAATTACAAAGGTCAGAAACGTGAACGACCTTTCTGCACACATTGTCATCTTCTTGGCCATACAGTTGATCGATGTTACAAACTCCATGGTTATCCAACTGGATATCATCCATGACCACGCACACCGGCAAATGCTACTACTAATTTGGTTAATAGCAATCAGATCCAAAGTGCTTCAACACATTCTTCTGAGACTGTTTTGTCTAATCCGAATGTACAGTCTCCAATGGGTGATTTTCTACAAAACCTCAATTCAGGACAATACCAACAACTCATGACCTTATTGTCTAGTCATCTGGCAGCTGCTACTTCTCCCAGTACTCAGACAGAAGGCTCCGGTTCTTCTTTTCCTATAGGTACATGCTTTTCATTTAACTTGAATGCTGCATTTAACCGTCCCAACTATTGGATAGTTGATTCAGGTGCCACTAGGCATATCTGCTCAAATGCAAATGCCTTTGTATCAGTATATCCAATCTTCAACTCCACTGTGACACTACCTAATCATACCGTATATCAATCAATTTGTGTGGAGATATACAACTTATGGATGGACTAGTTCTCAGGAACACCTTATTTGTGCCTCAATTTCAGCTTAATCTTTTGTCTGTGAGTGCTCTCACTTCAGATACACAAGTCACAGTCAAGTTTCTTCATGATTCTTTCGTCATTCAGGAAGTGCAGGACCAGAGAGTGATTGGCAAGGGTGATCATGTAGGGGATCTCTACATTTTGCATTCTGATATATTGGCTTCTCATCCTTCAACTAATTCTACAACAGTTTTCAATCATGTTCAGTCAATTTCTCCTACTCTTTGGCACAAGTGTCTCGGGCATTTGTCTTACAAGAAATTGGGAATGTTGAAAGATGTTCTATGTTGTGATGCTTCTAAAGCTCATAAGGCTTCACCCTGTTATGTTTTTCCATTGGCTAAACAAAAGGAGATTATCTTTTACTTCTAATAACCATGTGGCTCATTCCCCTTTTGATCTTGTTCATTGTGACATTTGGGGGGCCTTACCATGTTGTTTCTTTTACACTGGCCACTAAACTATTTCCTTTCTCACCCTTGTGGATGATTGTACTAGATTCACGTGGGTTTATTTGCTCAAACAAAAAACTGATGCCACAGTTGTTATTCCCAGATTCTTCAATATGGTTGCTACTCAGTTGCAGTCTTCTATTAAGGAATTCAGGTCTGATAATGCTAAATAGTTAGCCTTCACAGAATTCTTCCATGAGAAAAGTGTCCTGCATCAATTTTCTTGTGTTGAACGGCCAGAACAAAATTCAGTTGTTGAGTGTAAGCATCAACATCTTCTCAATGTTGCTAGAGCCTTTTTTTTTCACTCTCAGATTCCTTTACCTTTCTGGACTGACTTCATTCTCACAGCCACCTATTTAATCAATAGAACACCAGCTCCTCTCTTGCACAATCAGACACCATTTGAGTTGCTCTATCATAAATCAGTGGATTATTCTTTTTGCTTCGAAGCTTTGGATGCCTGGCCTTTCTTCAACATATGCAGCTCACAAAACTAAATTCCAGCCAAGGGGGTTAAATTCTGTGTTTTTTGATATCCTCATGGGATTAAAGGCTACAAGCTATATGATATTCAAGCCAAACAATGTTTCAGTTCCAGAGATGTTGTTTTTCATGAGTCCGTTTTTCCTTTCCATACTGACTCTTTTGGATCAACTTAGTGATCCTTTTCCAGACTTTATTCTCCCTTATGTCTTTCCTTATACTTCACCTGACATCCCAGCTCCTTCTTTAACTCCTAATATTTTGCCTCAATCATCTTCCTCTCCTAGATCCTCCCCGGTAACATTTGTTGCCTCTTCATAGATCTACCAGACCCCATCGGCCTCCTACTTATCTTCAAGACTATCATTGCAGCCTCCTTTCCCATACATCCCCACCTCTATGCGCCTCCAAATATCCTTTATCCACTTGTCTTTCTTATCACACTCTCTCACCCTCTTATCAACACTTTGCTTTAAGTCTCTGCTACTTTTGGAGCCCTACCCTATCATCAGGCTGTGAAATTTCCTCACTGGTGCTGCAATGCAAGCTGAATTGGAGGCCATGGAATCTAATAAAACTTGGTCTTTGTGTTATCTACCTGAAGACAAACATACTATAGGGTGCAAATGGGTTTATAAAGTCAAATTTAATCCAGATGGTTCTATTGAATGCTATAAGGCCCTTTTGGTTGCTAAGGAGTATACCTAACAAGAGGGGCTTGATTATTTGGAGACTTTCCAGCTGCTAAGTTATTGCAGTCTTGTTGGCACTTGCTGCTACAGAAGTGGCATCTTGTTCAATTAGGATGTCAACAATACTTTTCTCCATGGTGACTTGTTTGAGGAGGTGTACATGGAGTTGCCCCTAGGTTATCTTTGGACGGATCCATTAATGACAAGAGGTTGGTTTGCAAACTGCTCAAGTCTATTTATGGATTAAAGCAAGCCTCTCGTCAATGGTATTCAAAATTTTCTCAAACCTTACTTACCTTTGGTTTCTCTCAATCTAAGGCTGATTACCCTCGAACACTAAAGGCTCTGTCTCCTTGTGCCCTCCTTGTCTATGTTGATACATTATTACTACAACTCCTAATCTCACTTGCTATTGATCAGCTCAAACACTCTACTTCTGCTTTTCACTTTAAACTCAAGGATTTGGGAACTTTAATGCTTTATCTCCTTTTGTTTAGAGATTTCTTCGTTTTTACCCTAATGGCATAGTCTTATCTCAACGCCATTATACACTCCAATTACTTGAGGATACTGGTTTTTTACTTTGCCAACCAGCTGCAGTTCCAATGCTTCCTAAGCTTAATCTTCGTTCTGATGAAGGTGATCTACTTCCAGATGTTGCTGCATATAGATGTCCATTGACAGATTATTGTATTTGACTCTTTCCAGGCCAGACATCATGTTCACCGTCCATAAACTCACCTAGTTTGTGGCATGCCCCATTTTGCCTCACTTGAAGGCTGCTCATCATTTATTGAGATATCTTAATTCACATCCTGGAAAAGGAATTTTTTTCTCTTCCACACTTTCTCTTCAAGTTAAGGCCTTTTCCGACTCAGATTGGGGTTCATGCTTGGATACTCGCAAATCTGTTACAGGATATTGTGTTTTCCTTGGGGATTCTTTTAATATCATGGCTTCCAGCTATCTACTGTTTCCTCTGTCCCCTAGCTGAGGCTGAATATCGTTCCTGCTTCTACTGCTAGTGAACTTGTTTGGATTCACATGTACAGTCCAGTTTGTACAGTTAGTCATTTAGAAGTTAAACTGATATTTTAGTTATTTCCAGCTGTACATCAGTGCGGTTAGACTGACTTTACTTTTGTCTGTACATATATACTTTGTTTTCAGTTTTAACATATACGAGAATTTTTCTCTCAAACATGTTCTGTTTCTAATACTTTTTTCATTCAATTATACATGTTTTTTAATTTTGTATTACAAGAGATACAACACAATCATAACACAACACTTTGTCTACACTTTTGGCTTAACCAAATACCGCAATACAAATCATAGTTTACATTAGTAAAAACAAACCTGGAGCATTACATTAATATCAACAAAGGAGGATTATTTATTGAAATAGACCTTCTGGAGAGTATCATTTGTTACATGCTGTATCCTGTTCGCTTCCAGAATCAGAGAAGCTTCCAAATTCAGCTTCTGCTGCTGTGTACGCTACACCTGAGATACACCCTATACTTACCCATGTAACAGCATCAAGTAAGTGGTGTGAGTCATGCAATCTGTGTGACTCTGTTTGTCTCTCTGTTTGCCGACTCTTCTCTTCTAGATCTATAAATACTAGTCCCCTTCCTCCTTGAGAGTAGGTTGTAACAGCCAGTTGTAAAACAAATTAAAGAAATCTATCTTTAATATAGAGATCCACCATGTTCTAACACTTTAGGACTTTTTAATTCATTTTCAAGCATCATTAACCAAGAGATTGTCTTAGAATCACCCTTGATGCTGCTGTTTTCAAGCTTCTAGACTCTTCTTCTAGATCTATAAATACTAGTCCCCTTCATCCTCGAGAGTAGGTTGTTATAGACAGTTGTAAACAATGATAAGAAACTATCTTTTAATATAGAGATCCACCATGTTCTAACACTTCAGGACTTTTTAATTCATTTTTAAGCATCATTAACCAAGAGATTGTCTTATAATCATCCTTGATGCTGCTTGGAAACTTGATTCTCACATGTCACAAGCAGGGAGTTGCAGTGATATCTGCAACACAACTGCCAAAGTTGGGTACTTGAGCATGAAGGAGGTAAGATCTGCTGGTTTGGCTTCCCAGTAACTGAATCATTGACTTTGTAGTATCAATTCTAGGTTGTCATTTTTAAAATTTTATGATGCTAAAGCTAAGGTTAATTGAATCATTGATCATGGTTCAATGTATCACCCCCTTTGGCACTAAGTCTGATACCCAATACCATCTTAGGCATTGCCTGCGACTGCAACTGTGACTTTGAACCATGTTATTGATGTGAGTTTATGCTAAAAGAAAACTATAGTGGTTTATATTCTTGGTATTTCCCATCGATCAAAAAAAAAAATTCTTGGTATTTCCCATCAGATGGTTTCTTAAAAAATATGTCACAGTTATCTAGAAGCTGGATGGTTTCACTTCTTCATATAACCGATCCTAGGTCATAAAAGGGATCTTTGAATTCTAATGTATTGTTTGTTGTCATCTAACCTCTAATGAGGACCTTTGGTAGTTCATTGTATATTCTGGTTTGGAAGAAAAGAAAAGAAAGAGAAAAAGAAAAAAAGTTCAGGTCTAGAAGCATATGAACCACTGCATGCAACAAGTTTCTTTGGGAAATTTGAGTTTAACATGTTAAGAAAACTTTAATAATATGTTTCATTTTGATCACATTATCCTCGAGGGATATCTTATTTTTCAGACTGATATATGACTCAGAATATATTTTAGTTTGTGGTTGTTAGATGAAAGAGATGGATACCATTTATCAAATTCCCCAAGAGTATAGTGATGTAAAGATTCCCACAATTGAAGATGCTCTGATGGTATTTTCTGGATCTCTTTTGCCAGCTACCTTCCATATCCTTTCTTACTAATGTACTTCTAACTGTTACACTGTCAATCTCTTTCATTCAATCTTCTTTTGCAGCAATGCCTAATAGCACTTGAGTCAAATGCCCTATTCACTCCTATCTATCGTTATTCTTGCTTTTTCTTCTATGGCTTCATCGATTGGTTTGTTTGATCATGGTTCAAATTGCTGTTCTTAGTTGATATCAGGTTCAGTTCAGCAGGCCACCCTGATGCAAAGACCTCCCTGTATGAAAAAGGACTCTAAAGGATATTCTTTTCTGTAGGAGATTTATTTTGTTTTCTTTTACTTTCTTTTTTCTTTTCTATTTTTAACTAAAAATGTGGATACACATGCACAATATAGTGCATTTAACATATTTTGTTGCACAAGATATTAATAGGAGAAATCAAATATAATTTTTGATAGTCAATAGTTGATTCTTTATTAACTAAGGAGGACAAATTGTTTCATATGGATTTGAACTATGCATAACGATATTTTGCTTTTTGGAAAATCTTCCATGATTTTACCTTCTGCAAATTGATACGTCTGTTATATTTCAGATTACATGTCTTTCCAAGATATGTAGACGTAAGGCCTTTTATGAACCTTTTCAGCTTAAGCGAACAAAATGTAGCAATTGTGTTGTATGGGCTTAAAGTGATAGTTTATCAAGGGATGCGATCAGACTATCATCTGATGTCACGGTAAGGCCCAGTTCAATAGCATTTTACATCTCCATGTTCTTTATCCTTTAAAAAGAAAATGTTAGATCGGTTGAGAAATGATTGCTCATTCTTGATGGCAGAATTCTGAGTTGTCTTTTAGTGTAGCCATTTCCGAGCTTGAAGAAATACTGACTTGTTGGCTGTGTTAGTTCTGATATCCTCTGCTGTGGCTTTAGTCTTGGTGGAAAATATGCTCCCTTTATTGAACAATAACTCAGTATAAAGAACTAAGAGATCGAAACTGCGTTTTATTCATCATTCCTATCTTGTATTTTTTCATTGTTACCATGAAAGACGGCAATTGTAAAATCTTGAAGGCTTAATTAACCTTAAGATAATCTCCCAGGATTTAGGTTACAAAAGTCTAGAAAAGTCCAATATTGTTCTGTGCAAGCATCTTATAACTTTTAAAGGTGACAGGCATGATAGGCTATAACCTCTCTTACCTAATGAAATCAAAAATAAGAGACTTGCTGTTAGCTCTTGAAAAGGTTTCTTGTTTAGTAAATAGGTTCATTTGGGAGCTTAGGTATTATATGGAGAAACAGAGGTTAGGATTAAGAGGTTGTTGTACCTTAAAGTGAAGTTTTAGAAGCTGAAAGCAAAGACGGAAACCATTTTCCCTAAACCCTCACCAGATCGATACAGCAGTTGAGTTTTCCAGATTCAGTAGACAAAGTTTCTTTCACTCAACCACCTAATAATAGTGATACCACAGTATACAAACATGTTAAATAAAACAACTGCAACATAGCATTAAGCATATGTAAATAAATGGAATAATGGTGAACCAATTTGTGGGGTAATTGTTGAATCTATGGAGATACCACCGCTTTGTTTCAAGAGCTGCAAATATGAGATTTGATGCCTGCCACAACCCAATAAAAAGCTTAAGCTTTTGAAGAATTGAAATGCAGATAATGGAAAAGAAGCTCACATTCAGAAAAGATCCAAAATTATGATTCTATATCTGAACTTTGTATTCTCATCAAAAGATCCAAACTAGTGTATTTTTTTTAATTTGTATTCTCATCTCTTTTTTATGGTTCCATATCTTGAAAATTATAAGCCCTAGTCTCTTCCTCCCTCCCCCCTCCATTCCCCAAACTAGTATACTTGATTGGTTTATCTAATTTTTATATGTAAAGATTTTCAGGGATCCAGATATACTTGGGATAGAGAATCATATGTTCATCTCATCTTGCAACTTGCCTTGTACTGTTTAGCATATATTCCTAGGAGTCATTGGCAGTGGTTATTTCTTTACATGTTGACCTAATATCTGGGATTTGCTCATTTTTAGTACATAAAACACAAAAAAAAAAAAAAAAAAACTAAAAGTAAAATGCGAAGATCTTACTCTTTCAATGGCTTCAAATGTGTTTTTCAGTGAATTTAACAATACATGGTGACATGTTGGATTTTGAAGCTTGAATCAGTTTTCTTGCACTTTGTTTGGGCTGTTGTGGGTCGAGCTGCCCAGTCAGCTAACAGACATTGAAGATGGCAATGCCTTCTATAACTTTTAATCTTTTTATTTATTTTTTATGTTTGGGTGTGTGCATAGTTTGGTTTACATGAAATACATCTAAGCTTGTTTTATTTAGCTGCTTCTCCTGTATTTTTTGTCATGGTTACCATGGAAAATTGGGATGAAGAAAAAATGCCAAGGAAAAAGGAGAGAAAATGCTAAAGAAATTTCCTCCCATTTTTTATTAGGTCCCCTCAAGGCACCGGGAAGTTTACCGATCAAGTAACTTTAGGGCCTCAGACAATGAGATGCGTGCAAGTTGTCCACGGTTATGAAACAAAAGAAATCCTTCCATTTTTCTCATATTTTATTTTCTTCAAATTTTCCAGAACCAAATACATCTAGTTTTTTTGATCATGCTATCTTTTGCAAAGTTATTTTAGCATAGAAGAGCAATTATGCACTAGTACTAGAGGCATATAACATGGCTCAACTACATTCCTGCAAGTTTTGGCTGATCCCATTGGCTGAAACCAAACATGAGAAAAATCACTCCGGGTTCCAACTAAAAAGCTCATAATCTCGCTCATGCAGGTAGGCTATATTGTGATGAATGATCCTTCTACGTTACTGGGGCTAGAACCAATTTACTGAGAATGAAAGGTGCCGAAATCGTTGGCATCTACTGCCCATTGATTGATGAAAAGCTTGTGAGAATTCTGCATGGGTATGAACTCCCTTTATAACTCTCTTCGTATCCACATTTCTCTAAGCATCTGTCAGCTTCTCTCATTGGCTCTATTCAAATTTTTTTTTCATGGTTTTTAATAGTAGGAATAAGAAGGTGTATGCCTGGACTAAGCAATCTAACCTTGCAAGATTTCTCTTTATCATGATAACATCTAAAATTTCACTAAAGAGATTTGAAATCATAAGGTAGAGTTTATTCTTACTTCTATGCTTGGGAGCTAGCTCTGTTTGTTTTTTGTTTGCCCTCTCCCTTTTTTTTGTTTTAGCCTGTGGTCGTCTCTGTCTATATACTTTCTGTATACTTTTGGGATTTAGGACTCTTCTTATGGATGTTGCTCTATTTTGCCTGAAAAATAAGACTAGACAGTCATACATATATATATAGAGAAATTAAAATAAGTATTATATCAAGGAAACTTGTGTTTTACCCATTCATTTGGGAATAATTACAAAATATATAAATAATGCAGAATACATGATTTAGTACAATTTGGTAGAAAAAAAATAATTATGTTTGAGGTATAGTAATGCATACCTAAGTACTACCTAGGCACTGTTCATTATACCCAAGGGATGAAAAAATATTTCCAATGAATGAATATACTCCAAGACTTAAATTTTATGGATATATTCGATATTGATGAGTCCAAACCATTTCCATTTAAATCCATTTTTCGAGAATATTAAGAACAGAATGTTGATTCATATGCGTAAATCTGATAATTTACTCAAATTTAATTTTTACGTAAAAATACAGCAGGTTGGTAATCCTAACAAAAATAAGAAGAAACAAAGATACAAATATAAACGAGGCCGAACCGCAGCTGAGTGGTGACAGGAAGCTATCAAGTCGGCACATCCGTCACGCCAATCCGAGGTCACACTTGAATCCGCTAATGAAGCAAATTGGAGTCACAACGAAATTCAGGTCAGAATCGGCAGAATGGAAAACAAAAAGAGGTTGCAACCACTCACCGAGGTCGCGACCAAGAGACCGCACGAGAAAGAGAGGTCGCAACCTAACATCGAGGTCGCGACTTGCAACTTGAAGCTTAGCTAAACAAAGTCTCTATAAGAAGAAATTGAAGTTGCAACCACTTTATCACTAAGAACTCCAAGGGAGGTCGCGACTACTCACTGAGGTCGCGACCTGAAGTAACACTAGGCATCATAAGTTCAAGTCACAACTAAGAAAATCGAAAGGCGACGTGAAACCCGCTGTCCTCACGAAAAAGTGAAGTCACAACAATCGAGTGTCAAGAACCTCAAGGGAGGTCACGATCAATCATCGAGGTCGCACTCCAAATCGCCATCAAAACCGTAAATCAAGGCTGCAAACTATGCTTTGAAGCAACCAGGACAACCCGCAACCCGAAAAAGAAAGAATCAGAGGTCGCAACATCATCCGGAGGGCGACTTGGAATATCGATTAGAATGAAAAATAGGTTGCAAGCGGAATTGAGTGCGCAACCTAAGATTAAGCATGCAGCGAGGACGAAAAGAGGTTGCAACTGAAAAAAAGAGAAGTCACAACTTTGGTTGAGGCGGATGAAAGAAAGCGAAGTGCATGACGTGAGACCTGGTCGCGACATCAATCCTGAAAACGGCCCGAGCAACAGGTGGCGACTACAGGCGTGTCGGCGACAAATCGAACCAACGAAGGACCTAGTCACGATTGAAGAAGTTTGGTTGCAACTTAACAAAGGCAGACAAGGGAGAATCAGGTCGCGACCAACCACTTTAGGTCGCGACCTCGAACAGAAAACTGGATCTTTTCTTTTGAAAAATATCCACCTGGCGCTTTATGGATAAGGACCATCTTCTTTTAGATAGTATAAATAAGACACTTTTAGAATTGTATAATAGGATCTGAATATATGAACTGTGCAGAAACGATAGAAGCTGGAATTTATTCATAATATTTTCTTCTTAGAATTGCTGCCTGAAATTTTATGAAATCTAGACAAATTTCTAGAATTCATTTCTTCTCAGTTTTGTTACATCTACAGTGGAAGTACTTGATCGATACTCCATTGTCGATTGTAATAAGCGTGTGGCTCACGAAGCTTCACGAGAAATGACTTCACGAGTCGATTCTGATCTTTCACGCAAATTATAGAAGGTATTTGGATTGGAGTATTTGATTGTGTTGATTTTGAATCGATAAGTTCTAATGATAATGCTTGAATACCGGTTTGAGGAGTGTATCTAGCTCACGATTTCGGGATGCCCTTTGCGTGACACGAGTTGGAAGTCACGAGGCTTGGAGCATTTGCTTGTGGTATGTTAATTTTACCATTAATGAGCTGGCGAGCTCACGAGGTTTCTTAGATAAATCCCCCAATTCTCTCATAATTGAAGTTGGAGGGGAGTATTTATCAAATTAAATAATCAGAGATTTCACCTTAATCTAAAGGTTAACTCCCAACCCTGTGTTAGCTGAGATCTAATCAAGGGAAAGGAAGAACTAATAAATTTAAAGGATGAGCCATCAATTGGTGGTAGAATTTTGCATTAGCCGGATAAGGGAGTAAAGTTACGAGTCACCAAGTTTCTAGGTGTGAAGTATTGAGAAAGAAAAACACCTAGATCTTGCAAGAAGGTCGAGAATACCAGTAGCTGATTAGATCTTGACTTCGAGAGAAGCAAGGAACCCCTAATCAATGAAAATGGAGAAATCCAACTGCAAATTCAGGCAATCTTGGACAAACCCATATCCGGCAGTAAAATAGAGCATTGCGTTTAAATGTAGAAATTGACTGCTTCACTGTATTTCTTTGTTTGGTTTCGTTTCTCACAAGAAATGGATTTGATTCAGTATTTTGTTCTTGATTTTTGTTTCATAATTCTTCTAATATTCCATTAAAATTTCGTCTATGTTTAATTTTCAGTCTAGGAATTTTACTAATTCTAGATTTAACTCTCATTATCACTTTTTAGTCCAAATAGCATAGAACTTAAGTAGTTGGGGTAGTTGATTTCCAATTCTTGAAAATCTCTGTGGGAATGATACTTGGACTTACATTCAGATTTTACTACTTGTATGACCTATGCACTTGCAGTATTATAGACTAAACCCATATTTTTAAATTTCATGAAGGGATTAATTAATCAAGTAAATCTATCCAAGTGACTTGGCTGCAAGAGAAATGTAAGGATCTTGTAACTATGTACACTTGAGGGTTTTAGTACATATGGAAAAAAGACAAACAAGTTTTTATGATACTTCTTTGGGGATTAAATAGTCTGTGGTAATTGTTTCATCAATTTGTATGTGTCATTTGGTCCAACATCAGAAGTTTTGTAAGGCGTGATTCTTAGAAGTCACGAAAGAATTGAATAAATCAATATTACGACAAAGAAATGTTAATTTGGACATTTTCTCGAATTGAACAAAGAAAAAAGACCAAAAATAGTTTTACGCGTGGAAATTTGTTAATCTTGCAGTCTTTAACAAGCCATATTGAAATAATTTTTGTTCGAGCTAATCACTGATGTCTGAGCGTGTTTGATTTAGGAATCCTTTAATGCACGAGGAAGCGGGATTCATACACATTCTTGCGAGACCTTTGAATTGGAAAGAACACTTTCGGAAGTTTAAGAAAAAGACTAAAAGAAGCGAGAGAAGCGGCCATGGCGGAGGAGATGCATGACGGACGAGAGAAGCGGGATAGCGGCGAGAAGACCTCTATGTGAGGCCATGATGGAGGGTGCGGAGCTGTGTGGGGAGGAATGATACCTTGATCAGGAGCTGACCTACAGTGGATAAATAACTTGAATTCTAAAACCAGCTTTGATAACAATGATACGGTAGCATCGGGTTCACTTTGGCCCTGCTTGAAGACCCCACTTGAGCACTGGGTAGATTTCTCGGGATGGCGAATCTGATGAAATTTGAGATGGTGTGAAGACAGTGATAAAGTTGCATCTCTTCCCATTTTCCTTAAGAGATATAGCAGCCACATGGTATGAGTCATTACCATATAGTTCAGTTGATACTTGGGAAGAGCTGGTGGAAGCATACTTAGGCAGGTTCTTTCCCCCATCACTCACCTCTGAAAGGAGAAGAGAGATAATAGTGTTCCAACAAGGGGAAGATGAGAGCCTATATATAGCCTGGGAGAGATTCAAGAGGCTGCTGAAGAGGTGCCCTATGCATGGAATTGATTTAAAAACTCAGATGGACATAATGTATCATGCCTTAAATGATACATCTAAGGGCATTATTGGCTATCTTTGGAGCATTCAAAAGAAAAGAATCTTTGAAGGCTAAAGACGATAGAGGACGACCAAGTGCAATATAAAGTCTCCATACGAAACTTTAAAGGCGGCAGCCGAGAGGAAAAAGAAATTAATAGAGTTGAGTAAAATAGCATTTGCTATGGGCGAAGTTAGATGCCATCATGCATAGGATAGACGAGACAAAAGAGCGCACTCTGCTTTCGAGGAGATAGGAGCAGTGGAAAGAGAAGAAAGAAGAAGAAGTGCTGAGGTGCCTAATGAAGCGAATGATTATGGAGTGGAGGAGGCTAAATACATGAATGAGCCAAGGAGTTATCAGTTCAAGCCGTCGACCTACCTACACCTCTGGCCTTCGAGGAACCATGAGAATTTCTCATTCGGTGGAGGAGGCGCCTGAGCTGAGGAATGGACGAACCTCGGCATGGATATCACCCATCTGGGGTTCCAACAACGAAACCTTGACAAGGGGAAGGCATAAATGAATATCGAAATTGAGAGGAGGACCCGACCATTTGAAGAACAAAATCTTTGCGAGTTCATAGGAGACAACAAGAGACTTATACACTTCCATGAACAGAAATTGTCTAACTTGGAAACTTTCATGTCGGATACGCAGATGTTTCAGAAGAATACCGGTGCCTCATTGAAGAATTTGGAACCTGGTAGAGGTGACCTGGCCCTCGATATCGCAGAACGAGCAGGATGCATTCCTAGTGACGCGAAAACCGAAGGGTGCATGGCGATTCGGTTGAGAAGTGGGAAGAAATGAGTAGCGGCGGGAGGAAGAAAGAAGAGACTAATGCAAACGGGAAGAAAGCTGAGAAGAAAAAAGATGCTTGGGCATGAGGACCACGGATGCAAGATGAGATCTGGTAGCGACCCGGGAAGGAAGTAAAGACGAAGCGAAGGAAAAGTACAAGACTATACTCCTGTAATTGCCATTTCCCCGAGACTCTATAGAAAGCGAGGGAAGAACAATTTTCTAGATTCTTGGATATCTTGAGAAGGTAGAAATCAACATCCCCTTTCGAGAAGCGATCAACCAAATGCTAATTATGCAAAATTTCGAAGAGATTACGGCGAGAAGAAAATTGCGGCGAGGATAGTGAACGGTGCCACTTGCGATGCATTGATTGGCGAAACTTCGGCAAAATGAAAGACCCGAGGCGGTTTACCATTCACGCTCAATAGGGAAGTATGAGTTAAAAAGCCTTGTGTGATTACGGTGCGATATAAATTTGATGCCTACATCCGGTGGTGCCTGGTGAGTTTGGGGAACTCACCCCAGCGACAATTATCTCTTTGCGGATGGTGACGGATCAATGGTGCAGCGGAGGGTATGCCCGAAGATGGCGCTGGTGAGGTGGGCGGAATTCATCTTCCCTGTGGACTTTGTGATCATGAAGATGGAGGAAGATGCCCAAGTACCTCTGCTACTAGGAAGACCTTTCTTAGCAACTGGAGCAGCCTTGATCGATGTGTAGAAAGGTGAAATAACCTTAAGGGTGGGGAATGAAGCTGTGCAATTTAAGTTGAATAGGAGTTTGGAACACCCTGATGTAGATGCTGACACTTGTATGACTGTAGAAAACAATAGTCTTCTCAGTCTTGAGTTAGATTCTGACTATAACCCTTAACATTCAATCAATGAAACTGAGCTAAATTTCTAGTATCTTGAGAGTCTTGATTGTGAATTGTTGCCTTCTAGTTTATATGACCAAGAAACAGTCTTAAGCATAAATGAAAACAGTCAAGAAAATGTATGCAGCCAAGAAGAGAAAGCTATTGAGCAAGAAACTAGTGCAGAAGGGTTAATACTGAAGGAATTGCTTGGTAACACGAAATATGCTTTCTTAGCACGAGAAGAGGAAACCGATCATATGGTGCATTGGTAGGCCCGAAGAAGAAAAGGCATTGCGAGGTTCTAAGGAAATACAAAGAAGTTATTGCTTGAGTCATTGAAGATCACGGGAGTATCAGTTCATCCATTGCATGCCTGAATATTGGCTGAATGAGAGGCAAAAACTTCTAATGAGCATCAAGGGGTTGAACCTGTAATGAAGAAGTTGTCGAGAAAGAAGTTACGAAATGGTTGAATACGGAGGGTTTTATATATGCTATATCGAGGATAGTTCTTGGGTGAGCCCGATCTGTGTAGTTCCCAAGAAGGGTGGATTCCAACTGTGATCTAAATGAAAAGAATGAATGATTCCCTCTGAAGCTGTGACGGGGATGGAGGTGTGTATTGACTACAGAAAATTGAATAATGCAACCATAAAGGATCATTTTACCCTTCCTTTCATTGATCAGATCTTTGAGATGAGTTGGCTGAGGACACCCTCACTTACATTTCCTAATGATAGATACGGATATAACCAAATTGCCATTGCACTGAGGTCGGGAAGACCACTTTTACATACTTTTAAATTTTGGTACTTTTGCTTTTAGGAGAATGCCATTTTGGTTTTGTGTAATGCTCTTGGTACATTCAAAAAGGTATGATATATTCTCACGATATAGCGAGGAAGAAGTTATGGAAATTTTCATGGATGATTTCCGCGATTATGGATCTGGATTTTGAGGTACTTTTGCTGGCAGACGGTTCTTCAAAGATGCCGGGGCAAAGATCTAGCTACAGATTGGGAAAAATGCCATTTATGGAGACAAAATTGTGTCTTAGGGCATATGATTTTGCGAGTGTAGTAGATCAGCAAAAAGTTTCAATTATCAAAATCACAGTACCTGACTACGAGTCGAGGAATAAGGAGTTTCTTGGGACGTACTAAGCTTTAAGATTTATGAGACTTCTCAAAAATTTTGCTGAGCCACTATATATGCAGATTCTTTGGAAAAAGGATAATAAGTTCAATTTTGGCGAATCTGTCAAAATTCTTTTGAAAGATCAAATCGAATTAGTTGAAGCTCCGTCATGGCAGCAAAGTGGAATAGAAATTTGAAATTATGTGTGATGCCGGTGAATTATCTGATAGGGCTTGATCTTGGAGACAAGCGAAGAAATTGTTTAAAGCCATATACTATGCGACAAAGCCTTCAATGAAGCCGCAAAGAAAATTATTCAACCCTTTGAAAAGGAGATGTTGGCGTGAAGTATTATTTTCATGTGAAGTTGAGACCATACATATTGGGATCCACAATATCATTATCACACTAATCATGCAAACTAATATCGATGGCAAAGAAAAGCAAAGCCAAGACTTATCGGTGGAGTGCATTATTGCGGGAATTTGATCTAGAAATTAGAGACAGAAAGGTTGTGACAATGTGATAGGCGATCACTTGTCGAGTGGAAAGAAACATACGTACAAGAAGAAGAAGAAATATGAAAATTTTCCAGATGAGCAATTATTCCAACTGTCAGTTCAGTCACCTTGGTATGCTGATATAGTGAACTTCTTAGCTTGTGGAATTATGCCACCAGAATTTAGTTACCAGCAGAGAAAAAAGCTAGGGCGACGATGGGTAACATACAGGATGACCCATTGCTATTTAGAAAGAGGAGGCGATATGATTATCGGAAAGGTGTGTGCAGGTGAAGCGACCTTAGATCCACACATGAATGTCATGCATCACCATATGGAGGGCACTTTGCGGGAGACAAAACATCACACAAAATTCTCCAGTCGGGATTTTATTGACCTACTATTTTCAAAGACTGTTTTGAATGGGTAAAGCTGTGTGATCAATGCCAAAGAATGGGAAATATCAGCAAAAGGCATGAAATGCCCACGCAAAGTCTCACGGTGGTCTTAGGTTATTTGATGTTTGAGGATTAGATTTTATGGGACCTTTTCCACCTTCATTTGGAAATTTATACATACTCTTAGCTGTGGATTATGTATCCAAATGGGTTGAGAACAACGACTTGTCGAAGCGATGCTACTTACAGTTGTGGGTTTTTACAAAGAATGTATCAACGGGTTTGGGATTTTGAAAACTATGTCAGTGATGGAAAGCCATTTTGCAAATAAGGTGTTTAGCCAGACTCATGAAGGCGAATGGTATCAAACACATTATGAGCTTGAGTTTAGCATCCTCGAACAAATGAAGCGCATTTGAAATCTCAAGCAAAGGAGATAAAAGAATTCTTGAAAAACGTAAATTCAGCATAAGGAATTGGTCTCTAAAGCTTGATGATACACTGCGGGCATCTGAAATGCACTTTAAAACTCCCCATGGAATGTCCCTTACAAGCTTGTCTTTGGAAAGCCTTGTCACCTACCTCTTGAGCTAGAATATAAAGCTATGTGGACCATCGAAAATTTGAACTTGACTTCAAAGTTTGCTAAAGAGAGGAACTACTCTAGCTAAATGAATTGGAAGAGTTGAGGAATGAAGCCTATGATAGTGCGAGTCCTACAAAGATAAAACAAAAAAATAGCATGATCAAAGTTTTGAGGAAAATTCATGAGAGTCGAGGTCTGTTAAACTCTAGGCGAAACTCTTTTCGGGTAAGCTTAAATCAAAATGAAGTGGACTACTATCGGTGGTATCAAGTACAACCTTTGGGAAATAACATTGAGAACCGGCTTGATCATAGGAGTTCAAAGTTAATGGTCGGAGGAAACTAAGCTACTACACAGGAGGAATACAAATGGAAGAATGACTCCTAATTCTGAATGAGGAAATTTGAAGAAACAAAAAAATAGAAGCAGCAAGTCCAGCTAAAGACTAAAAATTGAGCAGCTTGATGGAAGGCAATCCACAACAGTTTGTTTTAAGTTTTCCTTTATTCTTTTGGGTGTGATAGTTTTTCATAGTTTTGTGAGATGTATTCAATATTGCTTGAAGTTAAGAAATTTTTTTTTAGTTTTGCAGGACAATAGGAGAATGCAAGGGATGAATAACCACAGTCAAACTTCCAATCTGCACAAGAGACAAAAAGGGGCAGTATATTTTTCTTTGATTTATTTAAATTTTGTCTCTGAAAGCATGATTGAAAGTTTGGGGGAATTTCTTTTAAATTTTCTTGCTTCGATATGAATATGATGCATGATTGGATCTATTTGATGAATTGTGTTTGTTTGTTTTTTATTGGATTTGGTGAATTGAAATCTCTGGACAATTAATTGTTGAAAGAGGCCTGGATAGAAATAATGAAACTATAATGAGAAAATTTAGTCGTAACTTAAATTTATGAGGGAATTAAAATTACGGTAACATAATAATGTTCAAGTCATTGACATGAAAATGGCATTGAATCACGAAAATTTAGAGAAAAAAGTCACAACAATGAAATTAAAGTTGTGACCACATAGCAGGTCGCGACAAAACCTGTAAGTTGCGACCAAAATTGTCCAATTATCAATAAAAATGGATTTTAGACCTATTATTTGGGCATACCAGTATTGAAGAGAGAGCCCATTGCAAATCATTTGAGGCTAAAAATTTAATGTCGAGACTCCTCATATCACAATCATGACATAGGCTCAGCGATCAAATTTCAAGTCATCTTTAATCCAATCCCATGTTTCCACCTTTGCATCATTCGTTTAGAATTCTTGATATAAATTGTCAATAAATACAGAACCAGAAAATGAGCCTTGGTTAAAAGAATCAGTTTAGGTTGCTTGGTTTCGAAAAGAATAACTCCAGAACGTTCAATAATTCTCGAGGCTTGATCAAAATTCATACCGATTTCGAATCTCTGCGGGAAATAGTATGCGGCTTAAATCCGAGAATCACCAATTTAATTCAGTCGTTGGAAATAAAAAAGGGAATTAAGGACTTTGCCATTCCCAAGAAAAGCAAGATCATTATAAAAGGATGGAAAGACAAAGGAAAAATAAACAATGAGAATGAAGAAGAAGGAGAATGAGGAAAAAGAACAGTTCCAAGAGTGCAATTGCAGGGCGGAGTCGAAAAACAAACCAACTCTAGTCATGATTCCATACAACGCTCTATTATCAAGAAAATGGATGATGGGAAGGGAATTGGAAGGGTTAACCAGAACTCCATCATCGGCGGAACTCCAGCGAGTTTAAGGAGGGCTGATTTGTTGAACAACGATTATGACCCCCTCCCTCTGCATAAATCGAAGACTTGGGGAACTGATAAAGCAGGAGCTACAACCTTTAGGAGGAAGATGTAGGGTTTTAGATCAAGAAATAGAGAGTTTTTCCTTTGGATTAGTTACATTCCTTTTTGTAATTTTAGCATCAGATAAAGAAATCAGATCGTAGAATCGTGAGATGTTTTGATATTTGAATAAAATTCTTGTTGATTAACAAATTGATTCTTTCGGTTCACAAATTGTTCTGCTGAGAATTGGCTTATGTTTGTGTGTCATTTCTGTTGCTATAAAGCAATGCGTACCTTAAACAATACGAGGAATCGCTGACGAATGAACAATTCTATTTTATCCAATATATGTCTGAGCGAATGGGGTACATTAATAGCTGGAATCAGAAGTTGCAGCCTGATGTTGGACCAAATGACACATACAAATTGATGAAACAATTACCACATGACTATTATTTAATCTCCAACAAAGGTATCATAAAACTTGATGTTGGAGCAAATGACACATACAAATTGTAACTGACACTGAGTTCAAAAGAAAAAAAAAATCTACTCTAAACTATACAAAAAGGAAAAATAATTGAAATTGTAATGAAGAGGAACTCAGTGTATATTTTAGAGTGATTTTCTTTCTTTAACTTTCTTTTTCTTTATTTTTTATTTTATTTTATTTTGGATCTGAATCTATGGCTGTGCGAAGCTTGATGAAATTTGGAATTTATTCATAATATTTTTCTTCTTTTAAAATTCTTGCTGAAATTTTATTAAATCTAGACAAATTTCTGGAATTCATTTCTTCTCAGTTTTGTTACATCTACAGTGGAAGTACTTGATCGATACTCCATTGTTGATTGTAATAGCAGTAATGGAAACCTTGACTTTACCCGAAATGACTTGCGAGTCGAGTTCTGAGTCTTTCACATAAGTATAGAGAATTATTTGGATTGGGGTATTTGATTGATGTTGATTTGAATCAATAAGTTCCTAATAGTAGTACCAAATACCGGTTCGGAGTGTATCTAGCTCGATTTCAGAGGTGCCAGCACAAGTGACATAGAGTTGGAGATTCTTGAGAGCTTGGAGCATTTTCTTGTGGGTATGTTAGGCTACCATTAATGAACTGCTGAGCTCTGAAGGTTTCTTTAGATAAATCCCCCAATTCGCTCATAATTGAAGTTGGAGGGGAGTATTTGTGACGCCCCAAACTCGGGGTGTTTGTTGACTATCCGTCAACCCGCGGAATACTCGTGAATGTCGGGTGACCCGACATTTCTGGCATCGAACAAAATCTCAACTGCCCTTGCCCTTACATATTATTGTTATTAAATTGCATATACGCTTGTAAGGAACCTGCCCAAAATACAAAACTGCATAAGCTTTGTCTAAGCAGGTCAATATAACTTGATCTATGATTCACTTATTACTTGGGCTCATAAACCAATACTCATAACATACCAATATCACAACTATATTCCAATTATCTCCCAATAATTCAATAGTTGATTACACTTTTATACAAACATATATTAAAATACACAATTCTAGCCACATGTTATATCCAAAAACCATCAAACCACAGCACGGCTTTTCTTCAAAATCGGTCTCTAAGAAGTAGTCTTCAGCAGCCCACATTGCACGAAAAATAGTATCCTCGACGGGGTGACTGGCAGCACCGGTAGTGGAATCACCACAAGTGGTACACTCTCCTTTAGGAGTGCAATCTGATGCTCCAAGTAAACACGCACTCAGTAAATGTGTGATCCTGCTTGAATGTCACATGTCATCCCCCATGTCTCGAGTCACGAGCTCCCTCACACTTACTTTAAGCGTGTATGAAAATAATCATTTTCAAAACAAAACTTGTTGTTTTCCAAAATATACTACCGAAGTGTCGGTAAAAATATGGGACTACCCTCCGAGGCGAATGTGTTGGAGAGACCTTAGAGGAAGCAGTCCTTGGTCCCCATCCGAAGTGATACGTTGGGTAGTCTCCCAACCCCATTCTCCGGAAATTCATCCTGTGAAATTTCCTTCGCAAAACATGTTCGTTTTCTTGAAAACTCGTTTCATGCACTCACACCTAACTTCTAGGTTACCCAGTGCATATGAAATGCATTATGATGCCATTTCAACACAATATATACAATATGTCATATACATATTCTCAATCAACTACAATTACACGCATGTAATTCAACACATCACATATCACCCAATTTAGCTCATTTGAGCAATTTACATTATCATCTCCAATGGCTTACAAACACAATTTTATTCCATATAATTGTGTCATTGTGTTAACACATTAAATCATGTCTTAACCTATCTATTTCCACACATACCAAGCCAATCACATTTCCACACAATTCAATCCATTATACAAAATTAGCTCACGTGGGCTAATTAACAAACACAAGCAATTCGATTTGAATAACTCAGCAGACACATTGTTCACAGAAATTTTGATTTTGGTGTCAACATTCACGTGAGACGGTAAAACCATAGGTTTCTTTGTTCACGGCCTCTCAATTTCTCGGTTCACTTTGTGAACCCAGGGTTTCTGACCATTCAAGGCTCATTTAATCAATACATAATTTATGGCATAGAGTATACCAATTAACCACCCAGCTTGACCCGCGACCTCCCGGACACCAAATTTTGGATTCCATAAATTCAAACAATTCGGTCCCATGTTTTGGGACCGATCAAACGGCCGTTCAAGGCCTCATAACAACCGAAACATCGAAAAACACTTAAATAAAGTGTAAAACCCAAGTAGGGAGAAACCCCTACCTCTCGGAGTTTGTCAAAAACTCTTTCAAAAGCAGAAATCCACGCGCGACTCGCGTAGAACAACTTTCCTTCGCTCAGACGAATTCGGCTGATTAGGTTGCCGATATTCTAAAGAGAGGGTCCTTCTCTCTCTTGAAACTCCATTTCATCCCCTTGCCTCCAACCCCGGTACTGCCCGGTCTGTCCATTTGGTGCTCTTTTGAAGAAGACAACACTATTCCACCTTGTCCTATTATCATTTAAGTTTCCAAAAATGACATTTATGTCATTCTTTTCCCAGTTTTGACATTCGGCACTGTCTCGGCTGTCCATTTTCATACTCTCTCTACTCATGCCACTTATGGAACATGAGTACATGTTATATGTGGCTTTCGTCGCATCGAAAATCTTTTTACGGCACCCGAAACACGATGCCTCGAAAAACGTGCCAACTCCGACTGTCTCGGAATTCGACGAATTTCGACGTGCTTGCTAGATTTCGCGAGACGATTCCAACGGTGAAATCCATTTCATCATCCGAGATCTAGAGAATAAATTCCAGATTTTTAATCGAAATAACAATTTTGTAACTGAAATTACGATTTTGCCATTTTTTTCATAAATTGGAATTTCTCGGGTCTTACATTATTTATCAAATTAAATAATCAGAGATTTCACCTTAATCTAAAGGTTAACTCCCAACCCTGTGTTAGCTGAGATCTAATCAAGGGAAAGGAAGAACTAATAGATTTAAAGGATGAGCCATCAATTGAGTGGTAGAAATTTTGCATTAGCCGGATAAGGGGTAAAGTTCTGCGGTCTGGGATTTCTGGAGGTGTGAAGTATTGAGAAAGAAAACTGCCTAGATCTTTTGAAGGTCGAGAATACCGGTAGGCGATTAGATCTTGGTCGAGGAGACGAGGAACCCACAATCAATGAAAATGGAAATCAAGCGCATTGACGATCTTGGACAAGCCCATATTGGTAAATAGAGCGTGGGTTTAAATGTAGAAATTGGCCTTCCTTTATGTGTTTCTTTGTTGGGTTTCGTTTCTCACAAGAAATGGATTTGATTCAGTATTTTGTTCTTGATTTTTGTTTCATAATTCTTCTAATATTCCATTAAAATTTCGTCTATGTTTAATTTTCAGTCTAGGAATTTTTCTAATTCTAGATTTAACTCTCATTATCACTTTTTAGTCCAAATAGCATAGAACTTAAGTAGTTGGGGTAGTTGATTTCCAATTCTTGAAAATCTCTGTGGGAATGATACTTAGACTTACATTCAGTTTTACTACTTGTATGACTATGCACTTGCGGTATTATAGACTAAACCCATATTTTTAAATTTCATAGGAAAGTTAATTAATCAAGTAAATCTATCAAGTGACTTGTTGCCAAGAGAAATGTAAGGATCTTGTAACTATAGTACGCAGGGGTTTTAGTCTATATGGAAAAGACAAGCCAAGTTTTATGATACCTTTGCTGGGGATTAAATAATAGTCCTGTGGTAATTGTTTCATCAATTTGTATGTGTCATTTGGTCCAACATCGGATATATCGGTGGATATTTTTACATAAATATCGATAAAATGGAATTTATATAAAATTCATAAAAATACTTTTAAAAAAGTTTTAAAATGATAAAAATATTTTTACATAAATATTTAGAATTCACTTTTGAAAATATTTTTATTGAGCTTAAACAAGACGTAAACTTAAAGTAATTTGCGTTATAAAAAATAATATAATAAATTAGGACAAAATATAGTACAAAGAAAAGAAAAATAATAATATAAAGCTACATGTAGATGTTGTGAATATAATAAAATAAATAAATATTTGGTTAAAAGACATTAAATATCCCTAAATTTGTGAATCTAATATCTCCTAATTTTGGGGCTGATTGTCCTTCACAAATCCTCCTTCTCTGATACCGATTTGTTGGGGCTGATTATTGTTGCATCAGAGATGATTATGGATGGCAGCACATTTTGCTTAAACTGCTGTACTTCACGTGGGATTATCGCTACAGATCTAGAGCAAGAAAATCAAAGAAGAACAAGGAGAGAAACAGAGGAAATATAGAGCATTTTTTTGGGCAAGGAGAACAAGACAACCTTTTTCCAGTTCTCTACTTCTCTTTTTCATTCAATTATACATGCTTTTTAATTTTTTTTTTCAAGAGATACAATAGGAGCATTACACATGCTTTTTAATTTTTTATTTCAAGAGATACAATAGGAGCATTACATTAATAAGGAAAACAGGAGCACCAGTTTTTTTCTTTTTTTTTTTAAAACACATAGAACGCATAAAACACTAAATCTAGAGAACAATAATAGTTTTTAGAAAATACCAAAATGATGTTTTCTTAATTTTTAATATCCTAATTTTGTGGTGTTTTTTTTACATCTATTTACAGCATTGCAAAGTTGTAATATGTTCCCGGGGAAACTCCTACCTGGTTCTTTCCTATGCCATCTGACTCTTTAGCCACTTAGCCACTTCTTATGGACCTAATTTTGTTGTATTGAAAACTCTTAACTTGATAATATTGTCAGGACTATCAGGTAGTCTAAGTCGAGCTCTTGTCTCATTTTTTTTTTCATCTTTCCATGAAAATGTTCCACTTCAAAGTCAAAGTCAAGCTTTAATAATGTTCCCTCATGATGGACCCTTGATGTTTTCCACTTCCACCTAATATTGATAGATTTTTTTTCAGTTTCATCTAATTTAATTAACCACATACCAATAGGAATATAAAAAAATACATAACTTCCCTCTAAAACTAGTTTTTAAATGTTAATCAAAAGGTGATTGAACAACATAATCAATCAAATTATGCGGGAAGAAAAATACCAGAATCTACATACCTCCAGCCATTGTTAGAAATCGAAGCTGGAGCTTGGGAAATATTTTGGTTCTTCTAAACCCTTCTCAAATAATTTGATGGTGATTTTCTTTGTATTTTTTTGAGTAGGCAAGGGACCCAAAGTATGCGGTGTCTCTTCTTTATATGGAGACCGGCCATCACGAGGTCTTCGAAGAGTTGCAGGGTTGAGGGAAAGGTGTTATGGGAATTCAAAATTTAAATTCAAATGTTCATGGATCACATAACATTCTCCGCAGTCCATATAGTTCAACACCTATCATAAGAGCAAACTAAATATATAGAAATCATGGCGATAGGTCCTCTTATAGTGAGTAGTATCTTCCATGTATTACAATATATCCAAGTTCCTCCAACACAAACCCTTAAACTTAATGAATAAACCATATGTTTATTCAAGGTCCAAAACTTAATGATATTTCTCAAATTAATAATAATATCCCGAAATATCTGAATAGTATAAATATCACTCTTGAATAAGAGTTTTATTTAAAATAATGAATATGCGTACAATAAAATTACATCGTGGAACCAAAGTCCCATTTGTACTACATGATCCTTAAAATACTTAAGGTAGCATGCCTTTAGTTAAAGGATCGCAATCATCAACTCGATTAACTAATGTGTTCAATGACCACTTTCATTTCTCTAACCGTTCTCTTATGGCTAAGTACTTAATGTCGATATGCTTACTTGGACTTATGCTCTTATTGTTCTTAGCCATAAATGCAGCGGCGAGTTATCACAATGCAACTTGATAAGCCTAGATCTCGAATCCACAATTTAAGCTGAGATATGAAACTCTTTAACCATACACCATGGTAGCCTCAAAAAACGGGATCTGAACTCGGCTTCAGTGGGTGCGGTCAGGTCTGTTTATCTCAAGACAAGCTCCATCATTTGCGTATAACGGGCGTTGATTTTCGGTCAGCCTTGCGACAAAGTCGCGCCGGTGTGATCACCTCAGGCTATATGTTAGTCATACATAAGCCATGTAATCCTTTGCTCCTTGAAGGTATCTCTTCACCTTCTTTGCGCTCTCAGTGGTCAATACCTTGGATTACTGATATCTTTCTAATACTCCAAGCGACAAATGCAATCGAGTGCAGTCTGAACTTGGCATATTAGGCTTCCAGCATTTGAAGTATATGGAATGTTCTCCATGTGTTCCGTTCAGAAATCATTTTCGAGACTACTTGATTCAAATCGAATCGTCACCCTTCAAAATGGGTGCTACACTCGGTGAACAATTTTTCATGTTAAATCTCTAAAACTTTATTGATATAGGTCTCTTGAGACAAACCCAAAAATACCTCGAGATCTTTCCTGTGGATCTTAATGTGATGACATAAGATGCCTCACCACTATCCTTCATATCAAAGTTCTTTGAGAGGGTGTTTCACCTCATATAACCAATATCATTTGGTTTACAAGCAGGAATATCATCCACATATAACCTGAAAACAAATCTCTTACTCCCACAGGCCAACCGATATATACATTTGATCCATGATATTTTCTTCAAAAGCTAGGATGAAGTAATGACTTCATGGAATTTCAAATACCATTAGCGAGATGCTTGTTTTTAATCATATGGATTTCTTAAACTTCTGCAAACTAAATGCTCACCTTCGCTAGAGGAGAATCCTTGGGTTGTTTCATGTAAACCTCTTCCTCCTAGGTACCATTAGGAATCTCGTTTTCACATCCATTTGATGTAAATCAAAGTCAAAATGGGCAACTAATGCCATGATTATTCGAAGAATCTTTCTTAGATACAAGAAAAGGTCTCCGTGTAGTTGATTCCTTCCCTTTGATTGAATCCTTTGGCAGCGAGTCCTAGCCTTATGTCTTTTCGTGTTGCCCAGTGAGTCCTTCGTTTTAAAGACCCATTTACATCCAATGGCTTTTATACCATCAGATGACAACGAGATCCCAAACTCGAGTTGAATACCATAGATTACATTTCTTCACATGGCATTGTACATGAGTTAGATTCCTTAGAACTCATGGCTTGTGAAAGCGTTTGCAGGATCATTTCGGCTCGATGTTATAGTCCAATTCTTGTAAATACACTATATAATCATTTAGAATTCTTGATTTCCTAACTCTTAATAGATCTTCTTAATGTTGCTTCATCATTCTCTCTTGAGGAATTTGTTGATCAACACATTTGCTCAAATTGGTTGTTCAACAATTTATGGAATTTCTTCATTTGCAACTTGATCTTACAGTATCAATATTAGCAATATGTGGAATTTCGAAATGGTTGTCTCACACTCGGTTGTACTTGAGGGGTGTGAATGACAATCAATCTATCACTTGAACCAGAGGGTTGACCTTCATAATGGTCTTTCTCAGAAACAATGTCCTCAAACTGATCACTCCCACTGATTAAGTCATTCTCAAGAAATTTCGCATTTCTTGATTCCACAATCCTAGTCTTTGTGAGATGAGCTGATAAAATCTATACCCCTTGGACCTTCGGCATATCCAATAGAAATACCCATGGTCCTTGGGTCTAGCTTCTTTTTCTTGTGGGTTATAAATTCTTATGACGGGCATCCCAACTGCGTATATGCAAACTCGGTTTCCAACAACTTTGAATTAATGACTCAAAGGCGTCTTAGAGGCGGCCTTGGATTTGGAACTCGATTTAATATATACATAGCCGTCTTTAGAGTTTCAGTCCACAAGAATTGAGGTAGTTTTGTATTACTCCTCATACTCCTTACCATGTCCATTAAAGTTCGGTTTCTTCTTTCTGCCACACCATTCTGATATGGAGAACCAGGCATAGTATGTGAAGCGCAATCCCATTTCTTGAAGAAACTTATGAAATGCAGAGGCTTGTCCATTCACCATTAATATTACCATAGTACTCTCCACCTCTATCTAATCTCACGATCTTAATATGTTTTCCGCATTGATTCTCTACTTCAGCCTTAAAAACTTTTGGCGTCCTAAGCTTCTTCATCCTTTGAGCGGAAGTAGTGAGATACATGTATCGTGAATAATCATCCCATGAAAGGTGATAAAGTATTTCGGACTATTTGCATCCATGTCAGGACAACAAATGTCATTATGTATAATCTCTAATAGGTTTGTGCTCCTCTTTGCACCCTTTTTAGACTTGTTGGTTTGCTTGCCCTTAATGCAATTCACACAAGTCTCGAAATTAGCAAAATCCAAAGTACTAAGTACCCCATCATTTAGCAATTTCTTTATTCTTCCAATGGAGATGTGTCCTAATCTCCGGTGCCATAACATAGAGGATTCCTCATTCATAACACATCTTTTTAATCTAGCAGTAACATGCATAGAATTATAAGTAAAATTATTTTGTAACTGAATATGGAAAAGACCATCAGACAATGTACCTTAACCAATAACTTTAGATTTATTGGATAAACTGAAACTAGAATCTGAAAAGCTAAAGGAAAATCCTAAAGGTACAAGTCTTGAGGTAGAATTAAATTCCTAGAGAAACTTGGAACATAAAATGTCTTTTCCAATTCTAAAATGAAGCCGCTGCTTAATACAAGGCTGCAAGTGCTAATAGCTTCCACACGTGAACTCATCTTCTTTACTTTGAATAGATGCATTGTTCACTTCAGCCATGGGTTTGCATACCACAGTAAGAGTATTTGAAACATGGATTGTAGAACCAGAATCAATCCACCATGTGTTATGATTAACATTAACCATATTAGATTCATAACATAAAGAAAATTAGTACCTTTCTTATCAAGCTAGATCTTAAATTTCAAAGCGATCCTTCTTCATATAATCTACATTCTTAACTACGAAAAAAACACTTTGACTCCTTCTTTATGCCTGATTGAATAGGAATCTTTCCCTTTCTTTTAGCTTGATCCTTTCTTTTCTTTCCAAAGGTGGTCAAGTTAACCTGTTCGCCCTCTTCCATCATTAACCTTCCCTCTTCTTGCACACATAGTGACGATTATTAATTGTGTTTATCATATGCGTGTTGTAGAGATTTTGAAGGGCTTGTATTGTTAGGCGAGTGTTCAATATATAATGAACAAGGAAAGTGTGACATGGTAACCACAATATGCGAGTTGGGCGCTATCTCTCTGCATGATACTGGTCTTGCCTCCTCTTGTCGATGAGCTTGGTGGATGAAAATTGAATAATTAAGGTACTTGCTAGAGCTTTGTTAGAAGTTTCAAACTGCTCATCGATGGCTTTCAGAAGTGGTTTGACTTTAGTAATTTGCTCGACTGAACCACGAATACCAGCAGATATCTTAGTCTTTATGAACATCACGGAGGCGTTCAGACCTCTCCCACTTATCATAAAGACAGACAACTTCTGCAGTGCTGGTTTCGGTAATGGGATCGAGTTCCTCTTTCCTTATAGCGTGGTCAATATCCATGCATCCCGAATCTGAAAAGAACTCTTTCGCTACATACCTTATAGTTATCACCCCTTAATTCGGGAATATCACACTTAAAATCATAAATATTCGCAGGTTGAATAACTGCAAATATTAAATACACATGCTTAATAATCAAATATTGAGGCAAAGATACAATGCTATGTTTTACCAATGTAAATCATGCTTTGAAAAACATAAACCTAATATTAAAAGCTTGCTGTGGGCTAAGGAGTCCTCGATTAGGTTTAATTAATTTACCTTGACAAGACTAAACCATGTTCCTTTTCACAATCATATTGAGTAAATTAGAAAATATGATTTGATATTTGTCCTAATTAATCATACAAAATGTAATAAAAATTCATGTGGGATGAGATTTATCACAATCCATATGATTAATTACAATTAATGTAATCAAATGTGATCTGAAAACTTAATATATAATTTTAACTAATTAAGGATGCTGTGGCTATTCCATAATTAATTAAAATTATATTAAATCAACAAAACATTATTATAAAAAAAACTTTAAACAATTTTTAAAGACAATGTATTAGCATGTAAGCTTGTTACTTAATACATGCTAAATAAAATAAATTATACAGGAAATCCATATTTTTAAGAATAATATATGCTAAATAAAATAAATTCAATAAGAAATCCAGCCACTCTTATTGAAATATAAACTTTGTTGTAATTATAAAGCATGCAACATATAGTAAATCTGTATAAAGCTAAAACAGTGTAAAATATTATTATCCGGGTGCCTAGCCTAGTGGTAGAGGGCTTATCCAATCACTTAAAGGTCATGGGTTCAAAACCCATGCAATGCATTTTATAGCTCTTTTTTGGACTTAATATTAGTATACTTGAGCCAGTCCATATGCTTGGGCCAGTCCTGGTTGCGAGTGAAATTAAGGCCAAAGCCCGACCAGTCCACATAGCCAAACTGATCTGAGTTTTGCTTAAATTAAATTAGGTAAACTTCCCGACCCAAATTATTATATTAAGTAAGCCATTGCCAAGGCCAAATCTCACAGCCTAAAAACATGGCCCAAACAAATTGTGTTGTCTTCAACCTTCAGCCTTTGTAAAACTCGGTTTTGCTACCCAGAAAAACCATTTTTTTTTTTTTGTTTTTGTTTTTGTTTTAAGTCATCTTGCCCGATACTACCATGAAGCGCCATTGAAGACCTTCATCAGAAACAAAAGCATAAGATTTCCCATAGTTTGATATCATTTAAAAACACAAAACACATCAAAATTATTATGAAATAGTTTTAATGTATTAAAACCAAGTAAACATGTCAAACCAAAATATCTAGCATTACGGAAAATCAATGGCTGCGTGCAAATTTTCAAGAATATAAAATTTGCACAAACACGTATAAAGGCAGAGATATAGTGGGGCTCTGATACCAAATGTTAATCAAAGGTGATTGAACAACATAATCAATCAAATTATGCGGAAGAAAAAATACCATAATCTACATACCTCCCGGCCATTGTTAAGAAATCAGCTTGGGCTTGGAAATATTTTGGTTCTTCTAAACCCTTCTCAAAATAATTTGATGGTGATTTTCTACGTATTTTTTTGAGTGAAGCAGGGATCCAAAATGTGCGGTGTCTCTTTTTATATGGAGACCGAGGCCATCACGAATGTACGAAGAGTTGCAAGGGTTGGGGAAAGGTGTTATGAGAGATTCAAAATTTAAAAATTCAAATGTTCATGGATCACACTCTAACATTTATATCATATTAAACTGCTAACTCTTATAAAGTCTAAGCTTGTACTTAACAAAGTACATTGATTAGGCATTTTGGAATAATTAAAGTTTGTAATCTAATATTTCATGGACTTCTATGATCTAATGACAGAATTTAATTGTCCAGAAATTGAAACTATTATTAGTGTAACTAGCTACTAGTTGATCATTATTTTAAGCCAACAAGATAGATTTTAGTTTAATTAATTATTTAAAAAACTTAATCGATCATTTCAAATTATGATTTATGAACTTTTTTGAATATAATAAATGTGTTAAAGAAAGCTTTTTAACTTAGTTACAAACTCTTAGATTATTCATATTTATAAGTATTATCACTTTTTTACTTATAAAAGTCAGTCTAATATTATTACTAACTATGATCAATATAAATTCAACCCAAACTTTTTTTATTCAATTTGAAGAATTAAGTATCACTTTATGTTTATGATCTAATCGGGGAATTCAAAAAATAGATTATGATGGTCACAAGAGATATTAAATAATTCTAATATAATTATAAATGTTCTAATGGAATTTCATAGAGATAATTGTGACCACATTTTTTAATCGAGTTGGAATTTTAATTTTTTTTTTCATTCTAAATAAAAGTTCAATTATTAGGAATCCTCTAGTATGAAGCTCATGTGTTCTTTAATCAATATACATGAAAAAAGTATATATGTAATTAGCTTATATTTCATCCAAAGAAAATAAAAACTTCAAAAACTTTATGTCTCTTCATGATGTTTCATATTAACGGGACTTTACCGTGTTGGAAACTCCTAATTTATAAGTTACTAGATCTATTGACTCATAGAAGTGAAGCTCAAAGGGACACTATATTTAATATGCATATGATTAAATTATTTCAAAACAAAATCAATCCACACACAAAAACAAAATATCCAAGAATGCAAATTGATAAAGTATAGAATTTTGTGGATGACAAGCAAAATGAATAAGAAAAAAGTAATCAATTAATATATATAAATTGATAGAAGGAACATGAGTTCAAACATTGAGTTAATTAATTCTAGAAGTTTACATTTATTAATACTATAGAACAAGTAGAGAGGGTGTAAGATATTAGAATAAAATAGGATTCAAGATAAAAGATAATACCTGAGTTTTTAGGTCTTATTATTTCTAAGAATAATAAAATCTTTGTTACTTTTTCATTTGGTAGTTAAATATAAACTTCCACTTGAGAAATTTCAGACTTTTTGACTAAAATGAAATAAATATGTAAATAATTTTGTGCAGCGTTTTCGGAAAGAAGCATCTAAATTGCTTTATCCATGCTATGATTGGTGTTTTCTTATGTATTCTTACATTTATTTAAATATTTTAAAAAGGGAATTCATCCAAGTCATTTGTCTTTTTTTTTTTTTTGCTATATTCTTTAATCACTCTAGATTAATAACCATTTTTATAATTCTGGATTTACTTATCACATTACTTGTGACTAAAAGTTCCAAATATAATATTAGTATGAACCAACAACTTATACTATGATTAGGATATTTTGAAATAACTAAAATACTTAATATGATTTTTATGGAATACATGGCTAGAGGAAATTGATTGGTGAAACTCACTCCTCTGAGATTTACAACTAATCTAGTTGTAGTCAATTATTCTTTTTTTGTTGATAGATATAATTTATTTTTCTTTTGATCAATTATGTGGAAGACTAAATAGATAATTTTAGAGAATAATTTATGGCTTTTGTTTGTTTGTTTGTTTGTTTTTTATTTTTGCAAAAGATGATTTAGAAAGAAACTGTCTTTGACATCATTTACTTTAAGCTACATCCACTTAATCAATTGGAAAAAATTGTGACGCCCCAAACCAAGGTGTTGACTACCGTCGGCAGCGGAATTCTATAATCTTGATGAGACTCATACATGTGTAAAAATATTACATGGGTTATATCCTTACTCATAAAACAAAATAATCAACTATATTATCATAGTTTCCATGCTTGTTCTACAAAAGATTTATACATAAGTACAAAAATTTACTCAAAGCCACATTTCGGCTTTCTTCTCAAAAGCTACATCTACTGCGTACCGTCTCCCTGGATAGTCCCTGTACCTGAAAGGGGGTCCCACGACGGGGTGAGCAAAGCCCAGTAGAAAGTTTTCCTACAAAGGGTTACTCAGCCTAAAATGCATATGCAATGACATATATTAAACCTCTCACATTCCATACAATTCACTATTATAAGAAATGTCTATATCATGCATGAGATGCGACCCCTCATGCTCACCACCTGAGTCCCACCCGACTCCCTCACACTTGGACTGCCAAGTGTGACCAAAACCTGTCACACACCATGACTAAACCATTGGACACCCTCCAATTTTATTTATCAAAACCTGATTTTGATTCTTTTTCTTTATTTTGTGGGCCCGCAGTTTTGGGGTTTTACCGTGGGGCAGCGCCACGCCTTTTCAACATTTTCCACGAGAACTTATGTAGGGATTCATGTCTAACCGTGAATAACTTGTGGGACTTTCACCATGGGGGTGGGGGGGATCTACCCTAACTTGCTCCGCCCAAAATATGTAATTTATCATTTTGATCATTTTACACTCTCGTGATACTCTACCTTGGACTTTGTCCCATTTTCGAGTTCGACCCATTCTAACTTTCTTGGTAAATAAGCCATATCCACTTTAGAGCATGACATGATGTGACCGTGCATATGAAATGCATGATACCAATGCATTTCCCTCATGTTACATGCATGAATGAACACTACATGAAACATTTACAAGCCATGGATAATTATAATTTATACATATAATCTACCTCCATGCAAAATATATTAATACATCAAAAAGCATGCATCAATATCACATTTCCACACTTAGCATGTTATTCAAGCAAGCCATAACACACAACAAGGTCTCAAAATTAGGACCATTCAACAGGGTACCTCACGGCCCCTTCGCAAACATGAGTCAATCCGGTTCCAAGCATCATTTTCACAACAACAAACCACCACACCTAGAAACTTTCGGTTTCTAGTTCAAACCCTAACTCCACGATCAAGTGGCTTAGGTCATGAAATCCATACCCTTTAATTCCAAAGCATGGAACTAATTTACATGACTCTCATGGCCTCACAAGCAACCCCTCATTATAAAGCCTTTAAATTTAAAAATAAACAGTAGGAAAATAATCCTACCTCTTGGAGTTTGAAGAAACTCCCACTACGGTGTTCCACGTAGATCCCCTTTAACGTCTGTACATTTTTAATCTTTGGCTTTCGAGCGTCGACACATGAAACCGAGAAATCTTCCTTTTCCCTTTCCTTCCTTCTCATTTTTCTTCCTTTTCTCTCTACAGATTCTTTCCTTTCTTTTCTTTTTCTTTTGCTTTCTTTTCTTTCCTTTTACTCTTCTTTTCCTTTTTCTCATTTTCTCCTTTCTCTTTGCATTTTCTCTTCTCCTTTGGTCACTTTCTCTCCCATTTGGATGAGCATTGACCGTATGGGTCAAAGAAGGAAATTTCACATACTCGCTTTCATGGCCCGAGAGTGTGTGGCTATCCCTTTTTCATGCGTTTTCTTTTATTTCATAATTTCACTTTATGACATCATCACTTACATGGCTCAATGTGAGCCATGGAATCCATTTCCCACACATGGTTTAATTGTGAGCCACTCCTTTTTATGCAAGTGTCCGCATAAGTGTATGTGACATCCCTGGCACCTTGCCATGTTTCGCCGACCTTACGCGCCGGCGTGAAATAAGACGGCGCCGGAATCAACGAGGTCGACGTGGTATTAAATTCGAGGCGATTCATGGAGAATCCGTTTTGTCATCCGAGATCTAGAAAAATTCCGGATTTTTACCGAAATTACGATTTTGCAATTTTTGAGAAAATTGGAATTTTCTCGGGTCTTACAAAAATAGTAAGATTTTGGGAAGGATGCTTTAGAAATAAATTATTTGCTTCCTTGTGACTACCCAAAATTAGTCCAGTTGATCAACCGTCAACTACGAAACTATGGATATCGTGTAACGAATCGTGTGTCCCATTCACCGAACTATAATTTTAACAAAAATCGAATAGAGTCTCCTGTGACGGTGAGCCTCATCCAATTCTCAACCTGTACATTATATAACAACATGACCCATCTGGGGCCCAATATAACATAATGACCGCATCGGGTCCATTTATGAGTAAAAGTTACAACTCTTTTACATAAAAAATACATATGAGTTCAATTTCACTCATTAATATATTAGTACATGTCAAAATGAATTTACTTCAAACATTACAAAACTGATTACAAAGCCACGAGATGGCTTTCTTCACTCTCGCGGCTCCGGATGAAAACCGCCCACCGACGCATTTCCAGCACTTGAAAAGTTATCCCATATAGGGTGAGCCACAAGAGTAATTCCTACTGTGGGCTGGTTTCCCACCTAAGTGCACATGTAATGTTCACCTTAACAATCACATTCACATCACAATTCCAAATGGTAATATGCAATCTTAGGTTGGAATTTTACATGCTATGCCATGAAATGAAATGAGACTCACTCATGCACCATGCCCGAGTCTTTACCGACTCCCATACCCGAGTCTTTACCAACTCCCACCAC
This sequence comes from Tetrastigma voinierianum, assembly GCA_016808115.1. Lineage (NCBI taxonomy): Eukaryota > Viridiplantae > Streptophyta > Magnoliopsida > Vitales > Vitaceae > Tetrastigma > Tetrastigma voinierianum. The sequence goes on from JAEQBH010004470.1 coordinate 232,380, forward strand.
ACAATGCGAAGCCTATGTGTGATAAAAAAACGTCATTGATGGATTACATCCAATGATCATTTTAAAACAAAAGTCATGTTTTATAAACCAAAACTTTTTGGATGTCATTTCTAATGATTATTTCATTTGGCAAATCACCGCACTTTTCAGGGTAGCGGATTTCCGGGAGTCTCATTGCCGGCTATGCACACCGTCACACTTTTTTCAACTTTCACCCGTCGCAGTGTGTAGTAAACCAAATCCGGCCCTACTCTGAGGGAAGTGTCTAGCCCTTTAAGCATAACCCGATGCACAAGTTTTCCGTTTTATACAACCGTGCGACTCTGTTGGACTTCATCCAATGGTACCGAGCCCACCTACCAAATCACCAATTGTGGTGTTAGATTCTAACCATGCACCCACACCCATGAAATTCGATGTTCCGATGCATGATGCAGTGCAATGTGCCATTGCATGTTAATGCAATATCCCACATGTAATGAATGTCATATGAACCATATAAACCATACAATTTACCTTGTATCATGGACAATTATATTACATGCATATAATTTCCAATTAAACATTCACAACAATGTTAATACATTTAGAACACACATATTAACATTTCACCAAACCACAACAAACAAGCAAGCTATCATATATCAAGAAACAACACACTTAATCCTTAGGGAAAAATGTGGCATATAAAGTGCCCACAACAATGTACCCCAACCGCCCATTAAACTGGCTCAAAGACTCGGCCAAATTACCCCAAATAGCCAGATATCCTAAGTCCATCTCCAACTACAATTTTGACCTTGTAAATGAGGTTTTTTGTAACACCCCGTCCCGAGAGAGTGTACAGTACATGATACTGTAGGGGTGTATAAGAATACCAAGTGTCACATTGTAGTATTTTGGAGACATAAATATGAAATGAGAAATTATGAAACCCGGAATTGTGGTATGATCATAAGGGTATTAAATTATTATTACAAAGATTATGAAATCAAAATTAGTTAGAGATAAGCCACAATACAATTTCAAAAGTTGAAATTGCAATATTAAAGAGATGAGGGCTTGTTAGCACTATTGAAAAGTTGATAGTATAATTTTAGGAAAATATGACAATGTGAGAGACAAACAAAATAATCCATTTTATCTCACTTTGTTAGGGTTCACGATTTGTGAGTATGAAGAGAGCCAAGAGCAAAGACCTAAGAGAAGGAAGAAGAAGAAGAGAGAGGTCTAAAATCAGGTATGCCTTTGTCTTAGAATCAAGTGTATTGGATTTCTGTGGCTTGGGAAGGAGAATTGATGTTCCTTTGGTCTAGTTTTGTGTAAAGGTCACAATAAACCTTGATTTGTTAGTTATGTGGGTAAACCCCAATTGATATAAAATAACCAAGGAATCATCATGTTTGATTTGTGTATGGGTTGTGACCTATGTTGGAATGATCCTTGTGCTGATTCATGAAAGAATTTAAAGCAGATATCCATTGAAAGAGGAATTGAATAGAAAAGAGATTCCAAGGTGAATTGGAAATGGTTTTGAGGTGTGTAGGAAGTATAGGAGTGATCCATGGATGTAAGTGCATGAAAAAGGGGAGAAAATACACATTCTGGACACTTTTCGGAGACTTGTACCGTACATGTTGAACTTGTACCGGTACATTTTGCATTCTAGTCATTTTTGGCCAACATGTACCGGTACATGTTAGAGTTGTACCGGTACAACCTCGTTCGGGCTTCCGTTTCAACCGGGGCCAGATTTTGGCCATAACTTCCCATTTCATCCGATTTGAGTGATTCAAGTGGCTACATAAAATAGACTTCAAGGAGAACAAAACTTAGGAAGTAGGTATCGTCAACTTCTGATCCTAAGTGGCCTAAAAATTCACTCAAAGTGGGGCCATGTGCAAGAAAAATTCTGATTCCAGCTTTGGACATAGAGTAGTCCGGGTTGTTTAGGACGCAACTTGAGTTTCGTGTTCGAATTGGGTGATCAGTTGAATAGAACCCTTAGCACCTTAGGGGATTTAAAAAAGAGTACAAAGAGTGTGACTAAGTCTAGGAAGTACGTTAAGTTATGCGATTAATTTGTCGTCGTATTCGTTTGAGTTTAGGTTAAAGTAAAGGCGGGAAAAGTGTGGAACTGTGCTCTCAAGTTTAGCAAGCAAAGAGGTGAGTGTTCTAAACTCATTTTCCAAATACTAGTGTATTAATATTACATATAAACTGTTTACACTGGTATGTCATGGTTTTGAATGAAACCATTTCAAGAAGCAAGCAATGAGTTAAAAAGCAAGCAAATGGTTTTGAGTTAAACCATTTTTGAAAAGCAAGCATTGGTTTTAAATTGTAAAACCAATTTTTAAGCAAGCAAGCAAGGAAGTAAATGGTTTTTGAAAAGTTAAACCATTTTTGAAAAGCAAGCATTGGTTTTAAATTGTAAAACCAATTTTTAAGCAAGCAAGCAAGGAAGTAAATGGTTTGTGAAAAGTTAAACCATTTTTCAAGCAAACAAGCAAGTAAGCAAATGGTTTTGAATAATTAAACCATTTTTCAAGCAAGCAAGCAAGCAAGGAAGTAAATGGTTTTGAAAAGTTAAACCATTTTTGAAAAGCAAGCATTGGTTTTAAATTGTAAAACCACTTTAAGCAAGCAAGGCAAATGGTTTGTGAAAAGTTAAACCATTTTTCAAACAAGCAAGTAAGTAAATGGCTTTAGCCAATTAAACCATTTTTCAAGCAAGCAAGCAAGCAAAGAAAGTTTGAGAAAACAGGCCTTCCAGTTCTAAGCAAGCAAACCGCCGAGGTATTCGCACGTGTACCTGGAGTCGTTGTCTCATACATGTATTTTAGTTTTTGCCTGATCGGGCAAACTTTGTATTACATACATCATGCATTTAAAGTAAACCGCCGCACGTACGTAAGTATATATAAGGTTATGAGCTCTAACTAAATTATAGATGGCGCATAATGCAGGTCAATTTCCACCATATTTACCGGAAAAGAAAAGAAAAGGTGATGCGGACAAAGGTCCTTTCCACCGCACTGGGCTGAGCATGTGTTCCTGGTCTACTAGGTAAAGCAACAAAAATAGGCTCTGGTTGATGTTTTACAAACATGATATATAGATTTGAAAATCAACCATTGTCCCTACGCACAGCCCGGAGAGCCTTAAAGCAAACCGCCGAGCCCAGCCCTCGCTTAGATTTCAAAACGATCGGTTGAGCCAAGCTCCGTGGTTTTATTTTCAAAGCATGTGGCCGAAATAAGCTCCCATTTTTATGAAAAGTTTTGAGAACTTTGAAAGCAGTGTCATAAAGGTTCAGTTAAAACTTTTCATGATAAAGCAAGCAAGCAAGAAAAATTATGAGAAGTTTTATAAACTTCTAAGCAAGCAAGAAATAAGAGTTTTACAAGCTTTTAAAGAAAAGCAAAATAAAGCAAACAAGTACAAAAGCAAGCAAGCAAAGAAAAGTTTTGAAACTTTTAAAAGAAGCAAAGCAAAAGAAAAGCTACAAAATATTCAGAAAAGAGTTTTACATTTATGAGATGTTTTCCGAAAGCAAAACCTTATAAAAGATACACTCACCGAGCTCGTTTAGCTCATTATTTCCATTTTAAAACTACTTCCGTGTACAGTATCGCAAGACTGGAGTGACAATAGGATTGGTCCTGACATCAGTATAAGTGCTGTGTATTAATTATATTTAGTAAGAACATACTTTGAATTTGTAATGGGACATATGTATGTACATAGTTAGTTGTGAGAATGTGTTGGTATGCTGGTTGCCATGTTTGGATATTTGATATGGTATACTGGATGTATAGCTGATTTGAATTTTACTATGTCACTGTCGCTCGAAAATTTTCCGATGCTAAGATTTTTCCAAATCCTGAGTTATAAATAAAAGAAATTTTTTTTTATAGGAAGTTTTAGAAAGCAATACGGCTTCGCTTCATAGGGATTTAGTCAGCATGTGTAACGGGCCAGATTTCGTGAGTGGCAAGACACCCGCCGGAAGGGGTGGGGGTGTCATTTTAGACAAAGTGATCTTCTAAAAGAATGTCTACGTATGTCTTAAGTTTCCAAGCTCACATCAGGTCATTTGACCTTAAATTAGGAGATATGGCTAAACATTCGCATCACTCGAATAGTTTCTGGGGCGATTGTGTTCTCAATTGGACAAATTTCTAGGAACAATAGAGACATAATGTGACCATACTTTATTTATGGAAGTTACTCTCCTGGGTGTCTAGCTTCAGTAGGATTTTGATTCACATCATTTGAATCAGTTTATCCCAATATATGGTCCAAACAACATGAGCTACTCTCGTAGAGGGGACATAATCAACATCTTATTAAAAAACTCATTTTCAGAGTTTTTAGAGCCGGATTTAAACCTTGGTCTCTTCTAGACATTTGTAGCTCTTGTTCTTAGGGTTCATATCCAACTAAACTCATCCAATTTGGAGGTCCATAGGCCAAGTTATGGCCGAGAACAAGGACAAGGGTCTAGGGAAATTTTTGGCAAAATTTCCCCTTAACCACACACATCATTTTTTTTTCACATCTTTGGCCCTTACCAAAGACCACAACCAAACCAACCCACAAATAAGCCATAAAAACAGCTTTAAAAAGTTCCTAAATCAACCAAACAGGCCCTTAGGACCTCTACACAACATTCCACCCAAAATCAGCCCCTTAGGGTGTAAATAAACCAAAGTAGGAAGAATACCTACTTCTTGGAGCGTAGTAGAACAGAAGAAGGTCTCAAGAATACCTCCTAATCCCGAAAATTTTGATTTCCCGAAATCTACTCCCTTGGATCTTCGGTGAAATCCCTCCTTTTTGGTACCCACGCATAGCCCTTGTCGAGGTGATGAACTTTAAGCCTTGGCCCGACGAAATCCGACCGACGGAACTCCGTAAATCAAATAGAGAAGCTTGGAGTTCTCTCTTTTCTCTCCCTTTCTCCTCTCTCATGGTTTCCAACAGGAAATCAGAATGGGACCTTTTCTCCCAAGCCCCTCACTTAAGTTTAAGCAGGGTTCACGCTGCTAATATCCGCGATTGGTCCAGATCCGCTTCTCGTCCCAAACAATTTATTTCATCCCGGTTCAAGTTCAATTTATTTTAAATGAACTTTACTTAATTTTTTTTTTCACTTTCGAGAGTTTTCTCAAAAATTCCATTTTTTGGGTCCATCAGACACTCGACGCCCTTAAAATTCAGGAAAATTCGACCGCTCCTAATTCAACAAATTCGCCCGGGTAACTAGGATTTTATGAAAAAAATCCAACTGAGGTCTATTTCATATCCGAGATCTAAAATTTCACGCCCTCGTGTACCGTACTATAGCATAATTTACTGCTTTGCCATTTTTCGGAAAAATTAAAATTTACTCAGGTTTTACATTCTTCCCTCCTTAAAAGAATTTCGTCCCCGAAATTCACACACATCACATTCCAAATTACATGCATATTAATTCCAAATGACTAAAAACATACCTTCATCCTCAAATAGGAAAGGATAATTGGCATACACAATGTCTTCGCGTTCCCATGTTGCCTCCTCAACTCCTCAATGCTGCCACAACACCTTCACTAGCCTCATGGGCCTTACCTCAAAACCCCGATCTCTGGGCCATCCATGACACGTACTAGTCCCTCCTCGAAGGTTCCATCCGCATCAACAACAAGCTCGCCCCAATCCACTACATGAGTCGGATCTAGAGTGTACTTTCAGAGCATGGAGACATAGAATAATGCATGAACACCCGATAAGCTTGGCGGTAACACTAATCAGTAAGCAACCATACCCACCCTCTCGAGTACCTTCAAGGGTCCAATATACCTCGGCGATAGCTTTCCCTGCTTGTCGAATCTGACCACTCCTCTCTTAGGCATCACCTTTAAGAAGACATGATCTCCCACCTCAAACTATAGAGCTCACCACCGTCTATCGGCATAACTCTTTTGCCGGCTCTGAGCCACAAGAAGACGTTTCTGTATCAAATCCATCTTCTCAGAGGTGTCTCTAACCAAATTCGAACCCGTAGTGGGTCTTTTTCCCACCTTCGTACAACAAACCGAAGATCGACAAGGCCTCCTATATAGTGCTTCATAGGGTTCCATCTGTATGCTTGCTTGATAACTATTGTTGTAGGTGAATTCCACTAAGGGTAAATGCTCTTCCCAGCTACCCTTAAGATCAAGGACACATGCTCGTAGCATGTCTTTAAACGTCTGGATGGTCTTCTCCGACTAATCGTCTGTTTGAGGATGAAAAACTATGCTCATCATCAACTGTGTCCCCATGACTTTCTAGAAACTCTTCCAAAAATGAGTCGTAAACCTGGGATCCCGATCCGATACTATGGACACTGGTACCATGTGCAATTGAACAATCTCCCGTATGTACAACCTGTAGAATTCCTGTGATGCCCTGTCTCCGGTCTGACCCGATTGGCGGGTCCGAACTGGATCCGGGATGCCGTTACAATGTGATGCCCCCAATTGGGGCTCTAATATCACTTAACTATAACCTTTAAGCTTGTTCATTCATATAGTTAAACAGTTAACTTGTATTATATTTTGTAGGAGCAGATTACAAAATACATATACAAGCTCCATATTTAATAGTGTTCAACATTTACATTATTTCCAAAAAGAAACAAAAGGACATACATTATACCAAAATCTCCAAATGGACCCCTAGCATGTGTCATTTTCGATCGATGATGTGGATCATTCCGTCATCCGGGCTCTTCCCGTACCCACCTGATGAAAACACTCGTATAGTTTTACACTTAGTGGGAAATAACTCAAATGATGACCCCCTAATAAGGATCATCTCACTTTAGACATATACATATACTATGACAATTATAACCTTACATATACTATTCATTTTGTCAGATCTATCTTTCATAACATGTTTCATTTCATATGCTTTTGATGTCATTTATACTTTACTTCTTGTTCTTGTAACTATATCATCTTATACTTTGCATATACATTTCCTTTACATATACTTTTCATTTTCTTTTATATTCATGCCTGGAAATACCATAGAAGTGGATACTCTGAAAGAACCGTATGTACCAAGGTACGACATCGTTTCATCTATATGTACTGAAGGTACTATCACCTGCATTTACGCTACCCTATCCGTATGTGTACCAAGGTACTATCACTATACAAGACAAGGATTCTGTTTTTTTTTTACGACCCAACCTGGGGCCGTATATAAATTCGAACACATCATTGTATCGAGATGTTGACTCATGCCATGTAATGATCTAAACGACATCTATGTCATCGACAAAAACGGGGCCTCGATATCAGTATCTATATACAAGAAGAATCAGATCTTCCCTATAGGCATGTCTATCTAATCCATCCACCCGTCATAAGTGTGCAACTGGGCTTATTATGTTTTCATGTATTATGGTAAATGATATCCCATATACATGAATACCTACTAATATCATGTATACATATGAGATATATTCATATCAAATAGCATCTCTTATAAACATTTTACTATACTTTTCATATAACCAAATTATACATATATTCTCTTTAGCTTTCATATATTAAACTTATACATATACTTGTACAGTATGACACCTATGTATTCACACATCATTCATGTATTCTTGTTCATCTATGAATCTACTTTGCTTAGAAATTGGAATCATTCCAATTGAATCATCCAAACTCAAGTTATGGCCTTTTCATGCCAAACTAGTCAGTTTGGCCATATTACACTAGGGACAGTCTGAAATACTCATTTTCAAGGGTCTTAACTCCATACATGACAATGGTTCTTTTGTACTCATTTGAAGCTATAGTTAAGGGTTCTTCCAACTGAAATCACCCAAATCGGAGCACCTAAACTCCTAAGATATGTCCTAAACAAATCGGACTACTCACGCTCAAAACAGAACTGTAAATCGTCAACATACCTACCCTCGAGTGACTGGGCCAAATGGGATCCGATTTTGAAGATACCTATTTCAGGGAGATTTGTTCTCCTTGACATCTAGTTTATCCGAAAACTTGAATAACTCAATTCGGATAAGAAATGACCATGTTATAGCCAAAACACTAACACTGGTCCAAAACAGAACATTGGGTACCGGTACCACTGTTTGGTACCGGTACCAAACCTCGAAAATGCCTAGAAATGGTGGTTTTTCTCCCATTTTTCCATATATTTTCACCCAAACCAACTCAATACTCAATACACACATCAAAACCACTCCATATTCATCTTGTAACCTCTATTCTACTCAAATAATCTTTCAATACTTATCTTACACCAAAAACCTAGGGTTTTTGTCAACCCTAATTCCTCAAAACTAGGTGGTAACACCCTAGCTTGACAAATCTAGGGTTAGAATATTTCTCATAAACCCTAGAACAAGTTCAAAGCTTCAAATCCAAGTATCCATACAATTCCATGGAAATCCATACAAAACTTAACAATTCCATACTAATGATTCCATACCTTTGACTTCCTTCTTCTTCTCTTCTCTTCTCTTCTTCTTTCTCTTCCTTCCTATTCACGTTTTTGCTCTCCTCCACCAAAGACCAAAAGATATTTTGGCTTTGATCTCATCTTTATTTATTGATTTTTACTTTCCTTTATTTACTCATTGGTCCCCCATTTTCATTTCATTTGTATTTCAACTTATGCTATACTCTACTTTGGCATACAATTGATTCGAGCGTGGTAGGGGTGTCGGAATCAACAAAATTTATAATCCTAATTCCTCCTACTCAGAGTATAGTTACTACAAGATAGCCGCTCATGTGGTCGAACACAGGATGGGTTTTCTTCTGCAGTAAAATGATGTGCGCTAAGTTCAAAAATGGTGAATTCAATTTGACGGGGTTTTAGTAAAAAAACAAGGAGAGTCGGGTGGATTTATAAACCTAAAACAAATGAAGTAAAATATGAAAAAGAACTCCTCACATCTGCCACTGGTTGAGGTCCTAAGGCAAATGAAAGGCTCCTGGTCCTTTTCCTCGCGCTGGGAGATGACATATAGTCATTTCCGAACCGGATCTTCATTTGGCCATAAAACTAACCTTGTAATTTTCCTTTGAATTATAGCATTCATTGAGCATAAATGTTCTACAAAAGAAAAGACATCCCCTAAATCTACCCCACAAGAATCCAATAGAAGGCAACTAATGAATCTTAGTGGATCTAACAATAAGCATCCATTGAACCCTAAAAGCTTGCCAAATACAGGTTAATCAAGGTACATTTAAGAGATTTTAACCTAAAGTGAGAAACGAGAACCATAAATATCCATGAATGCTTTCATTAAATACATGAGAGCCATCATTTTACTCCCCCGAGTCTCTCGCTTCGTAGCCCTCCTCTTCAAGGATGGGAGCTTAGCCAACCATCCTCGAGGATGATTAGAAACTAAATGAAAAACAATGCGGTGAAATACAAGAAAAAAAGAAAAGAAAAGAGAACTTACAGGTTTTTATTTTCTACAAAGAGCCAAGTTTCCCCCCACCAAAAGTTACAATTCTCCCAAACATTGGAGCTTATATAGAATTTTTCTTAGGTAAATATGCCCTCAAAAAGCATTAGACAAAGAGAGGGTAAAAATGGAAAAAAAGGAGAAAAGAAAATTACAGTCAACAAGGGAGGAGAGAGGATTTCGCACATGAATTCCTGCACTCAGGTTGGGAATTGGCACTCGCAAGCAAATTGGCACCAGTGCGAATTTTCCTGCTCTGTTCTTCTTCCATTCCTCTTCCTCGCTCCTATTCTTCTTAGTTATGCTCTGATTTTTAATACATGCAAAGCTAGTTTTGGCCGATTCCTGTGCTTGGTTGATTCAACAAATTTGCATTAAAACTATAAAAAGTCACAAAATGCGATCGTATCAACAAATTGGGCCTTAATGTGTAAATCGGGTTAATTAAAATGATTAGTATACAAAAAGCACTCAAAACCTATAATAAATAGGGTTCAAAATAGCACTTTTTGGGCACTAATCAACAATCTTATGAGATTATGAACCTTAGGTCCTAAAGTGGTAAATTACCAATTGACCCCTGTATCTTGTGCAAATTCCGGGTTTTTACTTATTTTATTTTTAGCAATTCTTTTATTCCGAAAAAAATATACTTTTAATTTTATTATACCCGAAACATGTTATAAAACTGTTAGGGTATAATTTGGGGTATTACAATTCCTCCAGAATGAAGGTCATCTAAACAACCAAAAAGTGTGCCGACTTAGTAAGCCAATCCACTATCACCCACATTGCGTCATGCCCTCTTGATGTCTTTGGCAAGTGAGTCACAAAATCCATTGTGATATGCTCCCACTTCCACTCAGCTACCTCCAAGGGTTGGAGTAACCTCGCTGACCTTTGGTGCTCAGCCTTTACTTGCTAACACGTGAGACATCGACAAACAAACTCCCCTGTGATGCCCCAAATCCCGAGGGTCCGTTGACTACCCGTCAATCCTCATGCACACTGCGGAATGTCGCGACCCGACACCTTTCACGAAAATCGTGCAGCTCCCGTGACGGGGAGCTCTACCTAAGAACAAACTCCGGGTCCTAAACAATCCAATATAATACATAACATGAGTAAAAACGGCCACTTGGGCCCATACACAGTTCTCATCAATATATACCAACTATATACAATAGTTCCAAGAGTTAGAAATTTACTCTTATACAGATATATTAAAATTTAGGATTCTAATACATGTAATTACATCATACACCAAAGCCACAACTCTATTTTCTTCAAGATTTACTTAGATGAGCCGTCTCCCATGCGCTCCCCTCAGACTTAAATAATATAATTCCTCGACGGGGTGAGCTAATGCCCAGTAGTGGAATCACCCTAAATGGGTTACTCTCCACCTAAGTGCATATGCAATGCTCCTATGTAAACACACATTCAAGTAAATACGTGATCCTACTTGAATGTCTAAATGACCAACCCATTTCCCGAGTCCTCACCGACTCCCTCACACTTGCCTAAGCCATGTATGAGAAGACCATTTTCAAACAAAGGTATTTGTTTTTAATTGTGGACAACCCTCCGATATAAGTAGTGGACCGACTCCGATGTTCTATTTAGTGGACAACCCTCCGATGTATATCAATTGAGCCGACTCCGACGATTGATATTTTATATGGACTACCCTTCGATATTGTAATGGACACACTCCGATAATTATGATTGCAACACCCCGAAATATACCCTAGTCATTTTCGACATGTTTAGGGTATTTTGTGTTACACTCTGAGACTGCTTTCACGAAGTTAAATGCGAAACATGGAAACAAGAGACCCGGAAAGTTACAAAACTTAAGGACAAAATTGTAATTTGTCCAAAAAGGGGCCTAAAAGACATGGATTAAGAAGATTGGAGGCCAAAATACAATAAAAGGAAATTGAAATACAAATGGCCAAGAGTTATGGGCTTAAAAGCAAATAATGAAACTTAACCCAAAAATGGGTTTTTGAGGGCCAAACAAGGCCTAAGAAAATCTGGATTTAAGACCAAATTTGGTCTCAAATCGAGAGGACCTCGTGAGAGAAGAAGACGAAGAGGAAGAGAAGAAGAGAAGAGAAGCCAAGCAAGCCAAGGTATGGAACTTTGGATTTTTGTATGGAAACTGAACCTAAGTATGGATCTATGGAATTTTTAAGGCTTTGTATGATGAATAGCTTGTCTCCAAATCTAGGGTTTTGATTGAATTGCATCTTAACTTTAGATTTCTTGAAATTAAGGTTGGTAAAACCCACAAGGAACCAGATAAGTAAAGAATCCCCCTTTTTGGTTGAATTCATGGTTAAATTGTATGAAATGGAGTTAGGGTTTAGAACAAACTCTAACAACTCTCTATGTTTGGATCATGTATGGGTTGTAACCCATATTAGAATGATATTGGGAGAAATTCAGGGAAAGGTTTTGAAATAAGATAAGAATTGAAAGATGATTTGAGTATGAAAGAGATTCCAAGGTGAACTGGAAATGGTTTTGATGTGTGTTTGAAGTGTAGAGTTGAATTGAGTATCAAAATATGGAAATAAGACTTGTTAATACATTCCGGGCATTTTCATGATGTGTACTGCAGCACCTTGAACATGTACCGATACACTTTAGGTTCTGGTCATTTTTGGCCAATGTAAAATCAGACACGTTAGGGGTGTACCGTACACCCTGCTATGTCTTCCCAATTCGACCTGTATTTCTAACTTGCCTACTTTATCCGATCTGGAAAGATTCAAGTACAATTAAATAGACTTCAAGGAGAACCAAAACTAAATAAATAGAAATCGTCAAATTCTGGCTCTAAGTGGTCCAAAATTCACTCAAAGTGGGGCCATGTGCAAGCCAATTCCTGCATCCGTTTGAACATAGAGTAGTCCGAGTTGTTTCGACGATCTTGAGTTCCTAAGTGTTCGAATTGCGTGATTCCGCAGTTGAAATAGAACCCTTAGCACCTAGGGGATTTAAAGGAGTACAAAGATCCAGAGTGTCAATATCGATATACAATGGTGCAAATAAATATTTCAAACTGTTCCTCGGTAAAATCGGTAAACCGACTAGTTGGCATGAAAATGCCATAACTTGAGTTTGGACGATCCGATCGGATTGATTCCAATTCCCGGGTAAAGTAGATTCATAGAAGAATAAGAATACATGAATAAGGTGTGAATACATAATCATCATACCTTACCAGTATATGGAATAAGAAATGTCATGAACGCAAAATGTGGCTAACAATGCCCTATTATAAGATAGTAAGTTACTGAACTCACATATCTGTAAAACCACCTAAGACGAGTTATTAAATGACACAACACTACTGTCCTAATAGTACTTTAAGACTCTTGTTAGTGCTTCGTACCTTGTCTCGACTAGTACTCTAAGATTCCGAATAGTGCTAACGACACTCCCGATTAGTACTCAGACTCCATGGCAAGCACGCACTCCGAATAGCACTCCTACATTCCGACAAGTTCTACGACACCCCGAATAGCACTTCTGCATTCCGACAAGTGCTACTCAAGACTCGATTAGTACCCCAGACTCCTCGATAAGGCCACGACACTCGATTACTACTCTGGCACCTCGATACGTGTTACGACACTCCCGGTCCCGATTAGTGTCTGCACTCCGCATCAGATAGCATCTTCGTACTTATCAGGCTCGTGGGTCCCAATTTTTTTTATCCAGACATTATCTAGGGAAGTCAAACAGTTATATGATAAACTCTGAATAGATTAAATAAGAGTAAAGATCTGAATGTACCAGACCGCTCTATAGTACCCACGGTACCCCGTATCCGATAAGTCCGTCTCCGATTTAGTTCTATAGTACCCACCACCCCCAGACTGAATAAGTTCGTAAAGTACCTACGAGCACTCCCACATCCGATAAGTCCCAGATCTGAATAAGTCCCGTAGTACCTACTGCACTTTCGTATCCGATAAGTCATGTATCCGAATAAGTCCCGCTCGATCTAGTTCCTCAGAGTACCTACGGTACCTCAGATTCGAACAAGTTCCGCCTCAGATTCGATTGGTTCCGTAGGCATCTACTGTACCCTTGATTGATGAAGTTTTAAAGGACCACGTACTTATCTAAATAAGTTCTCATTCCGTATCTGATTAAGTCTCGTAGAGTACCTACGGTACCCCGTATTTGATGAAGCGTTCCGTAGCACCTACCTGTACCCGTATCCGAATAAGTTCGTCCTCAGACTGATTAAGTTCCGTAGTACCTACGTACTCCCAGATTGGAGTGAAGTTCTGTAGTAATCACGGTACCCTCAGACTGGTCAAGTTCCGTCCTCAGACTGACAGTTCGGTAGTACCTAATGGTACTCGTATTGGATTAAGTTCATTCGCTCTCGATATTCCTCAGAAAATCATTGGTACTCCCATTTGATTAAGTTTCATCAGATCTTATTAAGTTCACAGAAGATCTACTCTGATACCTTGTATCTAATCAAGTTCAAGAGTTATCCACTTCAAAATTCCAAGACGCAGAAAATAAGTATAAGTCTAGTAGTACCTAAGGTACTCGCATCCGTAAAATAAGCATATGTATCTATTCGATCCACCGCTTACGGACTAATGTCCATACCACATGTAATCAGATACGTTTGATCCGACTCTACAGATAATGATTATGATTATTCCGACTGATACCTACTGTACCTCAGATAATAATAAGATCCGTAAGATAAGAATAAAGCCCAGAATACCAAAGATAGGCCCTGAGATGGTATATGTCGGCAAGACATGTATAAGATCTGAAATACATGTCTAAGTTTTGCAATACCAGTATAAGCTCCGTAAGATAAGTATATGCCTATAAGACATGCATAAGATCTCGAAATACATGTACTGGGCCTCAAGAATAATGACGATCCGAAATACAAGTATGTTCAAATACCGTAATAAACTCCTTGAGTACAAGTAGAAGATCCGTACATGCATGATACAGACTTAGGCACAAGTACAAGATACAAAGTATCTCCGTATAATATAGTTCCCAAGCACCATGGCACTCAGATCCGACACTTCAGAGGTACTCACTTCGCACCAACCAAAGCAGTAAACTTCAGCATAAGCAAGTTCAGAATCTCCTAATGGAGTCCCGACCGATAATAAGTCCGTTATAAGTATATCCTATAAGAATAAGCTCTATAACTCCCATGAGTCTGCACAACATAAGTATGCTGTTATGAGCTTAAGCGCAATTTGTATATAAGTCCATGATATGAATGTACGAATTTCTCTGAGGACTCATATGGTTATACACTTATTATAATTGTGTATATGGTAATGTGTATCCTCAGAGGTTATAAGATATGTTTCCCACTAAGCGTAAGGCTTAGCACGGGTTTTAATCCGTAGGGCATAGAGAAGACGTCAAGAAATGATCCACACAAATTAAGCCAAATACACTTGGTAAGGGTTCACTAGGATGGTTTCAGGCTCGATTTGTAAATGTGAAAGTATAGTTTTGTATTTGTAAATGTAATCTGTTTATATGTCTAGATTTTGAGGGACACCAATTCCCACGGTAGTTATTTTGATTTGTATATAATATATTTTGATTCTGCAGATGTGGGCCATATACCCACAAAAATTAGCCGGCTTTAAGGAAAAAAATCAGGTAAAGAGTCCCACCTGATCTCTGACCCCGAACTCGGTTCGGATCTCCCAATCGGCCTGGACCGAACCTGGGTGACAGCCTGCATCAGCCCCAGTCGAAGCTCGATAAGTCTCAACAAGGATGTACCTACATAGAAATGTGTCGTCTAATGTTGATGTCTTGTCTCCGTATGCCGACTAGAATGAACTCGCTACCAATCCAACCAAAGATTAAGACAGAGATTTAGTTATGATGGAACTTTGATGGCTCAAGCGAGTCACGCTCCACCTCTCAGAAAGACATGAAAAGAAAGGACCATATAGAACATGCATCGCAGTAGGAGTATGAATTTCGAGGACGAAATTCTTATGCAAGGAGGGAGAATTGTAACACTCCCTGAAGAGTACTCTAGTCATTTTCGATATGTTTAGGTATTTTGTAAGATAATTTGACCGGTTTCATGAAGTTAAATGCGAAACATGGAAACAAGAGACCGAAGTTATAAAATTTAAGGACAAATTAAATTTGTCCAAAAGGGGCTCTAAAGACATGGATTAAGAAGATTGGAGGCAAAAATACAATAAAAGGAAATTGAAATACAAATGGCTAAGAGTTATGGGCTTAAAAGCAAATAATGAAACTTAACCCAAAAATGGGTTTTTGAGGGGCCAAACAAGGCCTAAGAAAATATGGATTTAAGACCAAATTTGGTCTCAAATTGGGAGAGGACCCGTAGAGAAGAAGAGGAAGAGGAAGAGAAGAAGAGAAGAGAAGCCAAGCAAGCCAAGGTATGGAACTTTGGATTTTTGTATGGAAACTAAACCTAAGTATGGATCTATGGAATTTTTAAGGCTTTGTATGATGAATAGCTTGTCTCCAAATCTAGGGTTTTGGTTGAATCGCATCTTAACCTTAGATTTCTTGAAATTAAGGTTGGTAAAACCCACAAGGAACAAGATAAGTAAAGAACTCTTGCTGAATTCATGGTTAAATTGTATGAAATGAGTTGTGGCTTAGAACAAACTCTAACAACTCTCTATGTTTGGATCATGTATGGTTGTAAACTCATATTAGAATGATATCGGGAGAAATCAGGGAAAGGTTTGAAAGAAGATAAGAATTGAAAGATGATTTGAGTATGACAGAGATTCCACAGAATTGAAATGGTTTTGATGTGTGTTTGAAGTGTAGAGTCAATCGAAGATCAAAATATGGAAAATGGGATCAAACACACATTCTAAACATTTTTCAAGGATGTACCGTACACCTTGAACATGTACCGGTACACTTTAGGTTCTGGTCATTTTTGGGCCAATGTATCAAGACACGTTAGGTGTACCGTACACCTGCCTGCCTTCCTGGGCTTGACCAGTTTTCGTATTTTAGCCATAACTTGCTCATTTCTTATCCGATTTGAGTGATTCAAGTGGAAAATTAAAATGGACGTCAAGGAGAACCAAACCTAAAGAAATAGGCATCGTCAAATTCTGGCTCTAAGTGGTCCAAATATTCACTCAAAGTGGGGCCATGTGCAAGCCAATCGCATCCGCTTGAACATGTGGCAGTCCGAGTTGTTTCGGACGAGTCTTGAGTTCCTAAGTGTTCGAATCGTGGATTCCAGTTGGAATAGAACCCCTTTAGCACCTTAGATTTAAAGGGAGCACAAAGATCCAGTGTCAAATACGAGACAAGGTAATTTGAAAATAAATATTTCAAACTGTCTCCCCGGTAAAATCGGTAAACCGACTAGCTGGTACGGAAAATGCTATAACTTGAGTTTGGACGATCCGATCGGATTGATTCCACCTTGCAAAGCAGATTCATAGAAGAATAAGAATATTATGAATTAGGTCTGAATACATGCTCATCATATACTTTACCAAAGATATGGAATATGATTCAATATGAACGCATAATGTGGCTAATAATGTTCCATTATAAGATAGTAAGTTACCGAACTCACATAATTGTAAACCACCTAAGACCGCTTATTAAATGACACAAGACTACCGTCCCGAATAGTACTGCATCCCCTGCTAGTGCTTCGCACTCGTCCGACCTAGTACCCCCACTCCGACTAGTGCCACGACACTCCGACAGTACTGCACTCGAGCACCCCTGACCCGACAAGTGCCACGACTCGACAGCACTTCCAGACTCCGACAAGCGCCACGACATCTCGACAGCACTTCAAGATCTCCGATATGCTACGACACTCCCGGGATTAGCACTCTCCCAGATCCTGGGATAAGGCAAGCTAATGACACCTCGATTAGTACCTCCCAGACTCGACATATGCTACGACACTTCGACAATAGTACTTCGTAATTTCGATACGTGTTACGCAAGACTCCGTCCCGATTAGTGCTAATACACACTTCCAGATCAGATAAGATTCCTCGGGTACTTATCAGGTCAGTGGTTCTACCTATCCTCAGACATCGGTCTTAGGGAAGTCAAATGCTTATAAGGATAAAACTCCGAATAGATATTAAGAGTAAAGATCCGAATGTACCCTCTCAGATTCACAGTGTAGTAATTTACTTCTGCAATTCCTGCCTTCCGATTAATCAGTACCTACTGTACTCCCCGCATCCTGATAAGTCCCTGTCTCCGATTTAGTTCAGAGTACTCCACTGCACTCGTATCTGAATAAGTTCCTGTAGTACCCCACGGGTACTCCGTGATCCGATAAGTCCCGGTGATCCGAATAAGTCCCGTAGTACCTACGGGGTAATCCCGTATCCGAACAAGTCCCTGTCTCGATCTTAGTTCCTCGTAGCACCTACTCGGTACCCTATCCTCGAATAAGTCTCCGTCCTATATCCGATTAAGTTCCGTAGTACCTACTCGGTACCCCGTATTTGATGAAGTTCCGTAGTACCTACTGTACCCAGATCCGAATAAGTTCTGTCCCTAGACCTGATTAGTTCCAGAGTACTCACGGGTACCTCAGATATTTGATGAAGTCTCGTAGTACCCACGGGTACCCGTATCCGAATAAGTTCGCTCAGATCCGATTAAGTTCCGTAGTACCTACGGGTACCCCGTATTTGATGAAGCCCCCGAGTACCTATGGGTACCCCGTATCCGACAAGTTCGTCCTGTGATTCGATTATTCGGCAAGCACTCCAATGGTACTCCGTATTGGATTAAGTCTGTCGCCTCTGACAGTTCTCAGAAGACTCCATTGGTACTCCTGTATTTGATTAAGTTTTGTATGTATCTTATTAAGTTCTGTAGTATCTATGGATACTCTTGTATCTAATCAAGTTCAGTAGTACCTACGGGTACTCCCGTATCGGTAAAATAAGTATAAGTCTAGTAGTACCTAAGGGTACTCTCGTATCCGTAAAATAAGTATATGTATCTATTCTGATCTGTACCTGCTATGGACTAATGTCCATACCTGATATGTATCTGTAATATCGTACGTCTCGACCGTATGTGTCGATTATGATTAGTTCCAACTTATTGTACCTACGGGTACCTTCGCATAATAATAAGATCCGTAAGATAAGAATAAGTTCTGTAATACCAGTATAAGCTCCGTGAGATAAGTATATGCTCTGTAAGACATGTATAAGATCTGAAATACGTAATATAAGTTTTTATAATACGGAGTATAAGCTCTAAAGTAAGATAAGTATATGCTGCAGTAAGACATGTATAAGATCTAAAATACATGTATCAGTTCGGTATTACACGTATCCAGATCGAAATACAAGTAATAGTAACAAATGCAAGAATAAACTACGTAGTACAAGTAGAAGATCCGTAAGACAAGGATAGACTCTGTAGTACAAGTATAAGATACAAAGTATCTTTGTATAAATATAAGTTCTGAAGTACCTATGGGTACTCCTGTATCTGATTAATTTCTGTAGTACCTACGGGTACCTCCGAACTAGTGTAAACTCCGTAGTATAAGTACAAGTTCTGTAACTCCTACGGGAGTCCCGACTGAAAATAAGTCTGTTATAAGTATAAGTCCTGCATAAGAATAAGCTCTGTAACTCCTACGGGAGTCCCGAATAAACATAAATTACATTTATGAGCTTAAGTATCATATAAGTCCATGATATGAATGCATGAAATTTCGTTATACGTATGGTTATACACTTATTATAGTGTGTATATGCATGTGTATCGTATAAATTTATAAGATATGTTTCCACTAAGCGTAAAAACATGCGAGTTTAATCCGTTTAGATGCGGGGAGAAGATGTCGACAAACATCTGCATACGGTTGAGCGACACACTTGTAAGGGTTCCCTTCACATTGCTTAGGTTCCGTGCTCTGATTTGTAAATGTGAAAGTATAGTTTGTATTTGTAAATGGAACTCAGTTATATGTGTCTAGATTTTGATGGACACCACTCCGGTGGTAGTTCTTTTGATTTGTATATAATATTTTGATTATGTTATAAGATGTGGGCCCATACTGCAATTACCGGTCGGTTTTAAGAAAAATCGAATTAAAGAGTCCCGATCTGAGCCTCGCACCCGAATTTCGGTTCGGGATCCATGTCGGGTCGGACCGGGAATCGGGGCGTGACAATGATTATTGATCAGCCTCGAAACAATTCTCTCGAGAACTACCTCGCTGCCTCCTCCTGTGTTCTAGGGTGCCCCGATTGCATATGGAATGCCATGATATAATTCAATACAATTTATATAACACATGCAAATATATATAACATGATATACATTTACATAATTTAATCACACAAACATATTTATACAATTTCACAATCCATTACACCAAAAATTAGCTCCATTGGCTAATTAACAACCACGAGAGCAATTCGATTTTAATTTACTCATCCAAACACATTATTTCACAAAACTCAGCGCTGCAGACACTATTCACCACTGAGCAGTGAAACCCTCGGGTTGCTGTTCACGGCAAATCACCAACATCGGTTCCACTTTGTGAAACCGAATTTCATAGCCATTTCTGGCCTCATACACATCACAATGCAATTTGTTTCACAATTTATACAATTAACAACCCAAGCTTGACCCTCGGTCACGAGATTTGCGCAAATTTGGGTTCCACAATTTCTCACACTCCGGTCCCAAGTTTTGGGACCGATCAAACGGCCGTTTAAGGCATCAAGCCAACCGAAACATCATAAAACACTTAAACAAAGTGTAAAACTATAGTAGGATGAAACCCCTACCTCACGGAGTTTGTCAAAACTCCTCAAAACCGGAGTCCACGTGTTGCTCTCGTCGTGTAGAACAGCTTTCCTTCTTGTCCCGACGAATTCCGACAGTTGGATTAGCCGGGATCTTAGAGAGAAGTTGCTGTCTCTCTAAACAAAATCCAATCTCCTAAGCCACTGCACCTTTCCTTTTTCCCTTCTAGCACTTCACGATTTTGGTCTTTTGAGGGAGATGAATACTATTCATCTTTTTGTCCTATTACTATTTAAGATTTAAAGAATGACATCTATGTCCCTTCCTCTAGATTTTTGCCACTTGGCACCATCTAGGTCGTCCGTTCCCATCATTTCTCTACTCATGCAACATGTGTCACATGAGTACATGTTATATGTGACTTTTGTCACATCAAATATCTTTACGTGGCACCGTGCTCGGTGCCTTGAAAAGCGATGCAAATTATTGTCTCGGGTCGGCTTGATAGCTAGATTTCGCGAGACGATTCCAACGGTGAAATCCGTTTTGTCATCCGAGATCTAGAGAAATTTTGGATTTTGACCGAAATTACGATTTTACCATTTTTCCAAAAATTGGAATTTTCTTGGGTCTTACATCCCCAACCTGTTTCTTCATCCCACTCTAGTAATACTGGTAAGAAGATCATGGTACATTTTTGTGCCACCTGGATGCACATCAAAATGGGAGCAATGAAACTCCACAGCTCCTCTCTCATATCTGCTTGGCCCGGGGAACCCTGACTCATCCACTATCACGAAGACTGTCCCATGTGTGGCCCCAGCTTAGCCGTCCTGTATCTGGCCGTACTCGATCCTAATGAGCCAAATATCTCTGTGTCACTTAATCCTTGAGACTCACGATCCTTTCTGTAGTAGGGATGGCTAGCCATACTAAACTCCCAAAGTATTCGAGCTTGACCCACATGGTGCAGCAGGAAGCTGTCCCCGAGGCCTCGAGCATGCCTTGCTTGAGAAGCCACACTAGCCCGATAGGAGTTGGTAGCGAGCCAAGCTACTCGGGCTCGGCTCGGGCTCGACTCGAGAAAAAGTTCGGCTCAGATCAGCTCGTGAGCCCTAAGCAGGCCGGGCGCGAGGCTATGGTTAGGCTTGATAAATCTCGGGCTCGGCTCGGGCTCGGCTAAAAAAGCTCGGCTCGGGCCGCCGGGACCCATCATCGGCCCCGGAGCAGGCTTCGCCTACGGTCTCCGTCGGCGGGATCTGGTCTTCAGGTGCGATCCGGACTTCGGCGCGCCCGGAGTGAGGCTGCAGGTCATGTGTCCGGATATCGATGTAATGGATCCTCGAGCTCTGAATCCGATCGACATGGATGGCGATGGTGAATCCTTATGGCCCGGATTAAGGAGGCGACGGCGAAGGCGTAGGAGCTCAGTGAATCCGCGTCGTGGTGGATTTGTACCTAGATCTCCAGATATGCTTGGTAGAGGAAATGGTACCCACTATAGCGCGAAGGTGTCGACGACGGTATGTTCCAATGTGGATAGCGTGAAGAAGGTGCCGGCAAAGGGGACGTCAGGGAAGGACATAGATGTTGGGTATGACCCAGCAGTACGATGGTCGATCTGGTGTACAAGAATCCCGATTACAAATATATGAGGGTATTAGGGCTCCCAGTAAAAAAAAAGAACTATAGAGGTGGCCATGAGCTTGGGTGGGTTTTCCCGATCTTAGTGGCGATGAGGGCGATGTCACACGGACCACTTGATACTATCAATTCAACTTTGATGAACTCGATCGATCTCCGTCACAGGGGGTATTGGGCCCCTTTGGATCTTGATGCTTGGACTTAAGCCCGAAGGCATCTAGGCGTGGGTATGGGCAAAGGCATCAAGGGTGATCGTGGGGTGGGGTTTCATAGAGGAAACAAGGAGCCGACATCTGGGACTGCTAGAACAGATGGTGTAACGCCGGGAGTGCCACCGTCAGCTGCTGGGTATGAAAATTTGGGCCGACCGGTTCGACATGGTGGGTAGATTCTGGATCTCCAGTCCGGCAGTGGTAAAGCTATGGGTCTTGAAATTAATCATGCGCATCTTGGTAGTCAGGAGGGTGGTGGCCAACTTAACCATGTGCAGCAGTATATTGCCAAATAGTTTCTGTTGTTACTAATGAGTTTGCTTGACAGATCTTGTTGATATATTATTTCTTTATTTAGATAATTGATTAAAACCAATCATGTTTCTTATTCAATGATTTCAGGTATCTTATTTCTTCACTCTGCAATTTCTACTTGTTTTAATTCTATTTCATAATTTTTCAGTTGCAAGCTGTTTCAGCAGTGGAATTCTGCGTAATCCAGAAATGGAAACAAATGTTGAAGGAGGTGGCTTTAACAACTTTAGCATCAGTGCTAAAATCAACTAGATGAAACAAATCCCATAGAAAATTATTTCCTTAATTGATGTATTTGTTATCAGATTGATTACAAAAGTTAAAAAAGTATATGAATTTGAGCTTGAGGATTGATTCTGATACAAACTTGTATAGGCTCTGGATTGGAGAAGCGGAGCTCGAGGTTAAGCTCGAGCTCATTCATGGAAAACGAGCCTAATGAGCTCAAGCCAAGCTTTTTTAAATCAAGCCAAGCTTGAGCCTGATTTTAAGCTCGTTCAAAAGCTCGGCTCGGGCTCGAGCCCGCTCATAAATTAACAAGCCTAGCTTGAAATGTTCAAAGCTCGGCTCGGCTCGGCTCGTTACCAGCCCTACTAGCCAACACTCCTTGTGACTTCCGACTGAGTGCATCAACCACCACATATGCCTTACTAGGATGGTAATGCAAAGTGAAGTCATAGTCTTCTAGATACTCCATCCACCTGCGTTGCCTCATGTTGAGGTCCTGCTGTGTAAAAATGTACTTCAAACTCTTGTTGTCCGAAAACACCTCGAATCGTTCACCGTATAGATAGTGACGCCAAACCTTAAAGGTAAAGACAATGGCCACCAACTCCATGTCATGTGTGGGGTAACTCTACTCGTGGTTCTTTAACTACCGAGAACCATAAGCCACTACCCTCCTGGATTGCATCAAAACACATTCAAGTCCGTCCTTAGAGGCATCACAATACACTATGTACCTCCGTCCCCAATCTAGAACTGTAAGAATAAGAGCTGAAGTAAGCCTCCTCTTTAATTCTAGGAATGCCTTCTCACACGAGTCATTCCACTCAAACTTGACCTCCTTCCGAGTCAATCTCGTCATAGGTGCAGCTAATCGGGAGAAGTCCTCAATGAACCTCCTGTAATACCCTGCCAATCCCAAGAAACTATGTATCTCGAAGACTGACTTTGGTCTTGTCGCACCATAACCCCCGCTTAGGCGAAAGAGGGGGGACGTGACATGGGACCGGGACTCCTTTACCTAAATTACTGACATTAGTGGGCCCATTTTGAAATATAATTGAATGTATCGAGAATGGCAAGCAATCCATAAGGAAATAAAACTTTTAACACTACCACCATAATGGTGTTCATAATGTCCTATACAAATATCTGAGGCCCATTGACTTATACATATACAAGTCCTATTATGAAAAAAAAAAACTTTACGTGCACATATTCAAAATCAGACGTAGCGACCTATAGATGTTGACTCCTATTGTTGTGTTGGCCCTCCCGTGTGTCGTACGACTGGGATGTCCTCTTCAGTACCTATACGGATGAAACACCCGTGCTAAGCTTATAGCTTAGTGGAAACATATAACATATATGACCACTTGTAGTGGTCCTCAATGACAATATACAATTAACACAATTCCTATTTGCATTAGTTGTTCATATATTCGACTACTTGTACACTATGTCATTTATTAGAGTTCTCACGTTCATTCTTCATAATACATAGTACTTTTTATATTACTGTATCTCTATCACATTTTTCAATTCAAATCATTGTTTCATGTTACATGGTTCTTATAACCATTTCAATCATTTTATCTCATCTTGTGTCTTGCCTGCATATTCCAAGAAGTAGATACGGGTATAAACTGTATGTACCCGAAGGTCTCTTATCATTATGCGAGAAGACGGTGATCTGTCTTGTATTGACGAACGAGTTCTTCTTAATGACCCAAAGCGGGGCTAACTATATCATGTAATCCTAATAGAGCATGCCTACCTATCCATCTACGGGGACATATGTGACAATCAATCTTATTACATTTTTATTAGGTGTTCAAGCTATGCATCTCATATACATGGATAATGTCAATCACATGTATTCACATGAGATACTTTAATTGATATTCAACTATACATATACTATAATTGTTACTTTATCATAACCTGTATGATCATGTTCTCGAGTATTGCTCGTATTTACATTGATGTAATCATATTTCATATAGCAATCACTTTTATAATTCGCACAATTTCATTTTATTCACTTGAATCTCTTTATACCAAAATATTTCCCTCTGTGAGCTCCTTTAGGCCAGTTTCGGGGTACAATGGGATTTGAAATTTGAATACACTTATTTCAAGGAGATTTGTTCTCCTAGAAGTCTAGTTTACCCATAAATTTGAATCACTCAAGTTAGATGAATGATGGCCAAGTTATCGCCTAAACACTAAAGTTGTACCCAAACATACCAGAAACTGCCCGAAAACAGAGCTTCACTTTGACGAATTTTCTATTAGAGATAGTGCCCTGTAAAGCATGAATTTGAATTTATGTTTTATGAAATTAATAAAAGTGTCGTATTTATTACATTTAGCTATTTTTGTGCATAATGTATGAATGAAACATCAGAAAATCCCAGATTTATTAATGTAACCATAACCTCAGTGTATAACAGTTATACACGAGAGGATCGAGGTTATGTATTATAAATCATATTGTCCGTAATAAATTAATTGAAGTTTGGGGATCTTCAAATTAAATATTATTGGGGCGATCACTTCATCATTGAGAATGAAGTGACCTTGTCAGAGATTACGCTAATGTGGCGACATTAAAGTGGAGGCTCCATATATAATAAGATTATAGGATAGGACCAAAGTAGCGGTTCGAATTCTTTTTAAATACCACCGTTTGTCTCAAGAATTCAAACGGCGCACATAGATGATCATATGCAGATAAGTCTCAATCACAGTAGTCATAAACTCTGTTTTTATGTCATTGGAGCCCTTTTAGTCATGGAGTTAAAGCCCGTTATGAAATGGGCCCAATACTTATGTCTTGGCCCATTGATGTATGCAGCTGGGAATGTGAACTATGGACATGGAATCCAACCCTTCCTATGGAAGCTGGATAGTTGGTTCCCTTAAGTATTTAGTTGCAGGCCCGAACGAGTTTGAGCGCTCTAATTTACTTAGCAGTTTATAAGTGCTTTGTTCACTAATTGGATTAATGGAACTTAGGATCAAGATATAATTAGAGAACCGCAGTAATTTCACCTAACTCTAGTTATGAACCACTTCTTGGAGGATAGAACTGCATGTAATGATTAAATCAATGGACACTCTAAATTTTTCGAGTAAAATCGTCACATGTAAGAGACAGAGTTCAATTTCAAGTTTTAGTGGAATAACTCTGAGAAATTAATAAATTAAAATAATTGATTAAAGAGTTTAATTAATTATTGAATTTATTAGACTTGAAATTCTGAGGTCCAGATTTTAATTCCACCTCCTATATTACTACAATGAATGATTCATGATTTGGAATAGAATTGCACTCTGTAGTAATTTAAAATGATGATTATTTTAAATTACAAATAACAATTAGTTGTTATTTAAATTCGAATTTAGTCGTTTGCTCATTGAATAAGGAAATAATCTGTAAAGAGGTAATAATATTTGAATTGTTATTATATAATTAATTAGTTTCCTTATCGATAAAGGATTTGAATTAAAATTTAAATATTATTAATTCATTTCCTTATCGATAAGGATTTGAATTTAAGAATATTAAATATTGATAATTCGTTTCCTTATACGATAAGGACTAATTAAGAATATTAAATATAATTAATTAGTTTCATATTTGATAAAGTTTGAAAGCGTCATAAAAACCGGACGGTATATTTCCATGAGTGGTGCGTCTTTGAGAAGAAACCAAAGAAAAAGGAAAAAGGAGGTTTTCAAACCTAATATCCTAGAGAGTCTCTTCCCCTTAGAGATCCACCTCATGTGTTGAGTACGCAAGATGAATCTAGGCGAGAAAAAACCTAGAGTGTATTGTTCGGATCACGAATCGTTGGTGCCCACACCTCAAGTAAGGAGGGCGAATTGAAGACCCTGGTGTAGGGTTGTTTCAACCCTACTAGCCAACAAATCTCTATAAGAGTAACAGGTATCGATCTGATCTTCACCTTTTGATATTAATATGTGTTTGCATGGGTTTCTGCAAAAATAAGATTTTCTGGAAATATTTTAAAACCTAATTCCGCTGCGTTTTGATTTTATTTCCATCATTTTCTGGGTCCAATGGGATCCAAATTTGAATACACTTATTTCAAGGATATTTGTTTTCCTAAAAGTCTAGCTTACCCAGAAATTTGAATCACTCAATTTAGATAAGTGATGGCCAAGTTATGGCCTAAACACTAAAGCTATACCAAAACAGACCAGAAACTCCCCGAAAACAGAGCTTCACTTTGACGAATTTTCTAGATCCAATGGAGTCCAAATTTGAATACATTTATTTCAAGGATATTTGTTTTCCTAAAAGTTTAGTTTACCCAGAAATTTGAATCACTCAATTTGGATAAGTGATGGTCAATTTATGGCCTAAACACTAAAGTTGTACCAAAATAGACCGAAGCGCAGCGAGCTTCACTTTGACGATTTTAAGGTCGATGAGATCCAAATTTGGGTGCTTATTTCAAGGCGATTTGTTCTCCTAGAAGTCTAGTTAACCCATAAATTTGAATCACTCAATTTGGATAAGTGATGACCAAGACAAAAATGTGGGTTTTGGAAAAATTTTGACAACATCTCTCCTAAAACCCCAACACGTTCTTTATACAAACATTCCTCAATTGAGGACCACAACCAACTCAAGAAACCATAAAACTGAGCTGAGACCAACAACCATCATTATTATGCAAAGTTAAGGTTTTCCCCAAACCCAAACATCATAAAAAAGGGTTTTAGGTTTAGTTATCATACCTAAATATTTTTCTTTTCTCTTCTTTCTTCTTCCTTCTTCTTCTTAATCACCAAAATCCTTGATCACATGGAGCAAAATCACCAACTCTTCTATTCTTCTCTCAACCGTAACCCTAAGCTCTCAAACCCAAAGGAGAAATGTTCCTTTACAAGACCAAATTTGGTCTTATCTTTTATTCTTTCATAAGGCCATGTTTGACTTGTCATTTTTGTTAAGTTTTCCATTTTTTTTGCATTAAAGTCCATTCTTTCTCTTTCATTTACACTTCTACTTATCAAATATTCTACAATGGCATATAAACTTATTCTCTTATGACCCTTGAGTCCTTAATGAGACATTTTACTATTTTACCATTGAGTCTTGTATTAATTCCGGTTTTATCATTTTTCTTTGACCCTCATGCTCCTCCTAAGACTTGGAGTAGATCAAGATGTTGTCAACAAAGACCACGACGAACCGATCTAAGTAGGGTTTAGATACCTTGTATGAGATCCGCCAGATACCGCTGGAGCATTCGTCAATCGAATGGCATCACTATGAACTCAAAATGCCCATATCGTGTTCGAAACACCGTCTTAGGGATATCTGCCTCCCTAACTCTCAAGCGATGGTAGCAGGCGAGTCTATTTTTGGAATAAACCATTGCCTCTCAGGCGATCAAATCCAATCATCGATCTGGGCAAGGTACCTATTCTTGATAGTAACCCCATTCAACTTCTTCCTGATCTATGCATGATCGAAGGGTCTTGTCCTTGCTGTAGCGAAGCGGCAGACGCCACTGGGTGAAGTGCTCGATCTAATAAAACCCTTGTCCAATAATTCCTGTAATTGGCCTTTGAGTTCTTGCAACTCAGCAGACGCCATTCTATACGAAGTAATAGAAATAGGCGATGTACTAGGGTGCAACTCAATAGTGAAGGCTACATCCCTATGCGGAGATGTCCCGTGGATTCATGGGAGCGATCCTCGTACTCCTGAATAGCCAGTATACTAACTCCTATCTCGCCTCGTCCTCCAGAGAAAGTCTTGCTAGCTAACCCATCAATTGCCCGTGCCATCTAGAGTCACACACGACTTGGGGTAAAACATTGTGCTTATCCCCCTGAAACATACAAAACATCATCGGGTTATTGTAGCGATAACCCTCTTATCCACGATCAATGGCGACTACGTTGTGCGATCAGCGATCCATCGAGATCACATCAAACTTCGACATGTCCATGACCCTAAGGTCTATGGTGAGTAGAATCCTTGAGATCTTTAACTCACAACCCCGACATATCTTATCAACGTTCTAGTTCCTACAGGAGAACTCACATGCAGTGGCTCTTCCAAGGTTTCAACCTCTAAGCCCTTCCACTTATCTTTAACACCCGCCTCCCGGATGTTTTGTCGTCGTCCACCTCCCTCTCAATGGCCATAGCTATCTTGACCATCAAGTCCAAGTCTTGTAGGAGAAGTCCCACAATTTTACCCCGAATGGACAATTTCAGACCATCCTCGAACTTTCTCGCTTTGGCCATGTTTGTGGCCACATAATCATCAACGAAACGAGATAATTCGGTGAACTTAGCCACGTATTAAAGCATTGTCATCAGTTCTAGGAACTCTTAAGCTTTTGTATGTCGGACAAATGCCGGGAAATATTTTCCCATGAAGAGCTCACATAACTCTTCCCATGTAAATGCCTCCAAGTTCCTTGAGGCTTTGACCTAATCCCACCATACTTGGGATTCGCCCTCTAGTTAGAATGCAACTAGCCTTATCCTAGTGGCATCGGAGGTGATCTCCATAATCTTTGAGATCCCTCTCCTTGTCTAACTATTAGTGCATGTGCCAACTACTAATAGACCTCAACATCCCGAACTATCCCGTTTGTTCTTTTCTCAAACCCTTAAGGTTATGTTTTCTAACCCTAGTGTTCCTCTTTTTCCATATACATTTTACCATGTATATAATTCCACTAACCACAAGCACACAATCATGCGACATATTGGCACCGGTTGTAAATGCACAATGAATGCAATGGTCTAGACCCATGCCCATCAAGCCCTAGGTAATCGCATACCTAGGCTTACCAAGCTGTGCTGATATCAGTGCTATGACGCATGCCCATTAGGCCCTAGGTAATCGCATACCTATGCTCTAATACCAAGCTGTGACGCCCCAAAATATGGGGATCCGTTGATCACCCATCAACCCACGGAAAATCTGTGGATTATCGAGCAACCCAATCCTACATCGTGTGTCTCATTTACTGGGATCCATAATTTAACCATCGGAAAGTCTCGCTTTGTGGGGCTCTTATCAATTTCCAACCTGCTCACGTGCTCTGATCACATGACCATTAGGTGCCAAATATAACACAATGACCACACCGAGTCCATTTATGAGTAAAAATTACAAATCTTTTACATAAAAATTACATATGAGTTCAATTTCACTCATTAATACATTAGTACATGTCAAAATAAATTTACTTTAAACATTTTACAAAAATGATTACAAACAGCCAGACTTTCTTGCTCGCGGCTCCCGCGGCGAGAACCGCCCAGTAGCATTTCGCACCTGAAATGTTCTCCCATATAGGTGAGCCATACCCAGTAGAGTAATTCCTATAGAGGCCACTCCACACCTGGTGCACATACAATATTCACCTTAACAATCACATTCATCACTATTCCAAGCGGGGGAATGTGCGATCTGAGTTGGAATTCTACATGCTATACCATGAAATGAGATAAGACTCACTCATGCACCATACCCGAGTCTTTACCGACTCTCATACCCAAGTCTTTACTGACTCCCACCACACAATGCGATGCCCATGTGTGATAAAAACTGTCATTGATGGATTACATCCAATGATCCTTTTTAAAACAAAAGTCGTGTTTTATAAACCAAAACTTTTTTGATGTCATTTCTTGAATGATCATTTCATTTATAAAATCATTGTGTCTTTCGTGGGTAGTGGATTTATGGAGTCTCACCGCCGGCTCCGCACATCGTCTACACTTTTTTTGGACTTTTACCGTCGAGTGTAGACCAGTCCGGATCTTTCACTAGAGGGAGTGTCTAGCCCTTCTTACTATTACCCCGACACAAGTTTTCCGTTTTATACAACCGTGCGACTCTGTTAGACTTCGTCCAATGGTACTAAGCCCACCCACCAAATCACTAATTGTGGTGTTAGATTCTAACCATCCCCCACACCCATGACATTCGATGTTCTGATGCATGATGCAGTGCAATGTGCCATTGCATGTTAATGCCATATCCCACATGTAATGAATGACATATGAACCATATAAACCATACAATTTACCTTGTATCATGGACAATTATATTACATGCATATAATTTCTAATTAAACATACACAACAATGTTAATACATTTAGAACACACATATTAACATTTCACTAAACCACAACAAACAAACATGCTATCACACATCAAGCAACAACACACTTAATCCTTAGAGCAAAATGTGGCATATAGAGTGTTCAGAACAACATCCCAACCGCCCCATTAAAATGGAGCCAAAGGTGGCAAGCCGGTCCCTGTCGGGCACATCATAGGTCATCTCCAACTACAAGATTTTGACCCTATAAACGAGGTTTTTAGACAAAGTGATCTTCTAAAAGAATGTTCACCTATGTCTTAAGTTTCCAAAGCTCACAGATCAGGTCATTTTGACCTTTAAATTAGGAGATATGGGCAAAATATTTCGGATTGCTCCTGAATAGTTTCTAGGGCCAGTATTGTATTCTCAATTGGACGAATTTCTGGAAATAATAGAGACATAATGTGTGACACCCCAAATTCCAAGGGTCCGTTGACTATCCGTCAACCCGTGGAAACACTTGTGAATGTTGGGTGACCCGGGCAGCATCTCTCCACGAATCGGGCGAGTCTCAGCTGTACGGGAGCTCTACCCTTAGTACATAACACGTCCCAACACATCCAACGACCACATAGGGTCCAAATGAAAATTAAATAATGGCCACTTGGGCCCTGCAACATCGCTCAAACCAATATATCCCAGCTATATAAAATAGTTTCAAAGTTAGGAAAATACTCTTATCTAGGCATATATTAAAATTCTAGAATTCTAATACATGTCATACATCATAATACCAAAGCCATAACCCGGCTTTCTTCTAAATCGGTCTCTAAGAAGAGCCGTCTTCTCGAGCACCCCTTGTACCTGAAAAATGTTCCCTCGACAGGGTGAGCTATCAGCCCGATAGTGGAATCACCACTAAATGGGTTCTCCCCGCTAAGTCTTGATACAATGCTCGAAGTAAACACCGCATTCAAGTAAATGCGTGATCCTACTTGAATGTCTATATGACCAAACTCATGCCCGAGTCTTTAGTGAGCTCCTCGCACTTTCTAAGCCATGTATGAGAAACCTTATTTTCAAAACAAAGATATTAGTTTTTAAATGTGGACAACCCTCCGATATAAATAATGGACCGACTCTGATAATCTATATAGTGGACAACCCTCCGATGTATATCAATTGGGCCGACTCCGACGATTGATATTTTATATGAACTACCCTCCGATATTATAATGGACACACTCCGATATTTATTATTTTTAGTGGCCATAAAACAATTCTCTCCTTAAACCACCTCGTAAGCTCGCTCCTATTGTTCTAGGAGTGCCCCGGTGCATATGGAATGCATGATACTCCAATCCCAATACAATTTATATAACACATGCAAATATATATAACATGATATACATTTACATAATTTAATCACACAAACATGTTATGCAATTTCACAATCCATTACGAAATTAGCTAGTGGGCTAATCAACAACCACGAGCAATTCGATTTAGAATTACTCGACCAAACACATTATTTTCTAAATTTATTTCGCAGACACTATTCACATGGCGGTAAAACCCTCAGTTCGCATTCCACGGCAACTTCATTCAATCATCGGTTCACTTTGTGAACGAATTTCAAGCCATTTAGGCCTCATACAAACCAACACATGATTTATAGCTCAAAGCCTGAAGCCCAGACCAGCCGTGCACGAGTTCGTGGGTGCCGAATGGCCTAAAATTTCTAACAATTCGGTCCCACGTTTTAGGACCGATCAGACGGCCCTTCAAGGCCTCAACCCAACCGAAATATCATAAAACACTTAAACAAAGTGTAAAACCAAGTAGGATAAATCCCCTACCTCACGGAGTTTGTCGAAACTCCAAGAAACCGGTACCTACGCGTTGGCCTCATCGCGTAGAACAGCTTTGCTTCTTGTCCCGAAGAATTTCGATGGTCGGATCTTCTGGAAATCTAGAGAGAAGAAGGTCCTTCTCTCTCTAAAATCAGATCTCCTAGCCCCATTGTCGATTTTTTGTTTCAAGAGGAAGAAGAAAGCTATTTGAATTTTGTCTTATTCATTTTAAAATTTAAATAATACTAATTATGTCCCTAAACTTGGATATTTGACATTTGGCACTATCTCGGCCGTCCATTTCCATCATTTCTTTACTCATGCAACTTATGGCACATGATTACATGTTCTTTGTGACTTTTGTCACGTCAAATATCGTTTTACGGCACCCGATACTCGTTGCCTCGAAAAACGTGCAAATTCCGATTGTCTTGGAATTCGACGTGTTAGCTAGATGCCAGATTTCGCGAGACGATTCCAACGGTAGGAGCATCTGACTTTCATCATCAAGATCTAGAATAAATTTCAGTTTTAATCGAAATTACGATTTTGCCCTTTTTCTGAAATTGGAAATTTCTCGGGTCAGCCACATTCTCCTCGCCAAAGATTTCGTCGAAGTGCGGACAATAAATCACTCACATGCATATGCAACGTGCACAATACCATGCTGCAACTCCATCCATTTAAATGATAACTTGACTAAACTCGTACCTTCATCCTAAACAAGAGGGATAGGTGGCCACTTTGTCGATATGCCAGCTCCCCGCGTTGACTCCTCCACTTCCATAGTGCCGCCGTAGCACCCTGTTAGCCTCGCGTCTTGCGTCGCAAGAACCTGATCACGGCTATCCAAAATGCATCTTGGTCCACTCCTCAAAGGGTCCCATCGTGTCAACCTTAATCACATCCCCGATCCACCACATGAAATTTGGATGCGGAGTATACTTCGAGACATGGGATGTGAAATACCTCGTGGACACGACATCTTTGGGCGATGCATGGCAGTGCTTCTGAGTGCCTACCCTCTCGAGTATCTCGAAAGGACCAATGAACCTCGGTGATAACTTCCCTCGCTTACCGAACCTAATCACTCCTCTCTTAGGCATCACCTTCAAGAAGACGTGATCCCCAACCTCGAACTCTAAGGGTCGACGACGTACATCTGCATAGCTCTTGCGGGCTGCGGCGTGAGGAAGGCGGCTGTGTATCAAGCTCACCTTCTCGGAGGTGTCTCTAATCGGTCGGGACCGGTGATGGAGCTCTCTCCACCTCGGTCCAGCATAGCAGTGACTGTGGCCTCCGCACAATGCCTCATATGGTGCCATTTGTATACTCGCGATAAGCTGTTGTTGTAGGAGAATTCCGCTGGGAGCCAAATGCTCTTTGCGACTACCCTTATGATCTAGGGCGCGCTCGCGGCATGTCCTCAACACTGTATGAATCCTCTCGGTGACCATGCGTACGTAGGTGGAAAAATTTGTACTCATGAGTCGGTAGGTGTGCCCATAGCCTTTTGGAAACTCTTCCAAAAGTGCGTCGTAAACTTCGGGTCTCTATCCGATACTATGGATACCTGTACTCCATGTAACCGGACTATCTCTCGAATATACAACCGGCAGAATCTCTCAAAGGCGAAGGTCATCCGCACGACTAGAAAATGTCGACCGTGAGGCGGTCAGCGTATCACCTATGCAGATCATGTCTCTGCGGTGTCAGTTGGCGGTGGGTCCGCAAATCCATCGTGGCGTTGCTCCATCCCACGCTCGACCTCGGCCAATTTGAAGTAGCCCTGCGGCTTCTGGTGCTTTCGGCCTTAACTGCGACACGTGTGAGACATGCGTCAAATAAAGTCCCCTCGTGTCTCTTCATCTGCTCGATAGTACCCAAGCGACGAAGATCACAGTATATCTTCGTGCCACCTAGATCATATGTAAAATCGAAGTAGTGAGAAACTCCACGAGAATCTCCTCTCTCAAGTGAGTCGAATAGGGAACCACTGCCCATCCTCTATCTTGAAGACTACCATCTCGTGAGCGGTCCTGCCCTCGTCACTGTACTGGTAATACTCGTCAGCGGTGGACACCGTCTAGCGTCGCGCGGTGGGACTCAATCACTCTCACACTCGATATAGGCGGTGTAGCCACTAGACTCCCCAATGTACCCTGAGCCGCTTGCGTCACGCCTTAGCTGGTATCCCACATTCTCGAGCATCGCCACTCCTAGGGAAATATACTATAGCCAATACTCCGGTGACTTCCGGTAGCGCGTAGCCACCATATTTGCCTTACGAGGTGGTAATCTGAAGTGATGTCATAATCCTCTGAACTCCATCCATATCGCGTTGCCTCATATTGAGTCGCTGCTTGAAAATATACGCGGACTTTTATGGTTTAAATTACACCTCCCGAACTCCTTGCCATATAAGTAGTGGCGCCAAATCTTCAAGGCGAAGCTACGGCCGCCCAAACTCCGTGTCGTAATGTGGGAGTAGTGCTCATGATTCTTCAGCGCGGGAACCATAAGCAACTACCCTCACGGGGTGCATCAAAACACATCCCGGTCAAGCCTCGAGGCACATCACAATACCTTTGTGTACCCACAGCCCTGTCGGGACTATCAAGATAGGAGTTGAAGTAAGTCTCCTCTTCAACTCCTGGAATGCCTCCTCACATCGGTCATCCCAATCAAACTTGACCTCCTTCCGGGTCAACCTCGTCATAGGTGCCGCTAATCGGGAGAAATCCTCAATGAATCTCTGTAATGCCGACCAATCCCAAGCTGCGTATCTCGAAGGCGGCTTTGGCCTCTCCCAGCTCATCCGGCCTCGACTTTCTCTGGGTCAACGGCACGATCTGTGACACCACGTGTCCCAAAGGAAATCTCACGATGAAAGCCAAAACTCGCACTTACTGAACTTAGCGTACAGTTGATGGTCTCTCAACAAATGTCTGATCCTTAAGTGATACTCATGCTCCCGCTCGACTGGAGTAGATCAAAATGTCATCCACGAATACTACGACCGCCCGGTAGATAGGGTTGGAATACCCTATGCATGAGATCCGTAATTCCGCTAGGCGCGTGCCGTCAATCCGAAGGGGCATAAATAGCTCAAAGTGCCCATAACAGCGTCCTAAACGCTGTCTTAGGGATATCTGTCTCCCTAACCCTCAACTGATGGTAACCAGTGCGAAGGTCTATCTTGGAGTAGACTCGCGCTCCTCTAAACTGATCAAACAAATCATCGATCCTCGGTAATGGATACCGATTCTTAATCGTAACCCTGTTCAATTGTCGGTAATCAATGCACAGTCGAAGGGTCTTGTCCTTCTTCTTCACAAATAGAACGGGCACCCCCATGGTGAAGTGCCGGTCCTAATGAACAGCTGTCCAGTAGCTCCTGTGATTGGACTCTACGAGTTCCATGACTCGGCCAGTGCTATCCTATGCGAGTCATGAGATGGGCGAAGTACCGAGGTGTGGCTTCGATACTGAAGTCTATAACCTGTGCGGAGGCAATCCGGTAGCTCATCCGGAAGCATCCATACTGCATAAGAGCTACTCGAGTAGATCTAGTCGAGGTCTCACCTCGTCCTTTAGGAGTAAAAAGGCTTCTCGCTAGCTTGACCCAGCCCCTAGCTTGTCCGCGACACTTGGTTCATTATCTTTGTCACAGGCGAAATGTCATGCCTAAGTCACACGAAATACCACCCGGTACCGTCCTGCGTGTAGGCGGTAACCTCTGCGCTCACAATTGATAACGACCACCTTAGTGTCGGCCCGATCCATCACGAGGATGACATCAATTTTACATGTCCATGATCCTCGGGTCCATTGTGAGTAGAATTACTGAGATCTCAACTCGCGGCCCTCGATATATGTCCTATTCTCGCCTAATCCCTGGGGAGAACTCACATACAAAAGGCTCCTCCTAAGGTCTCAACCTCTAAGCCCTAACTCGATCACAGCCCGTGCGGCAATGAACAATGAATGCGAAGCACGAGAATCAAATAACACTCTTGCCCGCCCAGGCGAGATAGCAGCATTACCGCAGTATAGTGGCTGATCTGAGCTCAGCTGTGGTGTCGATGGCGTAGAGACGCCCTTGGACCCTGATGTCCACTGCTGTGGGCCTCTTCCTCTGCCTCTACCCACTGCGGCTCTCGGGCACACTTTGTGAAAATAGGAGTGCCCTTGCGGCTCCACACAGGCTGCGGCTCTAGCACATGCCATCTTTGTGGAGAGACATACTATATCCTCTCTGTCACACTCTTGTGGTGGGATTGTTGTCCCCCAAAACCACGGGATCTCTGTCTCTAGAGGACAATCCCTCCTCATGTCAGGGCTGCGCTGATAATGGTAGTACACCATCATCTCCTTTGTGGTAACTCTCATGCAATCCATGCTTGGGATAGCCGCGACTCTGGAACTCTCTTAGGCTAGAAGCTCTGGCACTTTCTACGAGCTGGAAAGAAAATGACTCTCCTTCCTCTTTATACTAACACCCGAATCCGTACTCCGAGCATCCTCTTATCTCTCTCTGTAGTGTTTGTCCCAGCCATGGAGTCCATATCTAATGGCTGATCACACAATCTGGCGAATGGACAACTTGACCCGTTCTCAAATCTCCTGGCTTGGCCGTTTATGTTGGCCATGTAATCATCGACAAATCGGGGCTGGCTGCGTGAACATAGCCACATAATCCATCATAGTCGCCGTAGCCCCACAGCTGGCTCTAGGAACTCACGAGCCTTGGCATGCCTCGCGATGTCTGGAAAGTACTTACCCATGAACGTAGGTCTCTAGAGGTCCTTGCCCATTTCCACCATACTGGGTCTCACCCCTCTAGCCGGAACGCAATAGTTCAACCTCGGTCATCGAGAGTGAATCTCCTATGTAGCTTTAAATACCTTCTCGATCTCTGTAATGCAACCAATGGTCTCCGCCACTTCATCTGATCCCCTCCCTCTTCGGCTTCAAGCTAAGCAAGCGTAATGTACAAACCAATTTTGATTGGAACATAAATGCAAAATTAATTTAAAATTTTATCCCTTAACCCACCAAGGATCACACAAGCCATAAAAAACCGGAAGGAAGGTAAATCAAACTCACTCTCAGAGATCGACATTCATTAAGCCTTCAAAGTTTATGGTCTGGGTTTATCGATCTTCAAAGCAGTCGCCTTCGAAAGCTTCGACCACCCTACAAGTATCCACACATGAACAAATAATGAACGCATCTGTCAATGCTAGTCTCTGTGTCTGCCTCTCTCTCAAAACGAAATTGGTGGTTTTTCTTTCTTCTCTCGTTTTCGCTGTTCTTAGAGAAAAGACTCACTTCACTACTGTAAATTATAGGCGGTCTCCAAGAGCATATATATATTCATAATTTACAGGGCTTTATTTATTATACGAAACTCCTTTTAAATAATAACAATTTAAATCTCAACCTTATCTGGGATATGAAACGAATTTATAACAATTTAAATTCAAACTCATCGATAAGGGAACCAATTTATATTATTATTATACTTCTGAAACTCCTTTTAATAAACCCTTTACGTGATTATTTCCTTATCCAATAAGAAAATATAACAAATTAATTATTTGTTATAATTTTAAATCACCCACCTAAACTTCTTCTCAAAATTAAATCTTAATTTTAAATAACTGATCGAGTGATTTGGTAATTTAAAATAATCTCATCATTTAAATTCATTACTGTGAGGAGTGAAAACCTATAACCAAGTATTATTCGTTTCTAATGTGCTGAATTTTTATAGGGTTCAATTTCAACATTAAGTAGGGAGTTTCAAATCACATTTGATCCTAAGGTAAGTCATATGGCCTCTAGCAAGACATTATGACTACCCAAGTTAAACGGAAGCACAAGTGATCCAAGGCAAACCTTAATATACACGACATAATCCTTTGTCACATGATATCTGATAGAATATAAGGCATGGACAAAGCTCAACCTTATATCGTTTCTATCTTTGATTACTCAAACCCACTGGGATCGATTAATCAAATGATACTGGACTTGATCAATTCATTCGGTTAACGGCCATGCATTTCTCAGTCTCAATTGTCAAGGGGACCCAAAGATATCTCTCTTATAATAAGAGGGACAAATCGATCTTTAATTCGCTTCATATCTCACTACATAATTCTGATATGTTCAAGTATAACCCTTTATAGTCATCCGATTAAAGACAACGTTTGATTATATCAAACACAATTATCTTTGGCGGCTGAGAAATCCATAGCTTTATCTCGTGTCAAAGGATTTAATGGCACAACTATTATAGACTAACTTTAAGACTTCGATCCATGTATTAATCCCAAGACTGGTTCCATTCAATATTTGTTCTCAACAAATGTATATAAATTTGATTTGCATCTCATAATATGTTCATCCCATGAACATCAATCAAACTTTATACTAATCTTAATTCATCATATTCCCATAACAATAACCGACAGGACATTTAGAATAATTAATAATATTATTTATGACAATATATATAATAAAACATGCAAATCATCATAATAATAAATTCTTGCTAACAAATAAATACCATGTCCATACACATAGGCCTAGGAGCATATTATCAACACTCCTCAGGAATGTCGAGGATGATGCTAAACCTTTGGAGGTTACTAGGACCTCCACTGATTACCGCTGCTTCACTTTCAGCACGTGCGATGGCAACCATGTAATCTCCCGGCCTCGACAAAGGAGCTCTTGATCGGAGAATCTGGTGGTTGGTCGTTTGGGTGGTGCGACGATTACCGAGTGGACGACCTCTCAAAATCCTCGTCCTCGTATCATCACATGGTTTAAATGGCAAGTTAATCTGATCTGCGATACATCTCACAGGCATAACACGACCACAGTTTCTGTGTTGCGTACCGAATCACCGGTTCATATCCTTTGTCACAGCATTTAAATGCAATGCGAGACAATTATGTCAAATCAATTTTATCCCACAAAAATTTTATTTTGAAATTTCATGTTTCCAAGTACGTCTCATTTTATTTGATTTTAGTTTTGAAAAAATTTTATTTCCATTTTTTTGAAATTTTTTTGGTGAGCGGTATTTAAAACGATGTCAACGATGACCTCGTGTCGCGAGTCAAAAAATAGGCTGGTGCACAAATTGCATAACGCTTTGAGGCAGCGCACACATGAACTCGAGCGTCTTTGCGCCCGTCGCCGGCGCTTGCGCTCCGTGCCCGCTACCGCGCCTTCGCCGTAGCGGCAGCGTGCACCAGCGCCCACCGCGCGTGCCCAGCGCCCCGCGGCGCCAACGCCTGCGCGCGTACCCGCGACCTTATGCTCAAATGGGCAGTAGCCCATTTAAGTGTCTGCACCATTTTTTTTCTCATTTTTCACACCTTTTTTTTTTCATTTCTTTTTCCGACCTCTTGGAAAATACCCAATTTTACACACACACACCCTTTTACACACACACACACACACACACACACACACACACACACACATATATATATATATATATATATATATATATCTGCATGTGAGCAACAGCCCTGTAGCGTACTGACTATGCTCAAATGGCGGGTAGCCCATTTTGAGTGTCTGCACCATTTTTTAGTTTTTACTTTTTTTTTCATTTTCTTTCTGACTATTGGAAAATACTGCTTTACACACACACACACACACACACACACACACACACACACACACACACATATATATATATATATACATATTCCCATTATCAATAACAGATAATTTATTAAAATTTATTTTCTTTAATTATACTTCAGTTTTACACAACATAAAACTCGAACAATTTGTT
Source organism: Tetrastigma voinierianum (assembly GCA_016808115.1). Classification (NCBI taxonomy): domain Eukaryota; kingdom Viridiplantae; phylum Streptophyta; class Magnoliopsida; order Vitales; family Vitaceae; genus Tetrastigma; species Tetrastigma voinierianum. The sequence goes on from JAEQBH010004470.1 coordinate 272,883, forward strand.
TCCAACAATTATATGTGCTATTTACCTAAACACCGCGACAATCCTGACTTTATAGCATGGTATACACACCATTCACACAATAATTTATCAAATCACACAAACACACCAAACACATGGATGCAGTGTCTTAGTTTTGTCTCGTGATTTCCTAGGTAATCTCATACCTAACTCTAACATCAATCCACCAAGTGGTGATGTTCCTATCTCTTAAGGCTATGGCCTTGGTGCATCCCCAAGCCCTGATGCCCGTATACCTAGCTGAGTATGCAGCGCTGATCAGGGATTAAAGTTATTCACTATCGACCGTGGAAGTACTAAGTGAATGTCGGGTGGCAGGTATCTCTAAATGAAAAATCGAGGCGGGGCTCAGCGCAGAGAGGCTTACATATCTATGCTGTCTGACACATCCACTTGAGCCAAATAGGGTCCCGAATGAGAGTAAATAATGGCCATGGAATTTGCATCTCATCACTCGACCAATATATCCCAACTATATACAATAGTTTTGAGTTGAAGAAACCTTTCTTGCCTCTGAACATATATTAAAATTCTAGAATTCTAATACATGTCATACATCATAATACCAAAGCCACAACCCGACTTTCTTCTAAATCGGTCTCTAAGAAGAAAGCGTCTTCTCCCGTGCCACTGTGCACGAAAAAATGTTCCTCGACCAGGTGACTATGTCGATCGATGAAAGTGGAATCACACCTAAATGGGTTACTCCCCGCTAAGTCTGTCCTGATGCTCCAGTAAACACGTTCAGAAGGTAATCTTGTGTCCTACTTGGATGTCTACATGACTTGACTCATACTCAGGAGTCCTCACCCAGGCTCCCTCACACTTGCCTAAGCCATGTGTAGAAACCTTATTTTTGAAACAAGACAAACTAGTTTTTAAATGTGGGCTGACCTAGATATAAGTAATGGACCAGACTCGATAATCTATATAATGGCCGGATAACCTCAGATGTATATCGATTGGTAAAACTCAGACGATTGATATTTTATATGAACTACCTCGATGTTATAATGGACACGCTCAGATGTTGTATTTTTAGTCGACCCTCAGAAGCGATTCTCTCGCTCAAACCACCTCGTGCACTCACTCCTGTTGACACAGGGTGCCCGATTGCATATGGAATGCATGATGCAATCGATACAATTATATAACACATGCATTGCCTATAACATGATATACATTTACATAATTTAATCACACAAACATGTTATGCAATTTCACCGATCCATTACACAATTAGCTAACATGGGCTATTCAATGACTACGAACATTCGATTTGAATTACTCTGACGAAGCGCGTATTTCACAAAATTTATTTCATGAACACTATTCATGTGATAAAACCCTGAGTTCCCGCGATTCCGCTGGCAGCCTCATTCAATCATCGGTTTACTTTGTGAACGATTTCACGGCATTTAGGCCTCATACAAATAACACATGATTTATAGCTCAAGCACAGCCCAGAGCCCGATGTGCATGGTCAGTGGACTGTCAACGACTAAAAATTTTTCTAACAATTCGGTCCCACGCTTTGGGATTAATCAAACGGCCGTTCAAGGCCTCAACAGCAAAATATCATATTTAAACAAAGTGTAAAAACCCGAGTAAGATGATAATCCTACCTCATGGAGGTTGTCGAAACTCCAAGAAACGATACTACTGCGTTGGTCTAAGTAATAGAATAACTTTGCTTCTTGTCAGAAATTAGACGGTCGGATCTCGAAAATCTAGAAGAAGAGTCCTTCTCTCTCTAAAATCAGATCTCGAGCCTGCATTGTCGATTTTTGTTTCAAGAGGAAGAAAGAAAGCTATTTAATTTTGTCTTATTCATTTTAAAATTTAAGAAACAATACTAATTATGTCTAACTTGGATATTTGACATTTGACAGCTATCTCGGCGTCCATTCCATCATTTCTTCTCTCGCTACAACCTTGGCACATGATTACGTTGAAAAAAGGAATGACTGTTTTTGTGAGCTTTGTCACGTGAATATGAGCTACGGCATCAGATACTCTTTGCCTCGAAAAACGTGCAAATCAGGCCATCTCGTTGTGAAGTCGACGTGTTAGCTAGATGCTAAATTTTGTGAGACGATTCCAACGGTGAAATCCATTTCGTCATCCGAGATCTAGAGAATAAATTTCGGATTTTTGATCGAAATTACGATTTTGCCCTTTTTCCAGAAATTTGAAATTTCTCGGGCTTACATAATGTGATCATACTTTCTTCATGAAAGTTACTCTCCTGGGTGTCTAGTTTTAGCAGGATTTTTATTCACATCATTTGGATAAGTATAACCCAATACATGGTCCAATGACATATTACTCTAGTGAGGGACATAATCAACATCTTCTTTATAAAACTCATTTCTACCATGGTTTTAGAGTCGGATTTAAACCTTGGTCTCTTGTAGACATTTGGAGCTCTTGTTCTTAGGGTTCATCGCCAACTAGAATCATCCAATTTGGAAGATCGTAGGCGCGAGAATTTATGGTAGCCAGGACACAAGGGATTACCCAGGAAATTTTGCGAAATTTCACATAACCACCTATAATTTTTCACATCTTTTGTGATCATACGAAGACCCTGACCAAAAACCAACCCACAAATAAGCCATAAAAACAGCTTTAAATAGTTCCTAAATCAAACAAACAAGCCCTTAGGACCTCTACACAACATTCCCCCAAATCAGCCTCTTAGGGTGGAAATAAACCAAAGTAGGAAGAATCCCTACCTCTTGGAGCATAGTACAAATGAAGGTGTCAAGAACACCTCATAATCCCCAGGAATTTTGTTTCCTGAGAAATCTCTTCCCTTCAATCTTCGATTGAAATCCTCCTTTTTAATTTACCCACATGCTGCCACTTGTCGACGATGAACTTTAAGTCTTGTGTATGTCCCAATCCAGTGTGACTCAGAGTGAATCGAAGAGAGAATCTTGGAGTTCTCTCTTTTCTCTCCCTTCTTCCTCTCTCTGGTTTGATCAGGAAGTAGAATGTGACCTTTGTCCCCAAGCCTAAGCCAAGTTTAGTGAGTGGCTCATCAGCATAAGCATGTCATGGGTGGTTCGATCAATAAGTTTCTGCTGAAACGATTTATTTTGTCGATTCAAATTCAATTTATTTTAAGTGAACTTTAATTAATTTATTTTTTCACTTTTAAGATTTTTTTTCTCAAAAATGCCTTTTGGGTCAGCGGGGACACCAGGCTGACCCAAAAATCGTGAAAGAAAATCCTTCCTCCTCATAATTCAAGCTTGAAATTGGCGTTTGGATAAGCGTTTTGTGAGACGAATCGATGGTGAGGTCCATTTCATAATCTGAGATCAGAAAATTTAGTCTATGACTGTACTATAGTATGATTTACCATTTTTGCCATTTTTGAGAGAAAAATTCTTACCCAGAGTTTTATAATTCATGCATCGGAGTTGAAATGTACCGTGTAATAGGCTAGTTTACTCAAACTTGACTTGAATGCATTCTAGAAATCCCTTACTTTGGTATTCAGTCTTGTGAAAATTGAATTCTTGAAAATCTAAAGAAAAAGAAAAGAAAGGAATTGTTCGATTCTAAAATTAATAGATAAGGAGTTCATGCCAACCCTTCTTTCACTTATAGTACACTAGAGGCTACCAATTGGAGAACTAGCGTCATGAAATAAGAAACTCATTATGTGGCTCCGATTCAACTCTCACTTCTGGGGAGAAAACCTTGGCGCGGTCAGGCAACAAAAGTAGTATAATGCGGGTATAAGTCATAGTTGGGATGGCGAATGCGCGCAGCATGGCATGACTAGGTGGTGTGGAGAAATCCTATACCGCATTGGCCATACCGCCAAAACTTTATGACTATAGGCTTTCAATTGTTCTGACTTGTGGCATAGTTTATAATGAGATTTGTGGTTGATCTGACCATGCTCTGGATTGGTTTTATAGCCACGGTTTGTGGTTGACCCCTACCATAGGATTGTTTATAGCCGCGGTTTGTGGTTGACCTCGGCCATAGGGACTGTTTATCAGAAACATAGGTGTCTTAAGGACAAGGAGAACAAGAAACACCTGGCTCATGAAGGCGATTTCTAAGTTTCCTTCCACATTGGATGGCTACCTCCCAGGTGTCTTGAGGCGCGAGCGATCCGTCCCCTGCTTATTTCGGCTGGGAGGATCTGAGACCATGATGATTGTTTAGTCTACCTCTTGTCATTGCTTAGATGCTATGCTGACTTGATTTTCCTTCTCTTGACCTCGAGAAGCGTTTCTTATCGGAGGACATGGAAGACCAGGATAGACGGGAAGATTGAAGGAGAATTAATTCTGTTGTTGAGGCTTGAAGCCGAATGCACGAAGCCCTCATACTTGACAACTCTTTTATTTTGATTTTGAGGAAATAACGAAACTTTTGTTGAATGCATCAGGAACCTGAGGAATTGAATGTCATTTTAAAGGCTATGAAGGCTCATTACAAAATTCAAAGCAAAAATATACAATTAATATGTACCAAATTATTATAATTACAAAACAAACATTGAAAATTAGAAAAAACCATGTTATGAATAATTAGTTTTATTTCATTCCGCCAATTATTTCAACACCTTGTTTGTTGTAGTATATGTTTACCTATGACCATGAGCTGTCCCTTTTAGAATGGTCCATATCAATTTGAATTTTAAATTCAAATTGAATCTCCCTACTTGCACCCATTTATATGACTCTTGAGGGCACCTTTAAATGCTTTGGTCTCCATATAAGAAGGAATCTTTGCACATTTTAGGTCCACTAACCTGCTCTAGAAATAGAGAAAAATCACCATCAAGTTGTTTTGAGAAGGTTAGAAAAGACGCAAAATATTTCCGGGTTTTCCGAGTTTTCACTGGGTTTCTTAACAATATATTTGGAGGTATGCATAGATTACGGCATTTTCTTCATTATAATTTGATTGATTGTATTGTTCAAATACACTTTTACAGTTTATTTGGTATCGAGCCACACTATATACTGAAAGCTATACGTGTTTGGTGCAAATTTTATATTCATGAAAATTTTGTCGATCGTTGATTTTCGAATGCTAGATATTTTGGTTTGACATTTTTACTTGGTTTAATACATTAAAACTATTTATAATAATTTTGATGTGTTTTTGTTTAAAATGATATCTTTTGAACTACATGAGAAAATTCATGCTTTGTTCCCAGGAAGTGCTCTGAAGAAAGGTGATGGTTTCTCGAGGTTTCTGTGTGATGCGTTTCATGTGTGACGGAGTTAACAGAGCAAAGGCATCATAAAGTCGCGACACATAAACTTACAGGTCGCGACCAGGCTTCCTTGCTCTCCAGCCATGACATAGTCTTCTTCGTGTCATGATAGAGTTCTCAGGTTTAGGCCTTGGAGACTATAGCAACATGGTTTTCTTGTGGCGGCCCCGGTTCTCTGTTGCCAGGTGTGTCACGATAAGAAGGCGGAGTTGCGGCCCAGGTGTGTGGCAGGGAAGGATTTGTGTTACAACGGTGTTTCCTTGGCCTCGCGCGAGTTTGGGCCCGAGATTGGTCCTCTATCGTGTCAAAGCTTTTCATGTCACGATAGAGTTAGCGAGCGGGATTTTTTCCCGTCCACGCTGAATTGTTTTATGTAGGAAGAAATGCTGGCCAAGCTTTGGGATACGTCGCGACGAGGAGGCTTCTATGTATCGCTACATGGTTGGCAATGAAGGGAGAGTTCTTATGTGACGAGAGGAATTTTAGTGTCTGGTACAGACGCAATGGCGCTTCAGATGCTAGTGACGACGCACAACACGAGAAGGCGAGGGACTACGCCAAGCGACGAGAGGAAGCATCCACGACGGAGACTTGTCCGTTGCCCAACGATGCGCTTGTGTTGTCTTGTTGTTTAAGCCTACTTGTTTGAACCTTTATTCAAAAATAAAATAAAATAAAAATGTAAACTATCAATAAAAGGAGTCTCAGGATTTCGAGGTATTACTGAATCTTGAATCGAAGAACTTTGAAAAAAGGAATTCAATTCCACGAGCTCACACATGAGGATCCAAATGCTCATATCCTGAATTTTTTGGTGGTGTGTGATACAGTGAAATATAATGGGGTGAGGATGCTTATCTCGCTTAGATTGTTCTCATTCTCATCAAGGAGAAAGCCAAGCATTGGCTCATTTCAACCGCCGCATTCAATAACATCGTGCATTTGACTTATCGAACAAATTTCTTAACGAATTCAGGTATATGGTAACGTAATGGTTCAAGGAACGGGTCAATAACAACATCAACATCAACATCAGTCACATCAACAACAACAACCCACTCAATTATTACCAAAAAGTTTTTTCTTCTCTCTCTTCTTCTTTTTCTTCTAATTTCTTTTTTTTTTAAAATTTTTCCTTCTTTTTTCTTCTCTTTCTCTTCTTCTCCTTTTTCTTTTTCTTCTCTCGTTTTTTTTCTTTTTCTTTTCTTCTCTCTCTCTCTCTTCCCCCCTCCTCCTTTCTCTTCCTTCCTTTCCTCTCCCTCCTCCTTCCTAACCTTTTGTTTGAGAAATTGATAGCTTTATCAATATGAGGGAGAGTCATTCTATGAAGCGTGGGAGAGATTCAAAGATTTGTTGAGAAAATGGCCTCACCATAGTTTCACCAAATGGATGCAAGTCAACCATTTCTACAATGGTTTGAGTTGTCCCACAAGGACTCTCATTGATGCTTCTACTGGAGGAGCATCAGGAAGAAAACGGCGGAGGCTTATCAAATCTCGAGAACATAGCCTTGAATGATTGGGGGAATGTCCAATCGAGAGAGTAGTAATCTAAGGAACCAGCTTTGAGGTGTTCGACGACATACACAAACTTATCTACTAAAGTGTCCAGTTAATTTTAAAGCAACGCTGCTTCGAAGAATTAGGTTCCCACCATTCATGCATAAAGTCAAGAAAGCCCACTGCGATGAGAGCAATGTCATGGACCTCATCCCATCTCTCAGTGCCTAATGATGAACGCCATGGGAGATTTGACTATTGAAAAAAGCTCAATATATGGCGAACTTCCCTCAAAACCAGAGCTTCAACCCATATGGTCAAAATTACAATCCGAGGTGGAAGAACCATCCTAACTTTTCATGGAAAAATCAGAATGCGGGTAATCCTATAGAGCAAGCCAAACCTCTCCAACCACCTCCAAAGAAAAAATCAGCCCTAGATCCGAAATGAAACAATTAGCCGACATATGGCATATGAATATGATGAATCTACATGATAAGCTCAAGAATGAGACTAGACGCCACCGAACAATCAAGGAAATTTTAGCCCGAAATTGAGGTCCAAATAGGTCGTAATGGCTTCGCGACGAGCAAGAGAAAACAAGGGAATTCCACTAGTACTCTTCCAGGTCAACCTAAGGAGAGACTAAAGAGCACCGCAAAGCCGTGAACCCTGTGGAGTGGTAAGACACCGGAAAAGAAGGCTGAGGCCTGCTAAGAAGAGGGATGAGAACCTTCCTGAAACGAAAAGTAGTGTCAAGGTCACACATGCCGAGAAGTTAGTAAAGAAACCGGGGCCCCTGCACACACCCGTAGAAAGTTGAAGCTCAAAAACCTACATATGATGAGATGCCTATTATCCCGTATCCATAGACCGGAAAGAAATGCATTGATAAGCAAATGGTAGGTTCATGAATCAAAGAGCCCTTATGTGATCCGTGCAAGCATTAATCTATGTCGGTCGATCCGGAAGAAACTAAATCGGGAGAAGCGCGTGATGACTTACAATCCACCTCAGGTTACTGTGACCCAATACCAACTCATCCGCGTGGTATCATAGAGGATGTGTTAGTGAAAGTGGACAAATTTATCTTTCCTGCATATTTTATCATTCTAGACATGCAAGAAGATAAAGAGGTCCCACAAGTTATAATTGGTCTCTAGCAAGACATTATAACTACCCAAATCAAGTGAATTCGATGACTCGAAAAACATTACCATAGTATGCGATATTAGTCCTCATTACACGATGTCTCGATTACACAAAAGCAATGGATGAAATCATCTTTATACAACTTAACGCTCGATTCTCAGCAGACTAACAAACAAATGATACCGATAACTCCTATCAATCTCATGTGCACTGGCCATGCATTTCTGGTGTCTTACTTATCAAGAGGCCAATAAACATCTCCCACTAATTAAGAGCTGACAAATTCCTTCACTATCACTCACATTCCTCCACATGATTACCGTGATGCCCAACCATAGCCTGATTACCATCCCGTTAAAGACGTCATTGAGCTACGCCAAGACACGGCCTCATGGAATACATGGTGAATTCAAACGAGACTAAATACTACCACAGAATGAGAATTTTACCATGATATAATCCATGTGGTATTTCTATGAAGTGGGTCGCCCAATATGAACTTAACATCTATTTATGTTATGAGTAACATCTTATGTTCATGACCAGTCTTTTTCTCGAAAAACATATTAGCTTTACTTCATTATTATTCCCACAATGATCAACTATGACTTACGAATGGTTCTTACGCCTTAAGGTTTTACTTCATCGTCACATACTAGATTTATAAAGCAGAGCCAACTATTCAAGGATCTTATTTTATCAAGTTAAACCACAATTTAAATAACAAGATAAAATATAAATGCCTCATGTATATAAACATATAATGACAATGTATATGCCATTGGGCTAGAGCATATCACTAACAATCTCCCACTTGCCCTAAGCCCAATCAGGTATAAATCGAATATCAATCTAGTATGACTATCATGCTTTCACTATGGAAGATGTTTAGTCAAAGGATCAGCAACATTGTCATCAGCATGAACTCTACATATATTAACATATCCTCTCTCAATGATCTCACGAACGGTGGAACGCCAGTACGCTTGTTCGATCGCTGATGTGACCTAAAGCCAAGGCTCGAGCGCAATTTCCATTATTGTCACTAATAAGACGTCCACCGGGGTTTGTAAATGCCAGGAACAACACCCAGTCTAAACGAAAATTTCATCCAAATCGCCTTAACCGCATCTAAGGTAGCTAGCGCACTCACCGTAGTAGAATCGCCATGGTGTCTCTCATTGAACTTCAAAATTTCACAAAGACTCCATTCAAACAAACACAAAACCGGGGACAGATCTAAAGTCATCTAAGCCATAATCAAAACCAACATCAAGATAAATCCACTTATAACTAGCCTGCCTTCTCTTGTCCAATTAAAGATAAAAAAAAATATCCTAGCTCTTCTCAAGTACTTAAGGATATTCTTGACTCGTATCCAGTGACATTCACCTGGATCTAACTGGAATTTACTTGTCATGCTTTAAGGTATGTGGCATATCAAAGCTCCGCAAACCATGGCATACATGATAACCAATAGCCGAGGCATATGGATTTTATTCATGCGCTCTCTCGCCCCCGTGGTCGGGATACTTGAGATTCTACCGAGCTTAATTCCATGAGACATCGGGTAAGAAACCTCTCTTGAATCTTGCATGCTAAAACCTCTTTAGCACTTTGTCATGTACCCACTGATCGTTTGTGCAATCGTTGAGATCTATCTCTATAAATATTAATGCCTGGGGATGTAGGGCGTCGCTTCTAAGTCTTTCATTGAAAAACATTTCCCTAACCAAGACTTGACACTTCAGGAAGGGTAGGGATGTTATTTCCAATGAGTAAGATGTCATTCCACATACAAAGACTAAGAAGACAATTGCACTTACTCAACCTTCAGATATACAAGGCTCATCTTTCATTTTTCATAAAGCCAAACTTCTTTAACAGCCTCATCAAAACGAAGATTCCGCCTTCGTGGAAGTTTACTTTAATCCATAAATGGATCTGAAGCTTACACACCCTATTAAGATAATTAGGATCGACAAACCCTCAGTTGTGTCATGTGTACATCCTCGAGTAAGCTTCATTAAGAAATGCGTTGTTTTACATCCATTTGCCAAATCTCAGACCATAGTACGCAGCGATCGCAAGAAGAATCCTAATAGACTTAAGCATAATGACAGGTGAAAAGGTCTCATCATAGTCAATACCATGAGTTTGTTTGAAACCTTTGGCAATAAGTCAAGACTTGAAGGTCATATCATGTTTAATCTTATGAACCCATTTACAACCAATGACCCAGCACCCTTTAGGTGATCAACCAAATTCCAAACCCGGGTTATCGTATTACTGATTGCATCTCGACTCATGGCTTCAGCCTTTCAGAATCTAGGGCTCACTTTCGTCACCCTACATGATATCGCGATCATCTCGATCCACAAGCTTTATGGTTTTGCTGCCGCTATGAGAAATCCATATCTCTCGGGCTCTATGATGAATCCACTTGACTTTCGTGGGCCTCAGGCGTAAGATGTCGACTAACAATCGGGTTATGAGTCTCAGAGAATTTCCATGGAAGGTCTTGCAACTCGCGGGTTCTTTAACTTTTCAAGAGATTGCGATCCCACCGACTCTTTCTGGGAAATGAACTCTCTTTCAAAAAGACTCCATTACGAGCAACAACACTTTGTTCTCGCATGGATGTAAAAGTAGTACTTTTGTTTCCCTTTGGATACCCCACAAATAAGCACTTATCGACGGATGCTAGCTTATCAAAAGCCTGACGCTTTACATAAGCTTCACAACCCCAAATATTGAGAAAAGACAAACCAGGACGCTTTCTTGTCCACAACTCATAAGGTGTTTTCTCAACCGCTTTCGATGGAATTCTATACAATAAGAACGCAACAGTCTCTAATGCATATCCTAGAAGGATATTGGAAGATCTGTTCGACTCATCATAGATCGAACCATATCTAATAAAGTTCAATTTCTCCTTTTAGATACACCATTCTATTATGGTGTTCTAGGTGGAGTGAGTTGTGAGACTATCGCACAATCCTTGAGATGATCATCGAAATTTTGGCTTAAATATTCACCACCTCGATTAGATCAAGTGTTTTGATATTCTTCCAAGCCGATTTTCACTTCATTCTCGAATAATTTGAACTTTTCAAATGATTCAGACTTATGGCCTATTAAGTAGATGTAAACCATATCTACTAAAGTCATCGTAAAATTAATGAAGTAATCGATAATCTCCTCTATAATCAGCTTATTGGTCCACAGTTTGCATGTATAAGGCCCATTAAGCTCACTAGCCCTCTTCACTCGTGTCCAAGAAAGGAGCCTCGTCATTTTGCTCTGGGCAAGATTCACATGTTTCAAAATGACTCTAAGTCAAATGAATGTATTAGCCTATCCATGGAGCTTCGATGAATTTCTCATTGATACGGCCCAAACGATACGCAAAAGTAGGTCGATCTGGTTACACTCAACCTCTTAATATCGATGTTATGATGGCTCAAGGCTGCTCCAAATTTGTAACTAGAGACCATTAGATAAATGAGGATTCCCATAAAAAATGTCTGCATTATAAATGGAGAAAATATTATTCTTAATAATAAAGTGAAATCCATCCACGTCTAAACAAGAAACTGAAATAATGTTTCTGCTCATAGCAGGCACATAATAAAAATTCTTTAATTGGAAAACAAGTCCACTAGGAAAATTCAAATCATAAACTCCTACAGTTTACGTGAACAACTCTGCTCCATTCCCCCACTGCAGTCCACTTCGCTTTAGCCAATGATCTATCGCTTCGCAGTCTCTTACACATTTACACAAATGTGAGATCCACATCCAAGATCTAATAGCCATGAATGAAGTAGACAGATCGACTTCTATAACATAACACTGTCAGAGCCTCGCTACTCTTCTTTCTTCAGATTTTCCAAGTAGAGCTTATACCCCTCTTCAATGACCTTATTCATCAAGTAAGAAGCAAACTCCCCTCTTTGGGTGGCTGGGCTTCGCCTTAGGCTCGACTCCGCCCTTTCTGCCTTTCGCCTTATCAGCTTTACCCTTCCCTCTCTTTCTTTCATGCCTTCCCCTTCCGAATCCATAAGCACTAGATTTGTCTTTTGAATGTTCATCTCAACATTCTTTAACATTCCTTGTAACTCAGCAATATATTTCTCCATATGGTGCATATTGTAGTTCATAACAAATTGATCATAAGATTCAGGTAATGAACCTAGAATCAGATCGAGCCAACTCACGACTAATGGGGAGTATCGTTATCAAGTCGACACTGCATCTCTTCATCTTTAGCACATGTGTACTTACCTAAGTGCCGAGTCATCTTGCAAGTATTCAATGCTTCGTGGTCAGGAACCTTTCTCGACGTGCTTGCTCTTGGAACATTCCTCGAGACGCATCATCATATCAAATGCCTCCATTTCTCAAATTTATTAGTGAAGCTCTCGTAGTCTACGGTCAGAAGTATAAGACAAAGTTACATCCACAAAGTCATTGGAAATGTTTACTATAAGCATCCCTTTCGCCATGGGCATCATAAAGTAGGAGGTTCATTAGGGATTTCATTATCAAGAACATACATCTTCCTCTCGCTTAAGGACAATCCTCAAATTTCGAGACCAATCAAGGAAGTTCGTCTCATTGCTCTTCCTTTCTGGGCGACGTATCACGAAAGTAAATGTCGATGTGTTGTTTGATGCCATTATTCATACAAAAATATGCAAAGCTCTTTAATAAATGAGGTCTTAATACTCCCAATTAAAATTAATAACTTTAATTAACACGTAAAACAATCTTATAGTTTCAAGGGTGAAAATCCAATGCGTCAATTTAAATTCGCTAGCTTTGCATAACACTTAAACTTAAGCTAACTCTGGGTAGAAAACTCTTTCCTTTTGTTCCAGTTCCCAAACCGTTATTATTATAAATTTTTAATGTCTAACCATATCTAATCTTTGATGGATATCACCATTATCCATCATGTTCTCCTAAGATGGCCCAATACACCCCGCTTCGTAGAAACTATATTAAAGCATTTATCGAAGTATTGACAAGTGTTAAATTATGGAAGGCATTTTATGACTTAATATTGTATGTGATGAAATTATCAAGTTGTTAGGCAAACTTTATAAACATATACATGCATAACATACAAGCATATTTATAAGAATAAATGTAAACGTGACATGTCATGGCCCATTTCCTAAGGTGATCTCCATAAGCCAATATGGAGATGCCTGATTAGCCTTTACCAATACCTTAGCTTTATGGGCTTGTCTCCAAGAACGAACAGTCCTCCATTCTTCGTTCTTCTTCATTACAAGCAAGTAATAATTTTATGCTATTTTATGCTAAAATAATAAAAAGAGACACACATGTTGTGTCAATAAAAACAACAACACGCAGGCCATATGCTAATATAATGAAAAAGAGACACACATGTTGTGTCAATAAAAATTAACGACACACATGCCATATTTAAAATTCATAAACCCATAATTAATACCGGCCAATCACATCAACTGCGGCCATGACATACAATTATGCAAATTGAATATAAACACATTAAGGATTAGTAAGAAGATTATGAATATGGTCTTTCAATTGTAAAGAGAATTACAAACAAATTTTAAGGCGCTACGCCAGTATTCAAAGGGTCCCGTCAGCCTGCTAGCGCTTAGGGTCACAAAGCGCAACAAAGGTAAACGATTTATTTCAGCTTAACGAGTGAGTTATCGCTCGAGATTTCTCCCGATCATTAATCACACTAATAATTTCGGGTCATTCACCAATGCTGATTACTCTTCATCTAACAAATCTATCATTAATTTGGAATAATCCCACTTGTAATAATCAGATAGTCCTCTTTAATGTCTAACATTAATGTAATGTACCTACCGATTAGTCATGAATACGTAATGTTCATACTTAATATGTAATACTCCCATTAATTAATAAGAATCAGAATAACCATATTTCTTAATATGTAATTAATAAGAATTAGAATAACCATACTTTAATATGTGTACTACCCTATTAATTAATATTATGTTGTAATAGTCCTAATCAGATTAGAACACAAGAATTACGAACTCAAAATTTGATTATGATCATCAACAGTCCTAATCCTATTAGAGCTTTTCTAAACTGAATCATTTTTCAATTTCTGATATGATGTTACAGACTTCATATAGAAAAAACATGACTGGGATTATACTGATTATAAAACGGATGAACTAATGGATCATGGTATAATACATATGGTAAACAATTCACATCAAAATGCATCACGTTATATCACATATAAAATCTCAGTTTCACTAAACAAGAAGTAGCTTTGATACCACCGGCTTGAATTCAAATGATAAGAAAACGTGAATGAAATAAAATTTTTTAATGTCGAACTCGCATCGTGATCCAAGCGCTTGATAAAACTAAACAATGAATCAAGGAAACCTAGATCCTAATTCTTATAGGATCGGAATCTTTTCGACTAGTGCGTAGATTTTCGCGATCACACACACGTCGAAACACAAACAAGAAACGATCCAAAGAACGAGCCAAGACGATGCAATGCAAATCCCAAAGGTATCCACATGAATGGCTAATGGACGGGATGGACGTGTTAGCACCTTCCGACAGGTCTTTGTCCCACAAAACAAAAACACCTTAGTGTCTTCCAAAACCTAAAAAGAATTCCCCTTCTCTCAAAACGTCCACTCAAAAGAACCACCTTCTTTTAGGGATGATAAACCCTATATTTATATCAAGCCTCCCAAACCCTTTAATAAAAACTAATTTAAACCAAATTCATTAACTATTAATAGGCTTCGTCGGGTCGCCTGGCTTGGGCTTAATCTGTGGCCAAAGAGAGAGGCTTTGTAACATCCCAGCATTATAGCTCATTCTTACGTGTGACCCTACAGTTTACTCCACGTCAAGCGCCGCCCAAATCATATTTAAGCCCACAAGTTATAATTTGGCCCTAGCAAGACATTATAACTAACTAAATCAAGTGAATTTAACACCAAAACCTTACCATAATATGATATTAGTCTTTGTCACATCGATGTCTCGATTAAGCACAAAGCATGGATGAAGTCATCTTTATACAACTTAATCAAGCTGATTCTCAAGTGTATCGACTAAACAAAATGATAATGGATAACCTCATCAATCTCATTCACCCACCCACATTTCTCAAACCTTACTTATCAAGAGGCTAATATACATCTCACCAATTAAAAGCGGACAAATTCCTTCACTATCACCACATTCCTCCACATGATTTACTACATGCCCAACCATACTTCTATTACCATCCCGTTAAAGACGCCATCAGCCACGCCAAGACACCTAAGTTCCTCATGTAGGAATCCATGGTGAATTCAGTCGAAGGACTCAAATACCACTTCACCGTAATGAGAATTATCATGACATAATCCATGTGGTATTTATAAAGGTCGTACCAATAACATGTATTTATGTTCTGAGTAACATCTTATGTTCATGACCACAAAGCGTGGTATTTTCTTAGAAAACATAATAGTCTTACTTCATTATTATTCCCACAATAATGATCGACTATGGACTATTTATAATAGTGCTCTTATGCCATAAGGTTTTACTATCAAGTCACATACTTGATGACATAAAGTAGAGCCAACTATTCAAGGATCTTATTTTATCAAGTTAAACCACAATTTAAATAACAAGATAAAATAATAAATGCCTCATGTATATAAACATATGATGACAATGTATATGCCACTGGGCTAGAGCATATCACTAACAAATGGTTAGATGCGGGAGTGATATACCCATCTCTGACTGTTCATAATTAAGCCCTGTTCAGGTGGTGCCCAAGAAAGGAGGAACTACGGTGATAAGAAATGAGAAATCAACTCCGCCTCGACCGCACGCTACGTGGATGGAGAATTTTATTGACACAAGGATTGAATAAAGTGACCGTAAAGGACCATTTTCCACGATTTATCGATCGATATTAGATGACTCGCTGGGAATGATTATTTTTACTTCCGATGGATGCTCTGATACAATCGATCACCATTGCTCCTAAGATCAAAAAGGCATCACCTTCACATGCCCTTATGGCACATTCGCTTCCCAGAATGCCATTTTGACCGGTGGTAACGCCCGTGAACCTTTCAGAGATGCATGATGGCAATTTTTTCAGACATGGTCGAAAAATCCATTGAAGTCTTCATGGATGATTTCTTCGTGATTAGGTCTACATTTGATGATTGCCTCCATAATTTGACTTTGTTACTAAAAAGGTGCATGGAAACCAATTTAGTTTTAAATTGGGAAAAGTGCCACTTTATGGTGAGAGAAGGCATATTATTGGGTCATCACATATCCGGAAGAGAAATTGAGGTTGACTGAGCCAAGATTGAGATCATAGAGAAACTACCCCCTCCGACATCAATAAATGGAGTACATATTTTCCTCGCCACTGTGTTTTTATAGACTCGCCCATCCAAGATTTCTCTTAAAGTTTCGCAAACCTTTGCTCTAGTCTTCTTATGCAAGGTGTTCCGCTTCGAAGTTCAATGTGATCCTTATACGGGTTAGCTTTCGAAGTTGTCAAAATGAAGTCGATCTTAGCCCCCATGTAGTCGCCCAAATCGAATCTTCCATTTGAACTCATGTGTGATTCAAGTGATTCTCATAGCTTGGGGCCGTTTAAAGCCGTAGAAAATAAAAGTCTCTATGCCATCTACTATGCGCATTTAACATCAATGATGAGCAACTCAATTATGCCACAACAGAGAAAGAATTGTTGGCTATTGTGTTTGCCTTTGACAAATTCATATCTTATCTTATAGGAAACAAAACTATTGTATTCACATATCACTCTGCAATCAAGTACTTGATGATGAAGAAAGACGCGAAACCTCGACTTATTCGATGGAATTTGATGGTGAGATTCGAGATAAGAAGGGTTCCGAAAATATGGTGGCCGATCATTTATCAAGACTGGAAAGTCCAGAAGCAGTGCAGAAATATCATTTGCAGATTGATGACACATTCCCAGATGAACATATACTAGCTTTGTCCCATGCTGAAACATCCCCATGGTTTGCCGACATAGCCTATTATCTTTTTGCCGGTATTATTCCACCTGACCTCACTTATCAACAAAAGAAGAGATTCTTTGTAGAAGTGAAGCACTATTTCTGGGAAGACCCAATCCTCTTTAAACAGTGTGTCGATCAGATTATTCGAAGGTGTGTGCCTGAAGTGAAGTGTGGCGAGATAATCGACGCATCGCCATCCTTAGAGTGTGGGGCCATTTCCAATGGACAGAGAACAACGGGCCAAGGTATTCATAATCGGCTCTATTAGCCCTATATTCAAAGATGCACACTTTTTGCAAATTCTTGTGGACGGTGTCAAAGGACCGGAAATATCGAAGAAGAAATGAGATGTTACCGATGAATATTCTAAAGGGTATAACTTTCGACGCCTAGCATTGACTTTATGGTTCCGTTTCCATTTTCCTATGGGCACAAGTACATACTCCTGGCAATGGATTACATGTTCAAGTGGGTGGAAGCCATTCCAACCATTACTTGTAATGCCAAAGTGGTACTGCGTTTCATCAGGAGTAACATCTTTTCAAGGTTCGGGACTTCTAGAGCGGTAATCAGCGATGAAGGCCCACATTTCTATAACAAGCTGTTTGCATCGCTCCTGGCCAAATATGGGGTGAAGCATAGGGTGTTGCTTGCATACCACCCCCAAACCAATGGGCAAGCTGAGGTGTCGAATAGGGAGATTAAGAAAATCTTAGAAAAGACTGTTAATGTGATGAGGAAAGACTAGGCAAACAAAATTGATGATAGTTTATGGGCTTATCAAACAGCTTTCAAGACCCCATCGAATGTCCCTATTATCGACCGTCTTATGGTAAGGCCTCGCTACCACCGTAGAACCGGAGCACAAAGCATATCGGGTAACTAGAATGCCGAACATGAACTCTGATGGCTAAGAAAAAGAGGATGCTTCGGGCCGAATGAGGGGGGTGGATGAACTTAGGTAGAATGCATAAGGATACCAAAGATCTGCTATTTATAGTGAGCAAGGTGTGACATGGCAAGTATCTCGTGCATAATGAGTTTAACCTGACAACAAGTAATCGCTCAATCTTGGGATTGAAATTGTTCCAAGGAAAACTCAGTCAAGATGGTCTGCACTTACTCAGGATCACCTGGCGTTCCCATACGGCTGTGTCGAAACATGCATCCCGAGAGAGGTCAATTTAAGGTGAACGGGCAATACGGCCTTACTCTCAGCGGTCAATTCGAAGCATAAGTCCAATGCATAAGTCCGAAACCAACATAAGCAATGCTTTGGGCCACAAAATTTTTGTTTGCCAAAAGTTTTCTGTGGTTGAGCGCCGCTAGTGAGATAATGACACTTAGTCGAAATAATCTTACAGTAAACAAAGCGCTACTGGGAGGCGTTCTGCTTATTAAAATTATTTCAACATTAGTTTTTCTTGCTTTTAAGTCAAGTAGGGTCTGATTTTCCTTGTTTTAATTTTGATGTATTTGTGTTACAATGTTTCGAGGTTCCGAAGTTGCTGCGGCTAAGGAGAAATAACATGGAAAGCTATATGTGCTGTGGAAGAGTAAAGTCAATGCACTCCGGAGTTTCTACACTTAGAAAATTTCTATAACAATTCCCGTCAGACGGGTTCTGAACGCCCCGACATCGGTTCCAACGTCGCGACATTGAAATAATACCTCTCAAGAACGTCGCGATGTTGATTTCAAATGGCCACAACATTGAAAACTCCATAGCCCGCGAACGCCGCGATGTCGATTCCAATGTCACAACGCTGGAAAACATACCTCTCCGCGAATGTCAATGGCTGTCGGGATTCCAATGTCACGACGTTGAAAACATACCTATCTGCAACGTCGCGACGCCGGGCCCCAACGGCTCACGAATGCCACAAATAGGTAATCTCCTGCGGAACACCGCGACGCTGGGTCCGAACGCTGCGACGCACCCTATTTTTATGAATAGAAACGTTCATACTCTCACCTCCATCACTTTGAAAACCCTAATGTGCTCTCCGATTTTTGAAAGTCCTCCAGCCAAATCCAGTCCCTCCTCATCCCAACCATCCCTAGAAGCCTCCAACGCCCTAGGCACGTCCTAGCTCCGTAGACACCAGGTCCATCGTCATTGGGAGACCTTCTTTCGGCCGATTGCCTCAATTAAGGTCTCGCCTCATCCCATCGCCTTTTCTAGTCGCATATCCAAGAAGGTACCCTAGGGTTGGTTAGGTTCTAGAATCCATTTGTCTTCCATCAAGACTACCATCCTAATTTAGTGCCCACTAAGTGCTCATAGTCAATAAGTGAGTTTCAGTGATTCCTTCGGGGTATTTGCAGAGTGCAATCCAAATAGTAGGGGTGGAAGCCTACTGTGAGCATAATTTCACCAAGTTCTATCCAACAATGACCCTATCCAAGGCTCCAATGTCGAGCAAAAGCCAAAAATGAGCTCAAAGTAGTTAGCCGTGAAGAACCCTTCAATACGATCACATAAATTTGTCAATGAGAGCGCAGCGAAGAAGTTCTACCAATCTATGCCAATTGCTCTCATTAAGGAGAAGGATTCCAACATCCCGGAATTTTTTTCCGTTCCATTGCCAGGAAGCGGCGGTGCATCGTGCCAACCCCCCAAGCCCGATCGCCATAATGGTCAATGGGTCCGAATTTCCGGCGCCAACCCAGCAAACTCATGTGCTCAAGAAGGCCCCAAGTCCATGGGGTGCTGGGTAGAATTCTAGTGGAGTCTCATCAACTTCTATTATAACCTTGAGCTTAGTTATCCCGTTTCCATGATCGGGTTTCACAGAAACCTAACTACTCCTAAGTCCTTAGTCGCAACAAAATGGCACAGGAAATTAAACAATGAGGGGCACGTCGTGCACTTCAAGGCCAAACACTTGGCCTATATCCCTAAGGTGTGGCATAATTTTATCACCTCGTGTCTTATTCTGACGTAGAATGTTTGTGAGGTGATGGCGAAAAGAGCATTGCTCAATTTCTCCATTATTCAGGACATCCTGTTTAATGTAGGTTAGGTCATAGAGGATGCCATCCTCTATAACCGGGACACTAAAATGAACCTTGGGCACCACTTTCTCATCTATGGCCTGTGCAAGAACGCAGGGGTGCTGCTAAAGGATAATGAGGCTTGGATCCATCCCATTAAGGTCAATGTCATTAAGAAGGATAAGTCGAGCGTTCCTCGATCTAACGTGGTTTATGACTCGGGTCATGAGCCGTCAAATGAGGAAGAGTTAACAACATACCAAACTTTTTTTGGCATGCGTGAGGAGACCCCGAGTGAGGTCGGCCAACCATCCACCACCCATCCACCCCCTCCACCACCTCCTATGGCACTGGATGCCCCCAATCTGTCTCTTACCCTCGAGGACCAGGTTCAGGACCTCACTTCCAAGTTTGATGCATTATGGGATGAGACCCAAGAGCATCGGGTCACCATGAACCAGACATAACATGCACCCTCAGCCGATATGCGCACAACTGGAAACCAACAAGTCATCCAACAAGAGCCGCCCGTACCGGGTCATTTCTTCCATTTGCCACCACTACTCACCGGAGCGATCCTGGATCGACAGCAGAGTTCCCATCCTTCTTTATTTTCGCCAATGTATGGTCCATTTTGCTTCAAGTGGGATAAAAGTGGGCGCCATGTGGCCTGCCGTACCGCCACTCCAATTGTTTAGATATGTTTATGTTCGTTGTTTAGATATGTTTGTGTATTTTGTTTTATGTTTATGTTCAGATTTCTGCGCTCGTTTAGGGTTCGCGTGTTGTAGGGATGTCCTGTAATTTCGGCCGCTTTTTAGGTTATGTTAGCACATGTAGAGTGATGCCATGATTGCCAATAAAGGATCTTTTTTACCTCTCCAAATTTTCGAAACACACAATGCAAGTAACAAGAAAGGATCTCAGTCGTTGGGGATGCTCGGGGGAATTACATGCTCGATAGCAGTGTGGATGACATAGTGAGTCACCTCCTTGTCTAAGAAACCAATCGCATTAGTCTACCACACCATACTGCGGATCTCCGTGGTATGCCTGCATCTCTGACTCCAACTTACTAACATTCAACGAACCTTGGGCGTTTCTAAACACCCAAGTGATGGGACACCTTAGAAAAAGAGGATTGCCATCAAGCCCCAACTAAAAATAAAAATAAAAATGAAAATAAAAGAGAAAAGAGAAAAATAAAAAAAGAAAGTGTGAATAAAATAAGTGGATCTTCATGGGAATCCTGCCACGCCCGAGGGGCTTTTCAAACTTAATGCTCGAGCCAACTCCACGAGTCATTCACTACCGCCTGCCAGGACAAGAGGATGAAGTTTCCACAGCCTCTAGTGGCCCTTAGGGTCTGGGCTCGAGCGCCCTGGGTGAAGTTCGAGGGAAACTGAATGCCTGGTGCCCTTAACCAACTGATAGGGAGTCACCAACGAATCCCCACTACAAGAACACTCAACTAAAAATTACGGCCACTAGGATTTCTTTGATGAGCAGGTAGGTTAGTATGAATAAAAATGATGCATTCTTATCCTTTCGTAGTTAGACTCTCCTAAATAGGAAAGTTGAAATCAAGTTTGGGGGTCCCGGAACCGAGTTATATGCTCGAGATCATGCATAAAATGCACATAGACTTCTTAGGAAAGGACATCAAAAACCTAGGAGGTTGAATCACTTGTCAACCGAACCGTGCCTAGCTGAATTCTTTCGAAAGTTGAACAACCTTAAGGATCCTTTGAATTTAGAAGCAAAGGGGTAAGATTTGTAAGCTCGGTTCATTTTGATCCCTCCGTTTGGCAACATGTGCATCACACTCGTGTCATTGAGTTTAGTATGCTATATTTCTCGTGTTTGGTTTAGAGTTTGTTTCGTGCTTGGGGACAAGCAAGAAGCTAAGTTTGGGGGTGTGATGAGTGCCTAAAAACACTCATTACAAACCCGGGATTTAGCGAAATTTAGGATCGGTTTCATATATATATATATATATGACCTCGTTCATTACTTTCTAATATTTAGTCATTTCGCTTTTGTAGGAAAATGCTGAAAATGTCAATGGAGCCTCGTGACTAGTCCAGAGAAGAATACAGAGAAACAACTTTAACATCGTGACGTTCCAATGTCGCGACTTCCCAGGAAAAGCTCAACAAACCTTATCTCATAAATAAGCTATAAAAGGAAGAGGAGAATCCAATTTTGGGGGTTCACAAAACGTTTGCAGTGTGAGGGTTTGTGGAACTGGAATTTGGGGCAAAGGAAAGAAGACTTGAAGCCCGATCCGAAAGAGAGAGACTTGAAGAATCCGGGAGATCGTCATTCCCTCGATCATTGAAGTTTTCTCTATCCTTATTATTATGTCTTGCTTTTTATTTGTAATGGAACATAACATCATGAGGTTCTAATTTCGTGGTTTAGGGTGTTGGTAGTGAATTGGACATGAATATTATGTTAAAGTGTTGACTTTTCATAATTCTATTATCTTATATATATATTTGTTTTACCATTAACTCATGCTTGGTTTAAATCAACATGAATTTCTGATCAATCTTATGTGAGGGTTCTTGTTAGATTCGAGAAGTGAATGAAGAATTAGACATGTGGTTAACCTAATAAACTTTGGTAACATAGATTATCAATAATTAGGAGGCTTGGGGGTTGTTTGCATTCCATGCACCTTTAATGCTTGGGGTTGAGCCAAGGAGCAAGAAACCTAGTGATAAAAAGATGTTAAATGACCTTGAGAAAGGCTTTAGTTATAGTAGATAAGAGCTGCCTTGGATAACGTATATACTAGATAATGGAATCGAACCGTAGCATTACATAGTAGGACTGTCCAACAACGCCAACACCCTAACCTTTTTGCATCCTTTTGATCACTTTTACGTCTGAAGTGCACGATTACATAAGTAGTAATTTAATCTAGTTTTAGTCCCACTTAGCCATCACAATTGCTAGTTTGAATATTGAATAAGTATTATAATTTTGGTAGTTAGCCCACTACGATTAAGGTTTTCCCTGTGGATCGATATCCGTACCTTGAGTACACTATATTACTTGACGAGCGTATACTTGCGCGATTAGGAAATTTGCACTCTTTATTGCATATCCATAAAAACATAATCACGTAAATGCCTATCAATATGCTAAATTTGGATCAAGTTTGAAAGAAACAAAACCAGACATACTCAAAGGAAAGTGAGCGGAAAGGCTCAACATAAAACCAGTTGATATGTTCTCGGGTCGCTCAAAGAGCAGAGGTGGCACGCTTCAACTGACACTACTATAATTGTTTAAGGTGTTAGAAAATAAATATATGAAGAAAAGCAATGAGAATTGGTTATACCTGCTAAAGAGATTATTACGTCTCAAGTTAAAATCAGGTATGAGTCTTAGTTCCCATATTGATAAGTTTAATAAATTAATTGTCAATTTATTAAACATACAGACCCCTCTATGAACGTTAGGTTATGTTATCGATCGTCTTCCTGATATTTGACTGCCTTTGTATTACTCCTTATTCAAGAATGAACTGTTCTTTCTGGGAATGTTATGTTTTTGAATTATAAATCAAAAGAAAGATAAAAAGAGCCTCGGATGAGTCGCCAGCGACAATGCTGGGAGTGGGCGTAGTCAAAATAAGAAATAGTAAAAAATGGGAAATGTGAGATCAAAGAGTAACTAGGAAAAGATGAATATGCCTTTTGTCATTGATTCGTTGGCACAGTAGGTGTTCCGGAATCAACAATATTTATATCTTAGGATTCCTACTGCCGTAGCAAAGCTACTGCAGTATAGTGATCTAGGGTTGAATTCAGGGATGGGTTTTGTTCGTACAAAATAATTTGCAATGATTCAAAATGGTGAATTTCACGCTGATTGTGGTTTTGTAAAACAGTGGAGGTGGAATGCTCGGGAAACTGGAAAATAAAACGAAATAAAAATAAGAAAAAGAACTCCTTATATCACATCGGGTTTAAGGTCGTACGTGAATGAAAAGTTCTCGGTCCTTTCCCTCGCATCGGGAGGGTGACCTTACGCCATTTCCCGAACCTGACCTTCATTTAGCTTTAAAAACTAAACCTAATTTTCCCTTTGAATGGCATTTAATGAGCATAAATGCTCCTGCATGCTGAGAACACGCTCCTAAACTCCACCCTACAAAGAACTAATAAGAGGGAAACTAACCGAATATCAGTGGATCTAGCAATAAGCATCCACTGAACCCAAAAGCTTGCCAAATACAAAGCTAATCGAGTATATTTAAGAGATTTGCCTATCGAGAGAAGCTATGACATAAATACCCATAAATGCTTGCATTAAATACAGGAGAACAATCATTTTACTCAAAACTCCACTCGTGAGCCTCCCTCCTCTTCAAGGATGGAGGTTTAGTTAACCATCCTCGAGTTGTCATCCCCTGGGCCGTGGTGTTCGCAAACCAGAAAGTGGAAGAAAAATGAGAAAAATGGAGAGAAGAAGAAAAGGGAAAACTAGAGCCCTTCGCTACTAAAAAGTTTATTCACTAGAAAAGTCTCCTCATATAATGTACAATCGGCTTATATAGCCACCAAGACAAGAAAAATTACTAAATCAACAAAACAATTAATCAAGAGATGACAAATGGGAAGAAATCAAAGAGGAACAAAAAGGCAAAACTTCAAACTGGCAAAATAGAATGCGGTGTGAGAAGTGAACAGTGTGCAAGAGACATGAACAGTGTTGTAGGATGGAAGTTTCGCAGGATGAACAGTGCAACTTGCGAAAATTTCGTAAGCTATGAAAATTTTCCTGCAGCTCCAATTTCTTGGCATTTTATGCTCTTCTTTCCTTCTGGTCTCTGATATGCAATGCTGAGTTTGACTCGAATTCTTCGTAATTGGATTGACTCAACAATTTTGCATAAATAGCAGAAAAATCGCAAAATTTGCCATAAAATGCGACAAGAAGATACCGGACCTTAATGTGCCAATCAAGTTAATTTATGTCATTAAGTATTAATAAAAGTACTCAAAATAGCACTTTGAGTACTAATCACACCCCCCCTTAACCTACACATTGCTAGTCCCTTAAAGAATGGAAGAAAGAAAGAAGGAGAGAGCATAAGCAAACAAAATCAAAATTATAATTCACAAAAATTATATTTCAAAAGGTCGTGAATGAGTAAATGCCTAACCCCCAATGAGAATCAATAAACCCTTGCCCAATAACTATCTCTTCGAGAGAATGAATACCACACAAAATTGGTATCAAAAGAGCCTCCTCTCGTGAATCAACCGTAGACTTCCACCATAACCTAAGTGTTTTTTTTTGATCGCCCTCAACAATAAATCGTAAACTGCACTCCCAACCAAGCTACTCGCGCCACCTAGACACTCAACCAACCTAAAAAAAGATCAGGGACCCACTCTTATTCCACAACTCTTTGTGTCAGAGGTTGCAATGCCGAGGAATCACCCCACAAAAGTCCATGTAACTGTGGATCTACCGATGACTCCCAACCAATTAAGGTTTAGGGCACTAAGTCATAAGGATCTTTCGACCACTAACTCTTCGTGTTTCACCCCGACCCGAATGATTTCAACCCAGCACTCCATAACTCGCTAAACCTCACCCATCCACCCATGTAGCGAGCTAATTAAGTCTATGACTCCCAACCAAATGGGTTTAGGGCAATGTTTTAAAGGCTTTTACATAAATTTCTGGACCGTGCCTCGAAGTTTCAAGGCAAAGCTGCGGCTTATTCTTCTTTTTCTTTTTCTTTTTCTTTTCTTTTTCTTTTGGAAGACACATTACCTTCTTTCACCTTAACCTATTAAAGGTAGTCAACGAAACTAGGTAGTTTTGCAAAGCTTAGAGGTTAGGCAATAAATTCTATTGTTAAACCCGATGTGCACAAAGGTGTGGTTAGTGCAGAGGTGGAAGAAAAAGGGTCAAAGAAGCAAGGATTCAACTAATCATCCACTAATTAGGCATGGAACCACCCAATATAAATAAATCGGGATGCTGTTTCAATTTTTCAAAACCGCAGCTAGGCAAAACACATAAAAAAAATGGTGCACTGAAAAGTAAGTCAGATAAGATAACAAATTTTCACAAAGGAAAACCAAAGAAGCCACCGAACATCAAAAAAGGGCTTCGTCTCAAAATAGTAACAAAACATAATAAATGCCACTTCCTTTGCTAATCCTCCCAACCAAATGTCACATTGTCCGTAATGGGCTTGATTGGAAAGTTAGAGAAGCGAAGTGATACCCTCGATGAAATGTACTACTGGATGATACTGCAGCTTTCCATCAACACCTTATTCACTCCATTTGGGCTTCAAATAAACAAGTTAGGAGAAGAAAAGAGAGGAAAAAAGTGACAAGTTGGAGCATTTTAAAACTACACCTTCATAATAACTTCAAAAGTGTTTTTTCTGGCTATATTTGAATAGACACTCTCTAATCTTTCCAACGGTACCGAAAACGCCTGAAACGGAGTTCGGATGAAAAAGTTATGGTCAAAACAAAATTTGGCTGCGAAAAGTGGAGGCATGCTAAGAGAAATTCGCAACCTGCAAAAATTTCGCAGCATGCGACATTTGGGTGTGAAATTTTTTAATTTTTTTAATTCTTTATATTTTTTCAAAGACTATAAATTCCTTTAAATATATATATATATAAAAAAATAATAAAACATGAACAAGGGCTACAATGACCTTTGTGAATTTTTTCAAGAAGTTGCAAAATTTTTTTGGGCTCTTCCGCACTCCTCCCATCATAGTCAAAATTTGACAAAAATCGCAAAAATAACACAAAAATATAGCTAATTGAAAAATTTAAAATTAAGCTAAAAACAAAGATTAACTAAAAATTAAAGAAAATCTAAAGAGAAAAATTAAAGAAATCAAAATAAAATAACATAAAATAAGATAAAAGTCTAACAAAAATTGGAGTGGCTTCTATGTTACTGCAGAAACCACTCCTATTCAGGTAGCCCTTTTGGTTCATGGAGGGTCAACGAGGAGAAGTCCCTCCATGTCCGCAGAGGTGACCTCGCAGCGCAGTCAGCTCTGCCCTCGCTTTAAGGCGCACTCTCCACCTTCCGGCAGCTAGGGAATCAATGCAGCCGATGGCTTTACTGTATGCAAGCACTCTTCATCAACTCGCTTCATCGTTTCTTCATCAATTCCTCCCGCACTTAGAGCACCGTATTTTCTAGCACCCGGGGCCAATCAGACTTCATTTGATTCCGCTTCCCGCTCCTCTCGCTGATTTGTGCCACGCTCAGAGGAAAATATTAAGCTCCAAAGTCATATTCGCCAAGGTAATGACGACCCATTCGATAATTGATAAATGGCCTCCCATATGATGGCACTCTGGTTAGTGCTCCTACCATCTGGGCCCGCCAGACGAGAACCACGGTCCACTAGATAATAAAAATTGCCTACCTTCACCCGCCAAAACATCCTCAACTATGCCTTTGGGGAATTTTTATTGATCAATCGCCTAAGGATGGGAGTGACGCTGGGTGCTTTAAATTCTTAAGCCTAATCGGCCAGATAATCGAGTATGGCAAAGAGGTTGACACCGACTCCCAAATCCGCAATGCCTATCTATGCAAGTCCCTCCAATGTTGATCAAATGGTGGGGGACCCCGGATCTTTATTTCATCGATCTGCATTGAATGATGAGCTCACTTGCTCTGGGGAAGGCCCTATCTACATTCAACCTCCCTTAAACTATGCACAAGTCTTTAAGAATTTGGCATAGGTCAGACCTCATGACCTCATGTCAAGCAAAGGATGTCGACCTTCACCCGCCTTAGCACTTCCAAAATTTCAACCCGCTCGAGGCCTTTTCGCTTTGGGAGCTCGAGGAAATGGAGGTGAGGCATGCTTTTCTTCATTAAATCTTTTAATAATTATTTGATCTAACTCCATTTCCTCTTCAGTTGGCCTTCTCAATGTGTTTGAACACCGGCCGCTTCAATTTCTTTACCAATCCTCAAAGTGATAAATAACCTTTTACTTCATCCATTAAAGGTGTTCATTGAATAGCTCAATTCATGCACTCCTCAGATAGGGTCAGGTATGGGAAGTGGAATCTCCTCGCCTCCCGTACCTGTACATTGGTAATCCTAGTGACGGAATACGCAGATTATCTATTTTCTGATTGAGATCACTTTGGAGCCCATCTATCTTTTTGTTCAGGGTGCTTTCCACAGTATCAATTCTCTGGGCCAATTGCACATTGATTCCCTTTTGCTCTTCCACAAACTCACCTACCACCTTGCTCAAATTTACAATAGCTTGCTCAACAGGAGATGAGGTTGGTGGTGGCTGTGGTTGAGATGGGGAACCACTCTGTTGTCGTGCACCAAGGGGGACATGAGCTGGAGGGTCTAGCTTCCAAGAGAGATTGGGATGATTTCTCCAATTGGGGCTGTATGTATTGTTGTATGGGCATTGTGTGGTGGTTTTCTTTGACCAACAAAATTTTCCTGATCAGAAAACATCTCTCTTACTGCTTGAATGGTAGGACACCGCTTCCGCACATGCTTAGTCGGGATTGATGTGTGATGAAGCATAGTTTAGCCTCGTAGAGGGATTTCAATCACCGCCGACCTCATGTGTCTTTTCCTTCCAATTCTTCCACCCTCCTGGGGCCTAAGGTAGATAGCCTTCGCCTTCTAATTCCATGCAAGTTCTAGGGATGCAGTACATGCTCCCTCGAACCTGGACAGCAGCCTCATTCTTCGTCCCGGGGTCAGCTCATCCCATGCCTTGCTGGTCACCGCCATACAACTCGTAAAATCCATGGCTTCTTCAAGATTTTTACTCAGTCCCTTCACACATGGTTTCAATACCGCCTATACAGGACATCCCATCATGGGCGGGATTCACCAAAGATCCATGTATCGGCTACGAGGACAGTACCAATGGTCTCCATACCCCCAAAGACTGGGTGAATTTCTGTTCGTCATCATCAGTCATCCCGTTCTGCCATCGTCCCGTGTGCATCAAGAACTCTCTTCGTAAACTCGTCGTTAGCTCGCCCCACCCCGATAGCTTCGCCTTAGAGAACAAGCCAAATCTCGCCTCACTTTTGTGGTTAAGGGAAAGGCTTTCTAACTTCAACAATTCCATATCAATTACTACCTCTTTGAAAGTCGCGCAACTTCCTCAAAATCTTGGATGTGTGTGTATGGATTTTCATTTTCCATACTCATGGAAGGTTAGATGCAGGCATTGTGGGATAAGGCCCCGACAATCATATCCTCAAGCAGAGTGTATAATACATATGAGGGGGGCACTCCACCTGTGGGTGTATATGGACCCCGCCATCGACTGCAGTATTGGGTTCCCCCGCACACTCGTCGGGCTCACGCTTCCCTCAAAGGAGGCTCTATTTGACCACTATTCAGGCTTACTTCAAAGCCTTGTTCCTGTAGGGCACTGATCCTCTCTAGCCTACCTGTTGTGTTTCTATCTCAGTGGTGCATAAACTCCTGTGGACACAGCTCAAGACACAACACAAAACAAAAGCAGGGCTACCTAGAAAGGTTACTGTGAGCTATAAATAAAGGAAAATTCAACCGACAAAGGTAAAAATTAAATCACCTAAATGTGCTGAACTCCGCTAGGGAAATAAAAGTAAAGGCAAAAAGAGATTGGAATTCACCAACACCAGATTTAGGATCACAAGTTCAATGCCTTCTCACTCGCACTAAGGCACCTCCCAAGAGAACGACGCCATTTGATCTACTAAGTACGTAGGGTGCTCTCTGAATCAACAATATTTATATATCCTAGATTCCACTTTCGTAGCAAAGCTACTACAAAGATAAAGGGTTCAGTATTCGAACCTCGTGGATGGGTTTTCAGATAAAAATGATTCGCGTTGATTCAAAATGGTGAATTTCACTTGACGGTTTTGTAAAAACAAATGAGGTGAATGTTTGGAACCGAAAAATAAAATGAAATAAAATAAAGAAAAAGAACCTCACATCACACCAAGCTCCGGCGTCGCATTTCTGGTGAACGAGGTGCTTCTTCAGGTCCTGGCTGAGGAGGGCGACCTATAGTCATTTCCTAACCCCATTCTCATTTAGCTTTAAAAACTAAACCCTATAATTTTCCCTTTCGAAAATGGCATTTAATGAGCATAAATGCCCTTATTGCTGAGAACACGCCTCCTAAACCTACTCCTACGCACCAATGTAGGGCAATCTAACCGAATTATCATGCACGGCAGCTAGCAATAAGCATCCACCGAATCCAAAAAGCTTGCCAAATACAAAGCAATCAGTATATTTAAGAGATTTAAGCCTATCGAGATAAGCAGAGACATAAATACCCATAAATGTCAGATTAAATACACAGAGAACAATCATTTTACTCTCAAAACTCGGGTACCTGTGAGTCTCTCCTTCAAGGATGGAGGTTTTGATGTCCACATCCCTGAGTTGTCATCCCTCAAGGGAAGCCTGCAAACCGAGAAAGTGGAAGAAACGAGAGAAAATGTATAGAACAGTGTTGGAAAACTGGAGCCCTTCGCGCCAAAAGTTTATTCACTAGAAAAGTCTCCTTGTTATAGTGTGTACAATTGGCTTATATAACCACCAAGACAAGCAAAATTACTAAAATAAACAAAAGCAATTAATTGTTACAAGGACAAAATGGGAAGAAATCAAAAGAGGAATAAAAAGGCAAAACTTCAAACTGGCAAGTAGTGAATGTTAGGTGAGAAGTGAACAAAGGTGTGCAGACATGAACAATGTCATAGGATGGAAGTTTCAAGAGATTTAATAAGGTAAATCCAAAATTTCACGTGCCAGGGCCGCGAAAATTTCTGTGAAGTCGTGAAAAAAATTTTCCCCGCAACCCAATTTCTCGCATTTTCCGCCATTCTTCCCTTCCGGTCTCGATATGCAATGTCGCTCACCAATTCTTCGTAGTTCGATCGACCAATAATTTTGGCATAAACAAATTTTTGTAAAACTACAAAATTTGCCATAAATGCGATCGTAGCATAGCCGTGGACCTTAATTTGCCAATCAAGTTAATTATGCCGACATCGAAAGCAAAGTACTAAAACTTGCTATAAACAAAGGTTCAAAATAAGACTGAGCAATTAATCACCAATAAAGAATAAAGAAAAGATTGTCCAAAGTTGAAAAGAAAGATAAGTGGTGAGGTAAATTAATGATGCTCAGGTCATCGAGCGTAAAAGGACTAGTGATTCCGAAGTTCGTTTAGTCGTCATCAAACTATCACGTTTTGATGTATGAATTTCTTGATTCGTTATACCTTTCTTATATAAAGTCCATATATGAACAATTCTTCACTTAGTTAAGCTTCGATGGTGGAGCTGTTTATATGTGTAGTGGTGATGTTAGCTATATCACTGGGATGGGTTCGATCCAGTTAAGGAATCATGATGGATCAACTAGAGTTCTGACAGATGTTCGATATGTATTAAAGTTGCAAAAGAATCTCATGTCTTTGGGGGCCTTAGAGTCTAAAGGCCTTGTTGTGATTATTCGAGATGAAGTTTTAAAAGTCATTTCAGGTTCTCTTATGGTTATGAAAGGCATAAGAAGAAATAACTTATATTACTATAATGGTAGTATAGTGACTGGAGTAGTGGCCACAGTTTTTGGTAGTGATAAAGATGCAGAGATTACAAGTTTGTGGCATAGATGTTTGGGACATGCAGGTGAGAGAGCCTTACTCATTTTAGTGAAAACGAGGCTACTAAAGGTGCAAAAGACTCAGAGATGGAATTTCAGAGTATCAGGAGCATGGGAAAACAAAGCAGAGTGAAATTTGGCAATCGTTATTCATGCGACCAAGGGTATTCTCGACTATGTTCACCTCGTATGTGTAATGGGACCTACCAAGAGTGCTTCTACGGGAGTGCACACTACTAAGCACTCATGATGACCCGTCCAAGAACTTATGTGTATGAAAGCAGAAGAGTAAGAGTGATGTATTTAATGTTTTCCTTAAATGGAAAAACATGGCTAAAGCACAAACTAGGAAGAAGATCAAGCATTTTAGAACAGATAATAGTGGTGAGTTTTGCAATAATTAGTTTTTGAAATTTGATGAGGGTATTATACGTCACTTTACTGTTAAAGATACACCACAGTAGAATGGGGTGGCATAATGCATGAATCAGACATTACTGGAGAAAGTTTGATGTATGTTGTCCAATGTTGGGTTGGGTAAGGAATTTTAGGACGAGGCTGTGACTTATGCATGTCATCTCATCAATCGTCTACCTTCAATCATATTTGATGATAGAATTCCATCGAGGTATGGTTGCATAACCTGTTCTAATTATGATTCTTTACATGTTTTGGTTCTACTGCATATTATCATGTGAAAGAATCTAAGTTGGATCCAAGAGCTAAGAAAGCAGTATTCTTGGGTTTCTCTTCAAGAATAAAGGATATCATCTCTAGTGTCCTAGTTCAAAGAAGATTGTATCCAACAAAGATGTGACATTTGATGAGTCTTCAATGTTGAAGAAATTGAAAAATTAGACAAAGGAAAATGGCATTCCATAGTAGGTTGAGCATAGTTAGCAACAAGTTGAATTTGAAATAACAACGTTGCGTCCAAATTGATCTGTTGAGAAAAATGATGGTAATCCCTTGATCAAGGAGAACTAAAGATATGGTGGAGAAGGTTCTGCTCAAGAATCACAACAACAACTTGAATCTTTTGCAGTTAATAAGCCAAGACGTGAGATACACAGACCTGCTCGATATAATGATATAGTGGCTTATGCACTTCCAATTGTAGATGATGATGTCCCTTCCACTCATAAAGAGGCAATCATGTGTTCTAAAGAGAATAAGTGGAAGGCAACTATGGAAGAGGAGATGCAGTCTTTTCAAAAGAATGAAAATTTGAGGCTTGCTCAACTACCTAAGGGTAAGAAGGCAATTGGATGCAAATGGGTATTTACAAAGAAATAAGGATTTCCTGACAAGTATGATGTCCGTTACAAGGCAAGGCTAGTGGCTAAGGGCTATGCTTAGAAGGAATGAATTAACTACAATGAGTTATTTTCTCCAGTTGTGAAACATTCTTCCATTAGAATTTTGTTAGCCTTGGTAGCTCATATGAATATGGAACTAGTTCAACTTGATGTTAAAACAACTTTTTTACATGGTGACTTGGAAGAGGATATCCATATGACTCAACCAGAGGGATTCAAAGCTGTTAGTAAAAAGGATATTGTTTGAAAACTGAAAAGGTCGCTTTATGGTTTGAAGCAATCTCAGTTGTATAAGCGGTTTGATCAGTTTATGATTGGTCAAAGGTACACTAGAAGTAAATTTGATAATTTTGTGTATTTTTTGAGGTTACATGATGGTTCTTTCATTTATTTACTCTTGTACGTTGATGATATGTTGATAGCTTTGAAGAATGTTGAAGAAATTAAGAAATTAAAGAGTTAGCTGAATCAGGAGTTTGAAATGAAAGATTTTGGTGAGGCAAAGAAGATACTAGGTATGAAGATCGCTAGAGATAGAGAAGACAAGATTTGTTTGACTTAGAAGCATTATCTAAAAAAGGTATTACAGTGTTTCGACATTTTAGAGAAGTCAAAACATGTAAGTACTCTACTTGCTCCTCATATGAAACTTAGTGCATCTTTGTCTACTAGTTCAGATAAGGAACAAGAATGTATGTCTCGAGTTCCATATGCTAACGTTGTTGGTAGTCTAATGTATGCTATGGTGTGTATGAGACCAGACATTTCACATGCAGTTAGAGTAGGAAGTAGGTATATGCATGATCCTATTAAAGAACATTAGTAGGCGGTGAAATGGATCCTACAGTACTTGTTGAAAATCGTAGTTGAAAATCGTAGTTGAAAATCGTAGATGTCGCTTAGTCTCGATCGAGATGATACGTAATCGCACGCTTATCGCTGCGTGGATCTCGGGACAGGCCGGTGACTTGATAAATGGCGCCAACAACCGGCAGGTTTACCCTCGCAAGAGCACCAAGCAGTTAGAAGTCTAGTTTATAATCTACAGTTGCTTTGTCTACCATCGCTAGCATACGGTATCGACCGAGGCTCTAAATGAGGCTATTTAGTTAGGAGGACTATTGATGACCAGGTTGGTCATACAATCTTTATTATCTCTAATAACAGAGTACATTTAGAGTTTCGCTACAACCAAGTTCATGTCGTACGCTATTCGGATGTCATTATCACTTTTACGCGGTGAAACGATATTGGCACTAATCACTTCAGAACATTCAATCAGTCGGTAACCCGTAGAGATATGCTTTGATCAAGGTGCGATTACGATCGTTATACATTGGTTGTCATTAAAAAGAGAAGTTTCAAGGTATCGGTATTATCGTTGGCGTGAAGATCGTTATTATGACTGGCAAATCCCAGATCGGTACGGAAGTTACTTTAACCTAAAGCCCATAAGAGGCTTTTTCACCTTGAAATAAAACACACCATCCTTCTTCAATGAGAGTATTAGCATTATTAATTGTTTCGATATTTATACTTTTTGGCTTAATTTCTTAGGAAATTGATTTATGGATCAAAGTTTGTAATTTTCTGGGATTAGTGGAAGTTTTTTCGACGACGCCTGAGGACGTAGGTATTTATACTGAACCTCGTTAAATTTCTTGTATTCTCTTTCGTTTTCTGCCTTTAGGTATTCTACTTGCTGCATTATTTTGATGCGTTTGCACAACAAATAGGAGTTGTGATGATCCATATATATAGAAGGGGCGTAGCTTGGATTTTTGACACTTGTAAAGCAAAATATATGGATTAGGGGAATGGAAAATATTGGTTTCAGAGTGCAATGTCACACAAGGAAACAAATTTGACTTAATTGGAATATTCAAATTTAACAAATTTATTTAACAAATTTTTTTAGGGGAATTTACTTCCTTCGGGCATATGCTTCTTTTGCCAATAAACGTGAGTTACTACTTTCTGTAAGGATTTTTGTGTTCCACATGCACATTATTATGTGATATGTAATTAAATATCAAAATTAATGTCATAGGCTAAATAAATAACAAGGTTAATTGTTGATGTTAGCTACAATGAATAAATAAAACTAGTTTATAGCTATTAGTTATAAAAAAAATGTAATTGTTGATTAATGGGGTTTGGTATAATAAATAAAAAATGAGAAAGGATTAAATTACCATAATCGATACTTCTATACAAATATGGTCAGATGGTGACAAGTCTAGAGAGGCTTATTAGATTCGACAAAAACCTAGTCACGACCATATAAACGGCGGCTGGAGGATAAATAGATACAACTTGTCTATTGATATTATGTATTGTATTAGTTAAATAGAATATAATTGTTAATTGTTGATGTTAGGTACAATGAATAAATAAAATTGCCTATAGCTATTAGTTAAAAAAAAAATATAAGTGTTAATCATGAGGTCAGTACACAAATAAATACAACTCACTATAGTTAATACCAAATAGCTATTATATTATCGATTATAATATTCAGCCACAATCATAATTTGATTAGATAATCTCACCTTGTGAAAGTAATGAATTTAGTTGTTGAATGAATCATTTTAAGAGAGAATGAATTTGAATAAGTCGTCCTAAAAATAAAATAAGAGAAAACCACCTTTTGAATGATTTTTTTTCTTTTCCATGATATTCTCCAGGAATTAAATGTAGGGCAAAAACTCTCAATTCTTTTATTAAAAATAGGGAAAAAGTTAGAGAAAATAAATTTGAAGTAATTTTACGGAAATTTTACAAGTTCTACCTATTCCTTTAAAATGGAGTGTAATTAGGAAGAATACATAATTCAGAAGAATATGTTGTAATCACATCATTTTTTTAACAAAATCAAACATTTTCTCTTTCATCTTATGCCATGAAGAAGTTTCAGAATTTTTTTAGTCACTTCCATTTATAATTTTTATACCAATTAGGGATCTTTGCTAGGTCATACCCGCTTCGGGTATTTTCAAAGTTGATATCAGGAAACCATAGAAAAACCACTTTCAAAAGTGGTAAACGTACTCGACGAAAAACGTGAATTTTTCTAAAATCCCTGATGATCTAAATCGACTTCACCGCTGAAATCGCTCCCCGCGAAATCTAGCTATCATGTCAATTTCGTCTGATTCCAAGACTCCGTCTAATTTCACGCCGAGGCATGGTGCCTGGGCTGACACATGGTGCCGAAAGCATGACGCCACATGAGACCCCAAGAGAGTGACACATGGAAAGATCCATGTGGTGCACTTGAAGGTGTGGCTCACAATTAGCCATATGTGGGATGATGTGAAACCCCGAAAAATCTAAATTTTCTTTGGAAAGGAAAAATGGTAATTTCAGTCGATAAAACGAAATGTTTCTCGATCTCGAATGATGAAACAGACTTCACCGTTGAAATCGCCTCGCGAAATCTAGCTACCACTTCGAATTTTGTTGGGTTCCTCGAGACAACATTTACACGCTGAGGCGTAGGTGCCTGATGACACATGGCAAAGGGGCTGAGTATTCACATTAAGCCATCGTATCAACCATGAGCAAGTCAAACATTGCTTCGCGGACCTATGTGACGTGGCATCTCAAGGAGCGGAAGGAAATTCACTATTAAGGATAAGTTGATAGGGTGTAATCCAAAGAACCACTTTATGGATAAGTGGCAAAGAGAGAGAAGACACCCTCTGACCCGCCCACCTAACCGGGTTCGGGAGGAGGAAAAAGGGAAAAGAGAGAGTGGAAAGCATGAGAGGGTTTTGTGAGAGAGCAGAGAGTCTACCTTCTCTAGATTTTTGCGACTGGCCTCACGAACACCTCAAGGACAAGAGGCAGTTGATCCCCACGCAAGAGCTACGAGCTGGTACTGTGACGCGGAGTTTCTGCAACCCGGCAGGTAGGGTTTTCTCTACTTGGATATTCTTGTCTAAAAGCCATGAAAATGGTTTTCAGTGTTGTGAGGCTGTAGCGGCTGCACGGGTTCGTTGGCATAAGAGTGGAACCGGCGTTTCGATGAGGGGGGTTGCTCGTAGACAATTTAATCGACGTTTCGGATCGTTAAAAATGGGGCCGTATTGCTCATGACCAAGATTATCCATGAGAAAATCGCTTGCATGTTATTACTCGCAGTTGAATAACATGATCGAGTCATGTGTGTCGTTTGTTTGAAAATGAATGATACATATTGGTATGATCGAGGCCATTATATACTG
This sequence comes from Tetrastigma voinierianum, assembly GCA_016808115.1. Classification (NCBI taxonomy): domain Eukaryota; kingdom Viridiplantae; phylum Streptophyta; class Magnoliopsida; order Vitales; family Vitaceae; genus Tetrastigma; species Tetrastigma voinierianum. The sequence continues at coordinate 310,116 of JAEQBH010004470.1, forward strand.
AGCTAGTCGTGGCCAAATTGTGTCATTGCTCGGCCTAGGGAACTATGTGTATCATTACCCGAGTGGTAGTGACTTGTGATGTCCATGTATGTTCGAATTGATATGTGGCATGAATGATATGTTAATGCATGCTAATTTGATGTGTTAACATGATGTTTGAATTATATGGAATATAATTGCGTAAGAATGGAATATGTGAATTGGCATCATTGCATTCATGTGCACCTAAGCATCGCTCGAGTCGGGTGTGGTCAGATTTAGGTTGTTCACCATTCTGCGTGAATGTGTGATGAGCTCGCATTGACGACTCCAACAAACGACTCATGTTTAAATCATAAGGTGAAATAATAATTATGTGAGTCATGGCAAGAAGGGAGCCGCATCCCCTCGTGAAAAGCCCTGAATCTGTGCAGGAGACCCGTGGTAATATCCGAAAGGTTCAGGAGGGTAAGGAGAGACCCGTGGTGCGGTCGAAAAGTTCCGTGGGGGTGTAAGAGACTCGCAAGTGTAAGCCGGTGTTCGCCGCTTCAAAGGAAACACATAGTCATGGTTATCACTTAGACTTCTAAATAGCATGTGAGCTCCAGGTCGACTCGGATTAGTTACCCATCGGCACTAGCATTGGGTGTGGGTGAGCCGACAAGGGCTCGGTATATGGAGTCATCAGAATTACTGTTGACGATTGTCAAGCACTCGTATAGGGATGTGAGGGGAGTCATGAGTGACTCCGATATGGGCTGAAAAAACATCTCATGTGATGATATAAGTCATTCCATGTGTGAATTGTAAAATTGTATGGAATGTGGATGTTATGATGTGCCATTGCATGCATTTAGGTGGAGAGTAAATTTCAGGAAAACTCAACCATCGGCATCGCTTCACCCCATCGTGGATCCCCTTTCGCATGATGAGAAGACGACGCTCTTTCAAGGTCAGAATAATGTAGAAGGCTCGTCATGGGCCTTGAGAAGTACTTTGTAAAATATATTAGAATAATCTAGTTTTAATATATTTTGGCATGTAAAAAGTGTATAAGAGTTGTACATCAAACTCGTGTGAATTTGTATAAGAAATGAGTTATTTGTAAGAAAATTATACAGGAATAGGTCACAATATATGAGACATGCGAGTGTGATATCGGGGCACTCAATATCCATAGGTTTCTGCTGGTTGACGGGTTGTCAACGGGACCCTCGGAAATTGGGGCGTCACAGATGATGCAATAAAAGAAATAAATTAAATAAAAGAAAAAGGGAGAAAATCAAGCACCACACAAGTGGCTTGAAGGAAAAAGGGAGGAAATTTCCTCCTTTGACTGGATGGTCAAGTGTGCTCCAAAAAGAGAGAAAAATAAAAGAAATAAAGAAAATGAAGGAAATGTGGAAAAGGCAAGGGAAAAAGGAAAAGGGAGGAAATTCCTCCTTCGATATCTATCAATGGTCTCAATATATAGAAAACAAACAAAAAAAAAAAAAAGGAGAAAAAGAATCTGTGAGAAAATAAAGAAAAGCAAAAATAAAGAAAAGAAAGAAAACAAGGAAGAAAAGAGTTCTGTGAGGAGGGAAAAAGGAGAAAGGAAGAGAGTGCTGAAAATGGAGGATTTTCCTGGCTTCGACATTAAGCCTCGACGACCGAAAGTACTAAAGTTGGTACACGCAATGCGATATACGTGAGGACACCAAAAACTTGGAGTTTCGATAAACTCCATAAGGTAGGAGATTTTCTCCCTACTTGCTTTACTTGAGTCTGAAGGCCATATAATGGTACGGGCTGTTTATGGAGGCCATGTGATTTTAGTCTCCAAATTCGGACTAGATGGTCGAGGTTTATGATCTGCCACAAAAAATTAATCCTACCGCCAGGTCAGGGCTCAACCCAAGACCAATGTCTCTGGGTTTGGTTGCTTGTTTTGTGATATAATGATTGAATGGGTGTGTGGGAACCAAACCGTTCCACAGTTTCAGAAGGGTCAAATCTCGTTGGATGGGTCCAAGATTGTGACCTGCTCTCGTGTTATGGCTTTTATGAATCACATGTTGTGTGAAAAGTATCATATTAGTATATGCTATTTGATGTATTTATGAATAACATGTTGTGTGAAAAGTGTCATGTTAGTATATGCTATTTGATGTATTAACATGGATTTCATGGATGTAAATTATATGTAAAAATTATAATTGTCCATGGTATGTAAATGTTTCATGTATACATACATGTAACATGAAGGAAAATGCATTGGCATCATGCATTTCATGCGCACTGGGCTACATCACACAAGGCCTGCAAGTGTGGTATCGTTTATTCAATTCAGGGTGAATGTCGAGTTGAAAATGGGACATGGTCCAAGGTAGAGATTCACGATGGTGTAAAATGATCAAAATGATAAATTCAGCGGAGTAAGCTAGTAGAATCCTTCCCCCGCCTCCCTACCCAAATGTTATTCACTTAAGAGGACATGAATCCCACGATGTAAGTTCGCAAAATGCTGGAGTGCGCCACGGAAAATCCGGTAATCGGAGCCTTAGCAAAGAAAGAAACTGGGTGAAATGATAAATTAAAATCGAGGGTTGTCTAATGGTTTGGGTCATCGGGTTAAATACTACTGGGAGTTGGTTTCCACACTTTAAGTAATTGTAGTGCTGGGAGCCTATTGACTCGTCAGGAGTACGAGGGTCGTGATCTCATGCATGACACTCTTAACATTTCATATAATGTTGCATAAATTGTATGAATGTGATTGATGCTCATGTGTACACTTATCAGATGTGCATTTTAGGTGGGGAGTAACCCTTCTAGGAAAACTTTCTACTGGGCATTGCTCACCCGTGTGGGGGGAACTATTTTTCAAGTGCGTAGGGGGAGGTAACTGGTTCAGGAGCTCAGTTGTGAACTAGGCTTGATTGTGGCCTTTTTTGAGTCATCTTGTAATATTTTGGATAAAATATCCAATTTTTACATGTAAATAATGTATTTTGTAATAGATTTGAGTGTTAAATGGACTGTTGGTTAAATAGACTATCATATATTTTTGTATATTTGTAAATTAAATATGCAGGAATGGGTCTCAATATATGAGACAAAAAGAGGCAGACATGAAACGCCTAATATTTACAGTGTTTCCGTAGTTGACTGCTGTCAACCCGGACTTCGGCAAGGTCACAGCTGATCTGATTGTCAACTGACCCCGGATGTGGGTACACAGATATACTTTTTTATGTGTCAATTTTCTTTTGATCAGGGAAGAAAATTTTCTTGCCCTAATCTCAAAAACCCTAGAAAAAAAGAATTCAAATTTATAAAATTCAAACTTTACACACTTGAAATTTTGAATATTGCAAGTGAGTTTCCACTTTCCACACTTCATTATACATTAGTCTTCACAAATATGGATCGGTATAATAAATAGAAAAGGAGTAAGGAGTATATTACCAAAATCAATTTTCATACACAAATATGGTTAGATGGTGATAGTCCATAAAGCTTATCGATTTGATGAAAATGCCTAGCTATTGAAATGGAAATTAATACAAAATGGAGGGTGGGACGATAACAGATACAACTCTGCTTCCAGGTATTATTACTATATTAGTTAAATATAATGTAATTGTTAATTGTTGATGTTAGGTACAATGAATAAATAAAACTTGTCTATAGACAACTAGTTTATAGTTACATTGTTGATGTTGGTGTTTTTCTATGCCAAAAACGAATTACATGTTGAATATTGATAGAACAACTTGTATAAATCTTCCTAGAGGACTAAGATTGATGCAACTGGATAAGTCTGATCGAGGAGTATTATAGCCTGATTTATGCGAAAAATCAAAGAGATTTTGGTCCACAAGGTTGATTGGTTCATTCAAAACCAAGTCGCTTGTTCGCTTAGCCGCTCAATCAAGAAATCAAAAGATTCTTGATTAGTCCGAGCACGAGAGAGTTTCATACGGCCATTAGTTGGAAAACTTGGTCAAGGAGAGAAAGTGGAGTTGTGGACTTAAGATGTAGAAGAATTTTTATTTTTTATTTATCCTTAATTGTTGCATTTTTATCTTTATCGTTAGATAATTAGTAGAGCAGATTTAGGAATCCACTAGCCGCACTTAGGATGCACATTATGTTGTTATTCTTGTATTTAAAACCTCATAATTATAAGAATGAGGATATGAAATTTTGCAATATTTTCTCTTAAAAAGTTTTAGCCAAAAATAACCCACCAAGGTTTTATCATTTGGTATTAGAGCCTCTTTCTAAATGGCAACCCACAAAGAGAGACTCGAAGCTTTGGAGGCCATTGTTAGTGATATCCAAGAAGGCATGACCAAGTTATTTACTAAGCTATAGAGGTTGCTAGAATCCCTAAATTCAAGAGGAGATTTATGGCAAGTAAGCCGGGAAGAGTTGATTCACTGCAACGGAGGAACATGTTGGAGTTTCTGAGGTATGTCGAGGATGACCCCATAGAGTGGCTGAATCGTGTGGCACATTATTTCAAATATTCTGAGGTACCATAATATAAAAAGGTGACTATGGAAGCTTATTATATGGAAGGAAAGGCATACTAGTGGTGACAATGGCTACGTCATATCCACCAACAAGAAAATCGGGTGATCACATGGCAAGTTTTTGAAGATGAATTGTGGGTTCGATTTGGTCCACCCAAAGGAGTAGATTTCAATGAAGCCTTGAAGAAATTACAGCAAATAGGATCTCTTCAGGAATATCAAGAAGAGTTTGAAACGTTAGGGAACAGGGTACATGGATGGTTCGAAGAAGCACTTATTGAGATGTTCATGAGCGGATTGACGATGGAAATAGTAGAGGCAGTAAGGATGTTCAAGCTCCAATCATTGAAGGATGTCATTAGCTTGGTCTGCATGAAAGATGATCACTATGGCGAAAAGCTCATTGACATATCCAAAATACCCACTTTAGTGGAGTAATGCAAGAGCAGTCTTCCAATGCATCCATCAAGAGGTTAACATAGGATGAAATGCAAAGGCGGAGAGCCTAGGGCCTTTGCTTCAATTGCAATGAGCGATTCACACAGGGTCATCGTTGTCCTAAACCTCAGCTGTTATTGCTTGAGAGTGAGGAAGTAGAATTTGGAAGTGTGGAACTAGGGGAAAAGAGTATCATGCATGAGCAGTTTCCATCTTAAACCTTGAGGACAAGGTTGTACTTCCAGAGGGGTGATGATGAGAGTTTGCCACATCACCATTGGTAAGACTTCTTGGTCAAGGAGAGAAGGTGGAGTTGTGGACTTATTATGTGGAAGAATTTTTATTTTTTATTTCTCCTTAATTGTTGCATTTTTATTTTTATCTTTAGATAGTTAGTTGAGCAGATTTAGGAATCCACTAGCTGCACTCTAGATGCATGTTTTGTTATTATTTTTGTATTTAAAACCACATGAGGATATGAAATTTGTGCTATATTTTTTCTCAAATATTTTTGGCCAAAGAAAACCCACTAGGGTTTTATCATATGCCCTTGCCCATTTCATTTCATCAAACTGAACCAAAATGTTGTCAAGCTGAATTGATCTGACCGCCTACCTAACTGCTTTTAAAACACACTGATTAACACTCAAAACCTATTAATTACATGCCAAAACTCTTTAAAAGGGAAAAGGAGAAAGAAGTAAATCACAAGAATCGTGCGCTTTCCATACACAAACATGGTAAGATGATGACAAGTCTAGAGGCTTATTAGATTTAGATAAAAAAATCCTACCAATAAAATTGGATATATATATATATATATATATATATATATATATATATATATATATATATATATATATTAGTAATGAAATAGATTAAAGCCATCGTACAATCTTTTTTCTTCCATTGTCAATAAACATAAGATGTAGCATTATGATGATTTAGTTTAACTTATTGCCAACAAAAAATGGATTCAGCAGGTAATTAATATTATATAGTATATATATATATATATATATATATTCAGGTCACTTGCTTATAATGTAAATAAATACAAGTTGTATATAGGTATTACTGGGTATTACTGTATTTTGTTACATCAAATGTCAATGATTATTATTGATGTTAGGTACAATGAATAAATAATACTTCTATAGCTATTAGTTATAAAAAATGCAAATTGTTGATTAATGGGATTCGGTACAATAAATAGAAAATGGGAAAAGAGTAAATTACTATAATCGATTTTCATATATAACTATGGTCAGCTAGTGCAAGTCCAGGGACTTACTAGATTTGGACGATTGGACAAAAAAACATAGCTGTCAAAATTGATATAAAATGGAAGGTGGGAGGATAAATAGATACAACTTGTCTATAGATATTATATATTGTATTAGTTAAATAGAACGTAATTGTTAATTGTTGATGTTAGTTACAATGAATAAATAAACTTGTCTATAGCTATTAGTTTTGAAAAAAATTGTAATTGTTGATTGATGGGGCTGGGTAAAATAAATACAACTCCTCTATAGCTAATAGCTAATAGCTATTATATTATTGTATTATAATATTCAATACAATCATAATTTGGTTAGATAATCTTAACTTGTCAAAGTAATGACTTAGTTTTTGAATGAATCATTTTTAAAGAAGAATGAATTTGAATAAGTTTTTGTAAAATAAAATAAAAGAAAACCACCTTTGTATGATCTTTTCTTTTCTTTGATATTATCCAAGAATTAAATATAGTACAAAACCTCTTAACCATTTTACTACAATGCCCCACTTGAAAAGATTTATAGGCGCCTGCCTTATTTTCTAGGTTTGCCACTAACTATAAGGTTAAGTTTCGTCAAAAGACAAGAGTGCTGTCTAATTAATTATTCTTTTGAGAAAAAAAAACAAAATACAAAATGCAAACAAGAAAAGACACTGCACCAAAGATTTTTGTGCACAAAAAATAAAAACAGAGTTGCTAAGTCTAATTAATGACGGAAGGCTGGCCGTTCGTTACTGTGGACAATTTAGCTTGTTGACTTAAAGTATTTCTCTTTCTTCCAAGACTTTCAGTCTTTCCTTTTTAGCGTTCCTGCAACTTTGTGAGATCCAGTCCAGAAATGGCTTCTAGCAGCACCATGAAAGCTTCGTCTTCCACTTCTAATCCCGATACTTATAATTATGATGTGTTCTTGAGTTTTAGAGGTAAAGATAATAGCAATACTTTCACAGATCATCTTTATGCTAATTTGGTTGCACATGGAATTCACACATTCAGAGATGACGAAGAACTTGAGAAAGGAGCAGATATCGCACCTGATCTCCTCAGAGCCATTGAAGAAGCAAAGAATTTTATTGTTATATTTTCAAGAAACTATGCTCACTCCAAGTGGTGTTTGAACGAATTGGTAAAGATCATTGATTGTATGACAAAAAAGGGATCAATGGTTTGGCCGGTTTTCTACCATGTAGATCCAAGAGATGTAAGGCATCAAGGTGGAAGCTTTGGAGATGCATTTTCAGACCATGCTAAAGATGCAAATGAGGAGAAGGAGAAGACAATTGAAATATGGAAGGAGGCCTTGATGACTGCCGGCAAGCTATCTGGAGATCACTTGGAAAATCTGTAATTATACTTCTTTTCACTTATTTCAACTATTTTATGCTAATACTTCAACTATTTTATTTCTTTCTTTAATTAAAAAACTCTGTATATCTCCTATGTGAATTATAATTTCTATTTTATATGAAAATTTTCTCCATACTATCTCGAACTATCAAAATTTAAACAAAATAGATAATTTCGTTGAGAAATACTGAAGTATAAGGTGATGTTTATTTAGGGGTTTTTTGGTTTCTGTTTCTAAAAATTGTTTTATGTTCTCAAAAATAAGGAGAACAAGAAAAATAGGAAAAATATATTTTGGTTCCCAGTTTTTTTTTTGTTCAGATAGAAAACACCAAATCAAGAGAATAAGAACAAATTTTAGATAACACCACAAACTGTTCTTTTGCGGTTTTCAAAACTTGTTATAAAATGAAGCCAAAAATTTGGAAACTGTGACCCTTATTTTTTTATTTTTTACTTTTTCTTAAATATAAGTTAATAATTAAATAGTACTTGATGATGTTAATTAATGTTGACTAATTTTTTTCTTTTTAAAATTTTTTATTTATTAAGTATTAAAAATCAATATATTACTATTTCTATTTAGAAAAAGCAACATTTTCAATTTTCTATTGCTCATGTTGTATGCTCGTCACTAAAAGAATCATACACCTTCCCATGTCATTTAGAGTCTCATTCTTCCAAGTCTTTGAGTATAAACACTGTGCCAAGAGTTGTTCCCCCAAATCTTTGATAAAATTTTTAAAAATGATCATGTTTTTAGTATGATATTCTGTCGGGTAGCTTGTTTTGTGATCTTAATAATACATTATTTGTTTCCTGTTTATAAAAATTTTCAATCATAAAGGCTTAGGATTCAATTTTGTGATCTCACTATATTTATTTATGATTAATCTATCAAATCGCATTCTTTCATAATCAAAGCATTGTGAATATGAAAGCACCTAACAAATATGAGTCTCCATTCTTTATTTAAATTTCTTTCTCAAGAAGTAGTTCAAATTTTTTCAATTAAATTCAAGGTTTTTAATCAATTCTTCAATGTGATAAGTAATAAAACTCGATGAGTATATAAAGGCCTCATTACAACCCTAAATTTTACTTAGTTTTTAGTAATGCTTTTACGTTAAATAAGTGCCCTAATGCTCTAAATGTTCATATTTATGATTAGGTCATCCATTTGGCGGGGTGCTGCAAATTTGGAGTATAGACGCAACGAAAATTTGGAAAATCAACAAACATAGCACAACAGATCTGACCTTTCAGTTTTTTTGTATTAATGGGGAAATCATATGACTTTAAAATACCCAAAACTACGTTCTAGACTTCACAAGATTTCCAACAAGACCAAGATCACTCAATTCAGAATCCGAATAAGGGAGATACACACTCAGGAAGTGGGAACAAAAACAAGGAATCAACTGCAGAGCAGCAACAATGAACCAATTCTTTTCTATTACATTTTAAATCTATAAAATGACATTTGATGGAACTATTCTTGGTGTGTATGGATTCCTGACTTCAAGATCTTCAGAGTCTGGAAGAACACGTAATCCGTGGAGTTCTGGTGAGAGAGTTAAGGTCAGCAAGAAAGGAATAAATAACCAATATAGGGCTACGCCCTTGCGTGTCTCGGGGAGGAGTCGCTTTTTTTGGTGCTTTTCCTAACGCACTACTGCATGACGAATATGAGCCCTAATCTGGTCTATTTCAAGGCCCATATGAGGGGATTTGATGTGGGCCATAAATTGACATCGGAGACAAAACAAGTGGGGCTTTTTTTACTTTATAAGGAGAGGAGAAAAGTGTTACTGGAGTGCAAGGCTTTTGAGAGGATTGGATTTGCGGGCATCTCATCTCATTTTTCTTACTCTACTCATGACTATGAATTCTAATTTGTATTTTCTTCATCTCATAATGTTCTAAACATCTAAGCTAGGGTTTATGATGTAACTTTGACTACAAATCATGGATGAACTTTAATATTTCATTTATTTAGTTTAATTCTTACAATTGTTGGTTACCTTATTTCTGATTTGATTCCATGTTGATACTTGGCCATTATTTACATGTATTAGGCTAGGGCTTTGAGGTTGAAAGACGAGAAACTCTAGGGAACTGAATAAGGTATCATACAATCAATCATAGGATAGAGATATCACGGTTTTGTATGTGGTAAATAAGGATTGTAAGTTAGATCATCTCAGAGTTAAGGGGTTAGAGGCAGAAATGAAATAAAACCCGCTCTTGAGATAGGTGCTCAATGCTCAAGAGAGGTTGATGCATAGAAAAGATCACCTTACCATCAACATTCACAAAAATTATAGCTAAATACCTCTTATTAGTTCACCATGGAATGTAGTCAGGTAAAATCATAAACCCTAGTGCTTCACCCTGAGAGAGAGACCGTCCTTAGTTATTTCCCTTAGTTCAATTCTTTGTTTGATTTAGAGTAGTGACACAATATCCATAGCCTAGATAATATTTGGGTGACCTAATTCAGTATTTTACATTCAAACTCCTTGTGGGACAACCTTGACTCACCCCTATACTGCCATTCCACGACGCATACACTTGTGCGAACAGGATTAATTCTAGTTTAACCTTATAGCAGCTACGTCAAGTTTTTACACACAAGGGAGTTTCAAGAAAAGTGTCAATATTGACAATAGTTTAGTTAAATATTACTTTAGGCAATTTTTACTTTTATTCTTACTTTTATTTTTATTTATTTTTATTTATTTTTATTTTTTATTTATTTTATTTTTAATTCATTTTATCTAATTAAGAATTCTATCAGGATTTTGTGTTGTTTCAGTGGGAGTTTCTGGCCACTTTGTATGTGTAGACAAGCCGTAGGGGAATTCGCGTTCTTCGACCGAATCGAATGAACAATCACCAGACTTTGAAAGAGAAGATTGTTAATCGTGACATTATTGCTTCCTGCGAATACATATCGAAATCTACAAAGATAATCCAATTTAAGGAGTGAGAATGAATCGCCAAAGTTGAAATCGAGGAAACAATAATGTCCATCGGCCAATGATTCAACTTGATGACCTAGATAGGCTATTGGAGGAATTTGAATTACCACCTACAGTCATACAGTTCATGATACGCAGACCTTCGATTCAAGTGAATAATTTTGAACTGAAGGCTATGACACTACAACTACTCCAAGGTATTCGCTTCACTTCGTTACTGCTTAAGATCCCAATACTCACTTGACAAGCTTTTAGAAGTAATGCGATAACGCGAAATGTATCGGGGTAAATGTTAAGAGGCCATAATGACCACTATTTCCGTTATCCTTTGAAAGTGATGTAGCTAAGCAAATATTAACTTAACACCCGACCCATCATAAGTTAGCGATTGTCTAGAAATTTTGACAAAGTATCGCCTCTAAGACTGCAGATAAATGAGTATCAGAGATCAATGTACTAGCTTCAAAAGGATAGCGAAGTTTAACCTGGAATGTGGACAAATACAAGGAATTGCTGAGAGAGTGTCCCCATTATCGACACCGTGGATGCGCATCTACAATTTGGCATCGATCTAAATGCCCATACAAGATGATGATCGACACTCGGGCCGAGGTATTTTCTTGAAGAGGACAACACAACAGGCTTTCAACTTGTTGGATGGGATAGCGACAAACAGTGATCAATGGTCGCAAGAAAGAATGGTAAAATGGAACGGAAACAATGGAGTAAGTACTGATGTGTTCTCTAGTTTAAGAAGACATGTTTCTATCGTCACTAAGCAAATATAGAATCGGGAAGCCTCAGCCCATGCCACTAAGACTGGGGTTTGCAGCTATGAAATTTTGCAGCGGATCGCATCAAAATGCTGGAATGCCAATCAAGACAAATGACACTAGAATGTGCCCAAAAGACATAGCTACGTGACAACAGACGCCAGCAGATCCATATGTGGCAACACTGCGGTCAAGGCCGAGAAATAATCAAAACTTTCCTTGGAAGAATACTCAAAACTCAGGGCAACCAATGTCGAGCAATAATCAGCCAAAGGAAAAGAAGGTAGACCTAGAGGAGGCCTTAGCTCATATGATGACGTCTCATATTGCTTTCATGAATAAGATGAAGGCCAATTTTCAAAACCAAGCTCAGCACCTGCAAAACCAATCAACCCAATTACATAATCAAGGAGCCCAACTTAGAAACCTAGAAGTGTTAGACAAGTGTATAATATAATGTGTGGCCCCACCCCCGGCCCACTCGACGAGGGGTCGTGTCCAATTCACGCTATCCCCCTTAGTCACAGGGGTTTCTTCGCCCGCTGGCCTCGAACCCGACCATGAGCTTAGGGTACCCATTCGGCAGCCTCACTACCAACCCGGGCCATGTAAAACCTGGTAAGATGTACGCGATGGCCATAATGTGGCGGGCCCCACCCCCTCGGCCCAATCCTCGACGAGGGTCAGGTCCACCACAAAGCATCCCTTTCGAATACGTTACGGGTTCAGTTCAGCCACGCAGTCCCTCATGGGGATACCGTGAATCGACACAACCCCTCAGCCGGAAGTACAGTGCGGGGCCCTACAAAGAAAGCCTGTAAGGGCCCCACCCCCCGCCCGCATCCGACGAGGCGGTCCCACCACAAAGCATCCCCTAGCTCACAGGGCTTCTTTCGCCTCGTGCCTCGTTCCTGACCACGAGCTTAGGTACCCATTCGAGGTAGTTCATTACCAACCGAGAGACATCCGATAAAATCGAACGATACGTAGAAGATTAGCATGGCCTCAAGCAAGCAAGGATGACACGACAAATCTATAGAAATGGTCCAAATTTTTTTGCAGTGGTCCCACCCTCGGCCTGACTTCCTAATGAGGGCGGTCCCACCCATGTGCTATCCCCTAGCTCACAAAAAGCCTCTTTCGCCTCCGTACCGAATCCCAGAGATCTGAGTGAGCTAGATTGGCCCATTCGAGCAGTTCCCATCACCAACCTGGTTAAGAGCCCGCCTGAGCAAATGAACCACTCCGATCGGCAGAGTCTATTACGGGTCCAGTTCGAGCCCCACTTCCGGAAGAAACCCCGTGAGCCAGGGGGATAGCCTCAGAGTGTGACCACCCTCGTCGGAGTGGGCCGTGGGCGGCCCTTACAAAAAAAGGCGCCTTATATCACATGTCCTCACCTCTCGGCCCACTCCGACGAGGGTCGTGTCCACCACGTGCTATCCCCTAGTCAGGGGTTTCTTTTCAGCCCGCGGGCTCTAACTCGACCATGAGCTTAGGTAGCTTCTGACAGGTAGTTCCCACTACCAATCGGGGCCTGGGCCGGCAAAATGGAACCACCGACCGCATCTGCTAGAGGGTTCTCGTTCACTCGACGAGGGTGGTCTCACTCACAGCAGCCTTCCCAGCTCACAGGCTGCGCTTCCGCGGCTTCGACCGGGACTATGAGTTTAGATTACCATTCGAGAATTTGACCAATAACCGGGCTAAGAGCCTACTGTAGCTGAACTACCTCAACGGGTATCTAAGCCTCATGGTCCTGTGCCCGAGCCCACTGCATGCAAAGAAACCCCGTGAGCTGTGGGATAGCTCAGAGTGGGACCACCCCTCGTCGGAGTGGGCCAGGGGGTGGGTCCCTTACACATAATGTTATTTGAAAGACCTCAAGGTTCATTACTGACTATACGTGAACCTGTGAGGAAACTAACACGCAAAGCGATTACTCCGGTAGCGGAAGGAAGGGCTACACCAGACCTCACCGTTGATAGTAATAGAACTAAAATGCAATGTGATCAGCCGGAGCAGAGGTTGGTATAGAGTAGAAAGATGGGAGCAAATTTAACTAAATAGTCTACCGGGAAATACCAAAGGTAGAGAAGGTGGATAAGAAAGTCTCACAGGATCCGACCCCACGCATCCCCTACCCTCAAAGATTGAAGAAGGGTGAGTTAGAGAAGCAATTTTCCAAGTTTCTCGACATCTTCAAGAAACTGCATATAAATATACCCTTCATAATTTGCCAAGTTTCTCGACATCTTCAAGAAACTGCATATAAATATACCCTTCATGGATGCGCTTGAGAACATGCCAAGTTACGTGAAGTTCATGAAAAAGATCTTGGCAAATAAGAAGAAGTTTGGTGAATATGAGACTATTGCCCTGACAGAGGAATGCAGTGCAATCCTCTAAAAGAAGCTCCCACCAAAACTTCAAGATCCGGGTAGTTATGCTATACCATTCCCATCTAAACCCAAGTATCAAGCAAAGCTCATAGATTCGCAGCGCACCACCTGATGCCGCCTCGTTGTTTAAAAGGTTGATTTTGGGGGAAGAAAAACCGACTACAATCGTGTTGCAAACGGCTGACCGATCCTACAAACATCCATGATGCGTAATTGAAAATGTCTTCGTAAAAGTGAATAAGTTCCTCTTCTCGACAGATTTTTTCATCTTAGACATGGAAGAAGATGAAACGGTCCTCATCATACTTGGTAGGCAAAAGCTCAAATTAATGTTCAAGAGGGTGAGTTCAAATTGAGAGCGCAAGGAAATGAGGTCACGTTCCATGTGTTCCGCGGTATGAAGCATCCGGATGATGATCGAAATGACGACATCCTGGAATTTCACAACAATAAGATCATGCATGGTGAGTTGGTAAACTGCAAGGATATGCTCAGTGCAGTAAAGAAAAACACCACAGGAGTTAATGGTGTGGGAGACAATATATTCCATCTTCCGGAGTACCGAGCATAATGCGGTATTCGTGAGAATTTCTGGGCCATTTTTGGAAACCACTATCAGGATTCGTGTGAAGTCGAGCTAATCTATTAATTAAACTTAGCTGCCATCTGGGAGGCAACCTAAGCAATTTGAAATTTTTCTTTCTTTTCTTCAATCTTAAGTGTTTAAGTAGTGTTATTATTATTATTTTTGGTCATAATTTTGGAAATGTAAGTTTTCTCAGAGTTCATAGACTATAGCCTAATCATGTTTTCTCGTTGTTATGTCTATAGGTTCCGAGGTCGGTTGATTTACAGAGTGGTAGGTCATCTACCCAAACCCTCTCACCAATATCTCGCGGAGGAGGATGATTCTAGTCCTTCTCCCACCCTCGAGGATCATATTCAAGACCTCACCATGAGGTTCGATGTACTTCTGCATGAAACCCAGATAACAAGTCCTCGAAGAGCCAAGATATGGAAGAGCTTAGGGGCTAAATGACCACGCAAGGCACCAAGAATTCACTGGCACCAAAGAAATACAAATTTCCTTATGCTTAACGCCACCACCCACCACCACCGTAATTATTCTTAAGATCATTAGGGGAGTATTCTCGTGACCTCTTTTTACACTTTCGCCATTACGACAATGTCCACTTTACTGGGGCGCGATTGGTTCGCGTCTGTGTGTTTATAATGTATGCTTGCTCGGGTTTGGTGGATGGTCTATTTGATAATTGCGCTTTAAATTGCTTGCTTCGCTCTAGCCGGAGGTTATGAGCTTTGTTAGTGTAACTTAGTTTAGTTTTTATGTTTTTAGGATGGTGTTTTTCTAGCATGGTTGTGTTTAGGGTGTCTTGTGTGAGTTTGATACCATGGTTGCTAATAGAATGTCATTTTGAACATAAACATTTGAAAAAGAGCAATAGTAAAGTGGATTGGAACCTTAGTTTTTTAAATGATCTGGAATTGTGAGCTTGCTTGGTATGGGTGACTTAGCTGCAATACCTCCTCAGGTTTCAAGAACCATTTCTCAAGGAATCTATCACACACACACTTTTTATTCCTCAGATACCTTAAATTTGCACTTTTTGTATCAATTCAATCCAGTCTTGGAAGATTCTAACTACGGGACACCTTTGCAAAAGAGGATTGCCGTTGAGCCCCAAATAACTTCTTAAAAAAAAAAAAAAAAAAAAAAGACAAAAAGAAAAAGAAAAGAAAAATTTCAAAAAGTTGCTTGTGAATAGAATAAGTGGGATCATCCACCCACCCTGGCAAAGTCCGAGTGCCTTTCAAAGCCTAATGCCCTAAGCCAACTAAATGAGTCATTGATTTTACCGGTCGCTACAAGGGATGAAGATGGATCCTTCCCCACAACCTGTGTGGCCTTTTGAGTTGGTTGAGTGTTCAGGGTGAAGTTTGAAGGGAATTTAATTTTTAATGCCCTTAACCAACTGGTGGGGAGTCACCGATGGATCCCCACTATAGGAACACTTATCTAAAACTTCGTGGCACTAGTTTTCTTTCATTTTTCTGTACTTAAGTAATCTTTAGATGCTTTAGGTATGAATAAAAATGGTGCATTCCTATCCTTTCTTAGTTAGCTTTTTCCGAATAGGTGAGTTTAACTGGTGCCAAAAGTACACTCAAGTATACACTCGAGATCATGCTATCACCTACACTTAGACTTCTTTAGAAAAGTCATTGAGAACTTGGGGTGTTGACTTTCTTTGCTCACCATGCTTTGTTTAGCCAGGTTCCTTAGGGAATCTAAAAGTTTAAGGACCCTAAATTTTGGTTGAAAGTGCTAATATTGATAAATTATGTTCCTAGCGACTCTTCCATTTGGCATCATGTTATCACACTTATCTCATTGTTTGTTAGTTCGTGTCATTGTCAATTTTTGTTTTCTTTTGAGTCAATCTCTTGCTTGGGGAAAAGCAAGAATTTAAGTTTGGGGGTGTAATGAGTATATAAAATACTCATTACAACCCTAAGTTTTACTTAGTTTTTAGTAATTTATTTATGTTAAATAAGTGCCCTAATGCTCTAAATGTTTATATTTATGATTGCTGATTCATCCATTTGGCTGGTAAAAGAATTTGGAGCTAAGACATAACGAAAAATTGGAAAATCAAAGAAACATAGCACAATGTATCCGACCTTTCGCTTTTCTATATTAACAGGAATAGCAAATTCTTGTCTTCTAAAATTACTCTGAGAATCCACTTCCCTTAGACTTGCCAGATTTCAACAATACATCAGAAATCACTAAATTCAGAATCCAGACAAGGGAGATACACACTCGGGAAGTTGGAACAAAAACAAGGAAGCAACTACAGAGCAGCAACAACGAACCAGTTCTGTTCTATTACATTTTAAATCTATAAAATGACATCTTATGGAACTATTCTTGGTGTGTATGGATTCTTGACTTCAAGATCTTTCTGTAGAGTCCAAGAATGCGCAATACGGAGTTCTGGTGAGAGAGTTATGGTCGTGCAAAGGAATGAAGAAATAAAGTAGCATAGGGGGCCACGGCCCTACGTGGACCCTACGCCCCTGCATGCCCGAGGAGTAGTTTTTTTGGTGCTTTCCCACGCAGCTTCATGCGAGAGCCACACACCTGCGTGGGCGATGAATATGAGCCCTAATTTGGTCTATTTCAAGGCCCATCCGAGGGGATTTGATGTGGGGCTATAAATTGGACCTCGGGAGACAAAAACAAGGGGGCTTTTTTATGGGAGAAGGAGAGGAGAAAAGGCGATTGGAGTGCAAGGCTTGAGAGGATTGGATTCGTGGCATCTCATCTCGTTTTTCTTACTTTATCTCATGACTATGAATTCTACTTTGTATTTTCTTCATCTCATAATGTTCTAAACATCTAAGCTTAGGGCTTATGATGTAACTTCTTGACTACACATCATGATGAACTGACCTTTCATTTATTTAGTTTGACCTGCAATTGTTGGTTACCCATTTCTGACGGATTACATGTTGATACTTGGCCATTATTTACATGTATTAGGCTAGGGCTTTGAGGTCGAAAGGCGAGAAACTCTAAGGAACTGAATATGTATCACAATCAATCATAGGATGTAGATATCAATTCTACGTGGGTAAATAAGGATCAGAGGTTGTGATCATCTCAGTTAAGGGGTTAGAGCCGTAGATGCAATAAAACCCGCTTCGAGATCGGTGCTCAACGTTTCGAGAGGTCGATACAGAAAATATCACCTTACCATCAACATTTGCATAAATTATAGCTAATTATTGCCTTTCGCTCACCATGGAATGAGTCAAGAAAATCATAAACCCTAAAGTGGCTTCACCCTAAGAGAGAGAGACCGTCCTAGTTATTTCACTTACTTCGATTCTTTGTTTGATTTAGAGTAGTGACACAATATCCATAGCCTAGATAATATTAGGGTGACCTAATTCAGTATTTGGCATTCAAATTCCTTGTGGGACGACCTTGACTCATCCCTATACTACCATTCCACGACGAGTACACTTACGCCAACGGGATTAATTCTAGTTTAACCTTATAGGTAGTTTAGTGCTCGTTAAAAACAAATGAATAAGGAATCTAAGAATCAATTTTCTAAATAAAGGGTGAAAGAAAGTTATTGAAAGTATAGCGGTATTTTAACAATATTCTCTTTAATCAATAAAGGAAGCCATTTAGATTAAGGAATTTGGATGTACTCAAATTGAAGCTATCTTAAATCTTGACACAAGATTATCTCCACTTTTATTATGACAAGCCATGCCCCTTTTTGAAGTCTAATAATGTCCTATACTACCACATTTTCATTTTTTTCTTATGTTAGGTTATAGCTAAAATCACTGTAATGCTCATAAGTAATTTAATGTATTGGTTTTTTTTTCTTTTTAATTTTTTTTATATTCAATTGTTCAAATATCTTCCTATATTGATTAGGTTTATGATTAATTCTAATTTCATACTTTATGATTGGTAGATTTGAAGCAGGCTTATTCAATGTATCATGAAGCCACATTGCAAATCGAATCGTAAGCCTTTATATGCGTGACAACATAAATTGATTGCACTTTCATTTAGAAACGCAGCTTAAACCATTGATACAAACCGAGTTAGATGAGGTTCACATGGCTGGTATCTGGGCCCCGGTGAATTGGTAAAACTACCATCTCTATTGCTATTTATAATCATACGTCATGTCAATTTGATGGTATTAGCTTTCTTAAAAATGTTAGGGGAAAGTGTGAAGATGGTCTACTTAAATTACAAAAGACACTTCTTCAAGATATATTGAAGTGTAAAAAGCCAAACTTCGACAACATTAATGAAGGAATCAATGTGATAAAGGAAAGACTTTAATAAAAAGGAGTCCTTATTGTGCTCGATGATATGGGCGAATACATGTTGTTACCGTGGATCGTTCGACCCTCCAGACATCGATTACGATGTAAACTCGCAGAAAAAGGGGTCCGATGACAAGCAGCCGCTGCCTCTCCAATGATTAAGTCAACAAAAGGATGGAGAAGAGGAAGAAGGGAGTTCACGCATTTAGAATAACATACCTTTCTTTCGTGGGGAGTCTTTATGTTTTATACTCGAATTTCTCATTGATTATAAGGAAGATAATCTCATGATTTTGGTGATAAAATATCTCTTTTTCTTATCATGACTAATTTCCCCATTAGGATTTATGTTTTTGAGATATGGCGAGATTTGATACTAGGAGAGATCTGCGGATAAATATCCCGCGCTGCACCCTCCCAATATATTTATCCTTACAATAAACTTCCCATATGAGGTGTGATGGTCACTAGGGGACCTCGATCCAAGATGAGGTTTAAGACTACTGTCGTTAGTTCTCGCCAAAGGCAAGATGGCTTTAATACCGAGGCTGTCTCGTAGTTTCCATGATACTGCCAAAGTGGCCCATGCGCACTAGGGCCCACTGAGTAGCTGCCTGTTTGAAGGCCACTTCTGTGATCACAAAGACACACAATTAGAAAATTTGGCAGGAAAACATGGTATGTTGCAAAAAGCATAATCGTTATAACTACTAGAAATCAAACATTTGAGCTAGATCAACATGAAGTAAAGGTCCGCTATGAGGTAGAAAAATCAATGATGAACAATCCAATTGCTGTTATTAATTGCGGGCCTTCCGCTAAAAGTATTCCTTAGCCGAATTTGAAAGCCTTGAATAAAGCAGTGAAGATGCCACGGCCTTTCAATAATTTTTAAAGTTTTGGGTGGCCTTTTCTTCAAGAGGTCAATTGATGAATGGAAATGTCAGTTGGATAAATTACGAGAAATACCAGATAAGACAATCCAAAATGTGCTTAAATTAAGTTATGATAAATTGGATTCTATGGAACAAGAGATATGCTTGGATACTGCGTGTTTTTTCAGAGGATAAGACAGATTTTGTTTCAAGAATATTGGGAAGTAATGCAATAATTGGAATAAGAGTTCTTCATGACAGATGCCTCATAACTATTTATGAAAATATGTTAGATATGCATGATTTATTACAACAAATGGGCCAAGATATCGTTCGTCAACAATGTCCTCAAGAGCCTGGACAAAGGAGCAGACTTTGTGATTCTAATGATGTTGAAGTGTGCTAACAAGAAATACGGTAATATTCAAATATATGTGGTTCAAGAAATATATGTATATAGAATTGTTTTTCTTTTTTCTTTTTTTGGCTAGCCAAGAAATTGAAGGACTGGTTGTAAAAATTTCTACATCAAACCAGATACAATTTTCTAGAGATCGTTTTCAAAAGATGAATAGATTCTTAGATTACTTGGTTGTCACAACCGTTTTGGAGCAAGTTTAATGTGAACCGTGGTTTAAGGTGACCTTCCTAAGGATTCTTAGAAATCCTTCTTTATGTTAAGATATTCCTTTGATTGGTACCTTCGAGATCCTTGCCAACAAATTTCCATGCAAGGAATCTTGCTGTACTTTGTTTAGAGAAAAGCAACATAAACAACTTTGGAAAGGGAATGAGGTATTGTTATAATTGTTCCCTTAAATAAAACTTTCTTTTTGTATGAATTTTAAATTTCAGAAAATATTATATATTATATATTAAGACATTTTATTTTGTTATAGATTCTTAACAACTTGAAAGTCATCAACCTCAGATATTCAAGGGCTCTCATTGAATTTCCAGACTATGCAAGTGTGACAACTTGTACTGTTATTATTATTAGGGTTACTAACTAATTGTTTTCACGAATATAACAGGGTGTGGAAGCCTTGAGAGTCATCCAGGTAACTTCCATAAGATGGAACATCTTCAAAGTCTCTCTTGTAAATTTTGTTCAAAGGTTAAGAGTTTTCCTCAAATCAAAGGAAATATGAGTAAGCTAAGGAAGATTGACTTCAGTAAAACAAATATAAATGGGCTTCCATCCTCAATTTGACATCTAAAGGCTCTTGAACACTTCGATTTGGAAGATTGCGTAAAGCTTGTTAGTCTTCCAAAGAGCATTAGCAATTGGAGCTCTCTTGAAACTTTCAATGTCAGTGGGTGTTCAAATTTAAAGGGCCTTCCAGAAATCAATGACGGTATGAAAAGTTTAGTGGAAGTTTGATTTGAGTAACACAGGCATAGAAGAGCTCCATGTCTAATTGCAACATCTAAAGGCCTTTAAACACCTTGATCTGTTTGCATGTAAAACCTTGTGAGTCTTCCACAAAGCATTTGGAAGGTGAGCTTTCTGAAACTCAATGTGAGGGATGTTTTAATCTAAAGGGCTTTCCAGAAATATTCAAGGATTTATTAAGGGAAATCTAGTTGAGCTTAATTTGAGTAACACAGGCATAGAAAAGCTTCCATGCTCAATTGGACATTTGAAGGCTCTTAAACACCTTGATTTGTCAATCTGTACAAACCCTGTGAGTCTTCCAGAGAGCATTTTCAGTCTGAGCTCTCTTAACACTCTTAATCTGCAGTGGTTTTCCAATCTGAAGGGCTTTTCCAAAATCAAGAATGATAAGGAAAATCTAATCAAGCTCCCAGATTCAATTGGGCATCTAAAGGCTCTTAAACATCTAAATTTGTGGGGTTGCAAAAGCTTAGGGAGTCCTCCAAAGAGCATTTGGAATTTGAGCTTTCTTGAAACTCTCAATGTGCGTGGTGTTCAAGTTCAAAGGGGGCTTTCAGAAATCAACAGAGAGTATGGAAAATTTAGGTTGTTTAATTTGAGTAACACAGACATTGAAGAGCTTCCATACTTCACTGGACATATCTAAAAGCTCTTAAAGACCTTGATTTGTCAATGTGCAACCTTGTGAGTCTTCCTGAAAGCATTTGGACTTTGAGCTTTCGAACCTCGATGCTAGGGTGAGCACCCAAAGGGGCTTTTCCAGAAATCAAGAATGGTATGGAAAATCTATTTAGCTGAATTTGAGTCAAACAGGCCAAGAAGCATTCGTATACTCAATTAAGTAAATCTAAAGGTCTTTAAATACCTTGACGGCCACCTCCTCCTAGACAACTCTGTGAGTCTTCCAGACAGTATTTGCAATTTGAGCTCTCTTGAAACACTAAAGATTTCAGATTGTCCAAAACATGAGAGATTGGAGGTGAACTGGGTTGGATCCTCTAACTCAAGTTGTTCCATTATAAAGCAAGGAGTAATCTGGAGCAATGAAAGCTTCTCTTCATTAAAGTCATTAAATATACAGGGTGATCATATTTTTCCCTTATCATCATTCGTAGAATTATGTATAAGGAACTCCAAAGGCACGGGAAGACTTCAATTCAAGTGCTAAAAATCCTTCTTATCACCATTAAAAGTATCGTTCAGGTGTGGTAACTTCAATCAGGATGGCAGGAACTTTCAGTGATATTTTCCTCCAACTTATTGAAAGCTGTCCCTTCGTGACTGCAACGAATTTGAAGCAGAATCAGTATGAATATTCAGAACCTATCTTCAGTCCTGGTAAATTTATTCTGACCAACTGCACCTTAGGGAATGAGATGTCCTCAATCATATTTGCCACCTATCATTACTGAAAATTTTATCTCTTGATGGGAACCATTTTAGTAGCATACCTGCTGGAATCTGTCTACTTTCCAATCTAAGAGACCTTTCCTTGAGATTTTGCGAGAAGCTTCGAGATATTCCAGCGCTTCCACCATCAAGTCTAAGAAACCTTGACATGAGTTTCTGCATGAAGCTTCAAGATATTCTTGAGCTTCCATCAAGTCTAGAAGACCTCGGCTTGAGCCATTGTAAGGAGCTCCAGAAGAACTGTGTTTCCATCAAGTCTAAGAGACCAAGGAGCTGCGACAAGAGCTCCAAAAAATTCCAGAGCTCTTTCAAGCTCCAAGAGACTCAGCTTGAGCCATGGCAGGAAGCTTCAAAAAATTCCAAAGTCAACAACCCCATGAGGCCTTAATCTCTGAGCCATTGCAAGAAGCTTCAAAAAATCCCGGAGCTTCCATCAAGCCTACGAATTCTGGATGCACACTGTTCTAATGATATTTCATCAAGCCCCTTATTGATGTTGGATTCATTCTTGTCCATCGCTTCAAAGCAGATTTATTCCAGGTACTGTTTTCATGAAAGACTTTGGGTCTTTTTGTTTATAGTTTTTGAAAATTGTTTTTTTGTTAAGAAGAACAAGAAAAACACAAAGAATACCTTTGGTTCCCAGTTTTTTTGTTCCAAAAAATATGGAAAATAGGATAACACTTGCACTAGATAACAATAAATAGTTTTTCATAAACTCCCAAATGGTATTTTCTATGTTTTGAAAACCGCTTCTCATAACAGAGCCTTTTTTCCTTCTTTTTTCCTCTTTTTTTTTTTCTTTTGTACCCACTGAATTACATAGCGCTTTTGTGTAGGGTACTTGATTTTATTGCTCCTTCTAAATTCAAAGGCATTGAATTTGTATTGTTATTCCTAGAAGTAGTGGAATCCTAGAGGGAATAAGAAATCTAAGTATGGGAAGTGATGAAGTAAGAATAGAGCTCCCTCAGAATTGGTACTAAAATAATGAGTTGTTGATTTGCTTTATACTGTGTCTGTGTACCGGTAATTCTTGATGATGGATTCAATGAAGCAGGGTTGGACTTCCATTGCAAGCTGACTACTTGGAGAAATGATCAATCAGAAGTTATGGGTGCACTCTCATTTGTCTCCATATGTGATTGCTATTATGATGATGTTAGTTTATCAGATCAAGTGTGCGTAATATATTATCCCAAGGATGCTATTGACAATAAGTATTATTAAATGAATGGAATATTTGAAGGCTTCATTTCATGGTAAAGGAGTGAAAGTGAGGTGAGGTTGGTTCCATCTTATATACTCTGAAGAGCATCAACAGAACCAAATGCCCAAGTTGAATCTTCTTGAGAATTACATATCAGCAGCAAAAGGTACTAAGAGAAGGCGTGATGACGAAGAACATAACGAAGAAGAGGAACCATGCCGTAAAAGATTGAGAAGAACCAACACTGATTTCAAGCTGTAAACTCAATCACCACCCACCATGTAATTCACCAAAACATTCTTAGTTTACTTTCAACTTTTTTCTTGAAGTATGTTTGCTCTAGAAAGTACAAAGAATAGAAGGAAGAAAAATGTTAAATTAAGTAGTATAAGAAAAGCTAAGAAAGTGACTTTCTTATATCTAGTTGTCTAATAAAAAATCTCAAAAGAAATCAAATATAAATAAAATTAATCAGAAATTTAGATATTCTTAAATTATTTAACCTTTACATTGATGTTGGGTAAATGAATAAAGTAGTTTGAAATAGAAAATAAAAATAATATGTTGGACTTTAACTTTAGCTCTTATTTTCATTCGTTTTTCTTTCTTTCTAATTTTCCTCTTTATTTTTTTTCTTGTGCATTCTTTCTTTTTGACCAAACATCGACTCAATTTACTTCAGATTAATTCAAGAATTCTATAGAAAGATTCTTTTGTTTTTCTATCGATCTAGGATCTTAAAGAGATATAAATTTTTTTATATAATATATATATATACATATATATATATATATATATATATATATATATATATATATATATATATATATATATCACACAATAATATAGTACATGTGGAGCACAGTAACTGAAGCTTATTGTCAGAACAAACATATATCCAAAGGAGTAAATTCCCTAAAAAACTTCATACTTCCACTATCTGCAAAAGACGAAAAAGAAGGCTTAAATAACAAAGTCGGGGTTTGTTTCTTTTGTGTGACTTTGCTTTCTGAAACTATTTTCTATTCCGCACTGCCCCTGATCAATATTTTTTGCTTTACTAGGGTTGAAGTTCAAGCTATATCTAATCTATATAGATCATCACAACTCCCATTAGCATCATCTTTGGGCGTTATGGATCAGGACCGGCTCCACCATGCATGCCGTAGGATTAGTTAAATTGCCTCGAAGTTACCACTACAAAATGGAAAAAAGGGCCTTTAGAGTAGGAGAAAATTTATAAGAAAAATGATAAAGAATTTCAATCATTTAAATGATCAGTTCCATGAAAAAGGAGAGCGACTTACTAATTATTTGAAGCAATTGTTATTAAGCTTCAACCTTTAATGATCAGAAAGGTGTTGTGGTAGTTTGAGCCTTTGATGGTGGGCATGGCTCATTTGCTGTCGCCTCCTGTTGATGAGCGTATACAAGATGGATCCCACATTTTTAGACTTTCACTGGTAGACCATCAAAGCGACCCTGAAGTGTAGCCTTCAGTAATCAAAGGACAATTTGAGCTCATCAAATCACTAAGCTAAGGCTCATCCAAAGAAGGGTTGCTTACGAAGAGCTTAAGGTCATGAATGTTGAGTACCTATCTTCAACAACATATCCATCGAACAGATTTGCAAAGAAGCTCCAATCAATTGTGCATATGACCGTCTGCTTCATCATCTTGGGCATCAACAACATCACTATTCTGTGTTAGTATATCCATTGAGATGTCGATTTATGTAGTCATTGATAGCTTTCCCCTTCAAACAAAGCTTCCATTGGCGTTCCTCATTTTGTTGACTTTCGGAGGGGCTAATGCATATAAGATGGATCTCGCACTCCTTCACTTCAAGGGTTCTACTGCTGGAACTACCAAATGAAGCCATTAAATGTGTCCATTGATTGGAGCGGTATCGTTCCTTAATAGCATATTCCTTGGGATAATATATAACCCACACTTGCTGATCATCATCATTATTGCAATCACACCGAGATATAAATAAGAACTCATCCACAGCTTTTGATTGGTAATCTCCTCCCATAGTCAACTCACAATGGAAGTTCAATGGATAGAAGTGCAATTTATCATCAAGTATAGGAATATAAATGCAGGATAGAGCAAATCCCAACAAGTCATTATTTGGTACCAATTCTGAGGGAGCTCTATTCTTACTTCATCATTTCCCATACTTTGATTTCTTGTCCCCTCTAGAATTCCGCTACTTTTAGGAATAACAATATTCGTTCCTTTGCCATCAAAGTGAGAAGCACTGACATAGATCCTTTAGCTCTAAGCCAAAAGCACTAAACATCTCGTGGGTAAAAAGATAAAGGGTTCAGCGTAAGTGAAAAATATATTACGTGGAACTACTTCTGGATTTGAAGGTATATTTGAAATATATATTTCTATATCTATGTCAATGAAGTGAAATTTCGTGGCTGATATCCCCTTACTCAAACCTCCTTCTCATATTATGCTTATTTAATAAACTGACTCAACCAAAAATTCTATCATAATTACACGTTATTTGTTCCAAATAATTACCCAAAACTTTAATATGCTTACTATTAATTTCTTTAATGGTTGAAGTAATTCTTTTTTAAATATTTAATTTTGAATTTAGCACACCTAATATAACATTTGTAATATTTTTATTACATATTAAAAATTATAATATTTATTTCCGTTTTTATACATAATAATCACGTATATTATAGTCTTAGGACATGATAATATACATACAGAAAATTAGTTAGGTGTTCTGATGTTAATAAGTCATGATAGGTTTATTAAAAAAAAAAAAAAACAAAGCCATGACAGGTCATATACTCAAATTTTACCAGGTCAAAATTTACCAAGTACTGCTCAATAGTCAAAAACCAGACCTCAACCGTCATCATTTTTCATCATTTAGACACCTAAACTCGAATTTGAAACCCACCTAACAAAATTAAAGCATAAATACATTGCTTCATATCCACGTTACATATACCATAACATAAAAAAATAAAAATTAAAAAACCTTTTATATCAAAAGTTGTACCTTAAAAGATAGAAGAGCCCCAACCAATGAAAGGGTCGTTAACCACATTAAGGCTTTTGAAACATATATTTTTTGCCTGGAGAGACTGTCATCATCCAACTCAGTGCCATCAAGAGCAAAATCACTGTGTTTTGAGCTAGTCAAAACTTTGCAGGTGCGACAATTCACCCTCTAATTCTTGAATTTTTGATATGGGATTTCAGCATACTTAAATTCTGAAAAAAATATATGCAAAATTATGCCAGAAAAAAAGGAAAAAAAAGTTATGTTAATGAAAAAGTTGCAATACATGCATTTGTTAAATGTTTCATGCAATGAGCTAGCATGAAATATAATTTTAATTTCATTATTTATTTAATTTCTACAGAATAAAATATAATGCGGCAGCACCCATTATTTCGTAGGTACGTGTTTTATTCACAAAATCTATGGCAGCGAATTTATTACATTTTTTATATAAAATTTTCGGTAAAATAATTTATGAAAATGGGAAAAATGTATAGCTTTTTTTTTTATAGTCAAATTTTTTTCGCCAACTCATACCTCAAATTAAAAAAAGTTTCTTTTATATCTCAATTATGATTCTATTAAAAAAAGGTTTTATAATTTACTTTTTATAGTCGGAAGAATGGCAAAAGAAGGTATTTAAAGAAAATAAAAAGCTTTGCAAACTATAGCTAATAATTTATTTTTCTACATGAATTCTAGATTTCATATCTCAATTATGTTTCTTATTTTTGTAATTAGTAGATTTATACAAAGATTCAAATATATTCTTTTTAACTTTTAAATAATATAAAACCTTATGAAAATTTGAAAGTTCAAATTTTGCATAAATGGCAAATGGAATTACCGAAATAGTACAAGGAAAAAGTGATTTTTTTCTAGATCTCGGATGACAAACTTGATTACATCACAAAATCGGCCTCACAAAATCTAGCACCCTAATCAAATTCTGGCCGACCTCGAGACTATCTAATTTCATGTTTTTCGAGAAAATCGAGATGGATATAGAGGTGCCAAATGGCACAAAGGAAAGGTGACACTTGGCATGCCAGGCCCACACCATGTCGCATGTGATATATGTCGAGAGGAGGAGGACATGGAAGGGTGAAGGGGCTGGGGTGATTTACCCCACCGATCAAAGCTACAAACAAAAAAAAAGAAAAGGCAAGAAAAGAAATGAAAGTGGAGGAGGGAGAAAGAGTGAGTGGGAAAAGCCAGCAGGAGAGAAGGTAATCACCGAGAGGGTCATTGACTGGCCACAGGGAGAAGAAATGGCAAGAAAAAAAGAGGAGAAAGAGAGAAAAGAAAGGAACGAAGAAAGGAAAGGAAAGAACAAAGAAAAGAAAGAGGGAAGTTAAGAAGAAGAGAAGAGAAGGAAACCGAACTAGCCAGTAAAGTGGGTTTGACCCCGACAGTTAGGAATTGAACGCACTACGAAGAAGGTGTCTTTCCTACCTTGCTGACATTCTATGCCTAAGGGCCGCGGCAGAATGGCCTACTGCTCTGGCCTGTTTCGCAATGAAGTGTTTCAGGTTTGTTTATGATTATGATGGTCATGGATCGAGTGTATGAGTCTTCACCACCAAAGTAGAGCACTAACATCCTCGAACCGAGCAAATCATAGAATCTGAAATGTGGGTGTACCCGAATTTCTCACTAGCCTCGCGAATTTATGAATAAACGCCTTGGACGCATCACTCATAACTTTCCCCGCATTTAACTCCAATTCACGTGTTCTGATCTCAACAAACTCGTGAAGTCTAGAATTTAATAAGATGAAGTGCTCAGCCAAACCATTGGTTGAGTAGTGGGCTAGGTCACGGACAGTGGAGAAAAGGTCCATTCCGGCTTCTAACTTTTCTATTTTCAAATCGCCAGATTCAAATGTCAATGCGTATGATCTGAGTATGAAATTGCGTGCTGAATTTTGTATGATATTTACAAACGCTGAATTTATGACTAAGTCTAGATTTTTCCAGGCTATATGGCCAAAAATGAAAATTTATGAAATGTTTTGCGGTGTTATTGCTGAAATTCTAATAACATGTCGAATATGTGTGTATGATATGTTAATATATGTGTATTTTACATGTATTAATTAAGCTTTGAAAGATGAATTGTATATGTTTATACGGTACTTGGCATGAAGTACGTATCGAGTAAAATGTTCCATGTAGGTGCATCATACATGTAACATGAGAACATGCAAGCAGATATGCACAGTGATAATAATATATTGTGTGTGTGCATGGGTATGGCAATCCATCATTATTGTCGATGAAACGGGTAGTGAGTTCGTGACTGATGGATGTCCAATGAATGTCTCACGCTTCAAGCATAAAAGAAATATAAATAATGTGTGTCATGAAAGAAGAGACTATTACCTCAGTGAAAGCCCGGAACATTGTTGCATAGAATTATCCATCTATAAAGCTCATAAAATGTCGAAGGTGTAAAGAGACCAGCCGCTTAAATCAAAGTTTGGTCGCCCAAAGAGACACACTGATTTTTACTATCACATAGACCCTGGGATGTGATGTGAGCTCCAGACACTCCTGGGATTGGCTGCCCATCGCACCGTATCGGGTACAGCCAATGAGTGGCTGTACAACAGGCATGGTGAGTTGAGTCTCATTCATGGTACGTAGACACCAGTAGACATGTGTGTTTCAGAGTCGATGTGTGTTCGCTGTGCTTACCATTTCATATGCACTTAGCGGAGTAACCCTCGCAGGAGATTTTATTACCGGGCTTTCATTAATTTCACAGGAATCCCTTCGCACAGTCCGCGGTGTGCTACTAACCTCGTTATGGGCGGGATGAGAGCCAGACATCTATTTCAGTTTTGTTTGGTTATTTCATTATATTCGAGCAAAACCAAAACATACACCTTTTGGCATCAAAGGGAATCCAGAGACTTTGATTATAACATCATATTTTGTATATCATTAATTAAATATGCAAGGAATGAGTCCTCGATATAAGTATAATGTGAGTGATATCAGCACCCGACATCCATGTTTTCACTTCGGTTGACGGGTTGTCAATCTGACCCCTAGGATTCGAAAGGCTGGGCATAATTCAAAAAATAAAATTTACAAAGAAGAAACTCATATGAATCATATCTCTTGTATTGCAGAAGTGTGATTAAAATAAAGAAGGATTATTAGGTTTAAAAGCCTCAAATAATCAAAATTTTGTAAATCTAAGGGCATGTTTGGTTCCTTTTTTTGAGAATAATTTTTGAAAACACAGAGAACACCAAAAAAGTTTTCTTTGAAAACTCTCTTTGTTCTTTAAATTAAGTGTTTTTTTTTGTGCTTTTTATGTTTTCCAGAAAAAAAAACTCGAAACTAATTATACTTTTAAGAATAGAAAACAATTTTCAATGTATTGAAACCAAATAGGCCCTAATTTTCCCTTGTTTTTCTTGAAAAACAATTTAATTCGCTAAAATGCCATTTTTCCATTCCATGTATTTATATTATTTTATGAAAAAAATGGTTATTTTTATAAGAAAATAAGGATATTTTTTGTCAAAGATCAGAAGTTGATGAATAGTCACATTTTGAAACTGATTTTGAAAACCTTTCTAACTAATCACATTATAAAAACTGGAAATGATAAAACTAATAAAGTTTCTCAGCGATGTAATTCGGTCGCCCATGAATGAGTTTAGTCAGGTTATCATGCTTCTCTTACCATACCCTATCAAGGATTTTGTTTGTCACCAAAATTTCCAAGAAGATTAAAGAACATGGGCATATTGTTGTCTTGGCTGACTTGGTTCTATTGACGTTTCGTATTTCAAAAGATATAAGACGAACCCACAATTTTCACTTGAAAACTTCAGAGCAATAAATGAAGCCATAAAGTGAGTCCATTCATTGGAACGATATTCCTCCTTAATAGCATCCTTGGGATAATATATAACCCACATTTGATTTGATACACTAACACTAACATCAACATAATCATGCGAAGAACTAAAGAGAATGGTCCTATAGCTTTTCTTTTGACGATTATTTCGGGCATAGCCATGACATTTTGATGAAGAGGAAATAAGAACGCACGAGAAATGAAGAAAATTAGAGAGAGAGAAGTAGTGGGATGGGAATTTTCTACATGCCTTTATTCAATCATGAGATGACTATTTATAATAGTCTTATTGTTGGGCAACTGCCCGTTATCCCACTAACCCACTAAGAAACCCTTCCACCCATAATTGCTAAAAAATAGAGCACTAACAAGAAAACTACTGTCCACTATTATCGGAGACACCCTGTCTGTCTCACTGACTCGTCTTATTATTTTCTGCTACGTAATGTGCCGTCCTCTTTAAAGATCCTTGTTCGCAAGGATAAAATTGGGATAAGACTTTGCAAAGCACCACTCGTTTTCCCACGTTGTAACTATTTTTTTAGGGCTCCCTTCCATTTGACTAAGATTTCAGATTTTGGACAATTCTTCCCCTTTTGAATGACTCGTCGATCCAAGATGGCTTTAGGTTGGGGAAGAATAATAGAATAATTTTACACTGGAGGGAGCTGACTGGAAGCTGGAGCGTGAATAGGACCCAAATGCTTGTGTAGCATGCTGAAATGGAATACATTATGAATTTGAGAATTTGGAGGAGCGCTAACCGATATGCCATAGTACCCACTTTTTCCATAATCTGGTAAGGACCAAAAAAACGTGGAGCCAACTTCATAGAAGCATAGAAAGCCACGAAAATTTGACGATATGTTCGGTTTGGGCGACATTACCATAGTCTAACATCAAAGTGGACTTCGCGGCCGCTTTTTTATTCTGGGCCTGACATTCCATCCTTCGAATTAGCCAACGAAAGGTCAGAACGCAGCCTCTTGCAAACAAGGTCATGGTCACTTTGACGCATTTCATCGACCGCTTGAAGACTGAAGCGCCTGGAGTGTGTCAAGAAATGGTGGGGAAATGCCATAAATAACTCAAATGGGCCATTCAATGAGGAGCGGGATGGATGGTGGATGATAGTTGAATTTAGCCCAAGGGATCCATTCGAACCACTACCTTGGTTGGTCACCTGCAAAACATCCCAAGTATTGTTCCAACGTGCGGTTCACTACCTCAGTTTGACTGTCAGTCTGGGGATGATAACTTGAACTAATGCAAAGCTTAGTTCCTTGTAATTTGAAAAGTGCTTGCTAGAAAGAGCTTATAAATACCTTATCCCGATCACTGACGATGGATGTAGGGATGCCATGGAGGCAAACTATATTGGCCATGAATGCCTTAGAAACTGTAATTGTAATGTATGGATGTTTTAATGCCACAAAATGGGCATATTTGGTTAGGCAATCAACCACTACCATGATAATAAGACAATTCTCGGATGATGAATCCTTCAACAGTCCTATTGATGCCTTAGTCCATATCCGCTAGGAAATGGGTAATGGTTGCAAGAAGCTGCTTCGGCTTCATGAACTGCCAGCTCGCTGATGTGTAGTAGTAATATTGGTCGAGAAATCTTCATCGTAAGCAAGATCCCAAAATTGATTTACCCAGAGTTATTTAGACGAAGCATGTCAACACCCATAGTGGCAAACGATGAATCGAGCTGATTGCATAGAGTGCGGCACATGGCTGTTGTTTCTTGAAACCAACCTCATCCTACGTAACAATCGGATGGAGGGACCGTGCGTAGCTCAACCTCTTTATAAAAAGGGGTAATGTTGAGACTGTCCAATGGCCACCAATCCGCATAAGGCCAAAATAATAAATTGAAATTCACAAA
Source organism: Tetrastigma voinierianum (assembly GCA_016808115.1). NCBI lineage: Eukaryota > Viridiplantae > Streptophyta > Magnoliopsida > Vitales > Vitaceae > Tetrastigma > Tetrastigma voinierianum. The sequence goes on from JAEQBH010004470.1 coordinate 342,448, forward strand.
ACATCCAATTTGGTTAATAATTTGTATTCAATTTCATACCATATCTAAGGATCTGGGAAGCCAACGTATGTTCCGGGGTGGTGGATTCGCTGTCTGGAAATAAATAACTAAGGCTCTTTGATACGTATGCATATAAATGGCTTATCGAGAAGATATGGGCGCCATTTTGAATCGACTTGATAACGATAAACATTTCCTTCCTCATAAGTAGACGACCGCAAAGGGGCATATCCTTTCAGCCTAGGCCAAAGCATGCTATGGGTCATGATTTGAAAGGAGTGCCTCGATCTCGCTCCACTAGCATCACATTCAATCACGAAACGTTGAGAAAAATCTAGAAGGCATAGGACAGGCGGTGATGTCAATGATTCTTTTAGCTTATTGAAAGCTAATGTCGCTTCTTCACTCAACTTAAAGTTTTCTTTGGATAAGAGTTGATTTAACGGGGCAGCTATACATCCAAAATGATGGATAAATTTGAGATAATAACCTGCTAACCCAAGAAACCCTCGCACTCCTCGTATTGAGGTTGGGGTTAGCCATTCAAGGATACCTTTTATTTTTGTGGAATCTATAGCTACTCCCTGTTCTGAAATGATGTGACCCAAATAATTCACCTAGAGAACGCAAAATCTGCACTTTGTTTCATAAGAAAATAAGTGGTTAATCTTTAAAATAGTGAAAACAACTTGAAGATGTGAGACATGATCCCCCCATGACATTGAGTACACCAGAATGTCATCAAAGAAGACCAGGATGAACTTGTGGAGATAAGGGCTAAGAGGTCATTCATGAGGCTTGAAGGGTGTGAGGGTATTTCAGGAGGCCAAATGGCACACTGTGAACTCGTAGTACGCTCCATGTGTTCTAAAGGCGGTTTTGGCGATATCTTCCTCGTGTACTCAAATCTGATGGTACCCAACCTTGAAGTCCAACTTGGAGAAGAATCTTGCTCCATGAAGCTCATCGAGAAGGTCATCAATTATGGGGATTGATATTTATCCTGATCGTAATATGGTCTAAAGTCTTAGTTAACACAAACTCGCAAATTTCCATCCGCTTTCGACCACACAGGATTAGTGACGAATGGCTGTTGGATAGGCCTTATCACCTCTAATTGCGTGAGTTTCACCAATTTTTCTATTTCTGATTTTGGCAATGGGGTAATGATAATAGAAACCCGAAAATTCAATTTTCTCGAAAAATGGTAAAACGGTAATTCGTTGAAAATCATATCTCTAGATCCTGATGATTAAACTGACAATATTAAATTGCCTCACAAATCTAGTGACCTTAAAAGTTTCGTCAATTTTATTAATGTGAATATTTTACGCATTTTCTAGGTGATAAACCGCCAATGATCGCATGAGATTTACGAAAATCTCTAAGTCGCAGAAATGATTCCGGGAAGTTAAGTTCATTTAAAATAAAGTGAACTGAAAAGAAATAAATTTTTTCGGGACAAAAACAGACCTGAATAAAGAAATATGAATAATGTATTTGAAATAATAATAATATAATAATAATAATAATAATAATAATAATATAATAATATTATAATAAGAATAAAATGGAAAAAAATCAACAAAACAGGAAGGGGGAGGGGGTAAGAATGGCGTGGAGAGAAACGGCATGAAGAGGAGGTTTGTTTTTATTTTTATTATTTTTCCCTTTGTTTTTTTCTCAGATCTACGAAAATTGGATCGCAGGTTTTCGTCGAGGTCATGTGCTGGGATCCACATGGCAAAGAATACTATAGCAGGGTACTGTGTTCTTGAAAGTTTCAGATAATCCCGAGGTAATCACTGTGTTATTTCTAACTATGGTTTATTGGTCGTATTGGATTGTAAGACGCAGAGATCGTAGTTTAGCTCATTTGACTGAGTAGTTTTTTTATTGACTGTTTTCGACAACTCGCTTTATTTCGACCGCTTTCGAATGCTTCAAAGAATTTTTTGAGGACTGCTTTTTGACAGTCATGAAAGAATTTTTCGATTCATTGGGGCGCCGTGGACTCCGCGTTGAGGTTTGCCTTTTGATCCCGGATCGATATCTTCAAGTTTTGTGGTGTGTTTCGTATCACAATATTCGATGATGAACCGTGAAGGGACCAAGAGGTGCCTGCTTTATACATGGAATTGAGATCGGGCCATCAGTGTTATTGCTAGAAAATGTGTATGGTCGAGTGATTCAAAATGAATTACTGTGGTTGTTAATTCAACAACGTGAGCTAATTCTCGTGTACTGATCGTGAATTGCATAAATACGTTTATGTGATTTAATTATGTTAATATATATGTGTGTGAATATATTAGTATAGAATGTGTTTGGAATTGAAACATAGCATTCCATATGCACCGTAACTCTAGGAAATTGTGTGTGAGTGCATACTGAGACTCATAATCGCAGCGTTTGATGGCGTCGTGGAGTACAAGGTTGTGGATCAAAACCAAGGTAGCAGGTTGATTAAGGCGAATCTGAAGTCAAGACATGCACGCCCAAAATGAGTCGTATGTGTTAAGAAATGGAAATGGCTCATTGCATTTCATATGCACTGGGCAACTTTAGATTAATGTGGAGGAGTGCAATGGTGAGGTTTCGAGAGAATCGTTTCTGAGGGTCACCAACAATATTATTTATCTAGAGCGTCCACTAAGTAACATCTGAGGGTTGTCCATATATCATCAATCGTCGGAATCCGCTTCCAATTGATATACATCTGGAGGGTTGTCTATATAATATCAATTGCTCCGAGTCCGCCAATCGATATACATCGGAGGGTCACCCATATAATATCAATCGTCGGAGTCTTCCCAATTGATATACATCTGGAGGGTCACCCACAAAATAGATTATCTGAGTCTGTCCACTATTTATATCTGAGGGTTGTCCACTTGGTTAAAAACAAATGCCTTTGTTTGGAAATGGTTTTCATTCATGGAAAAATGCATGTTTGAGGGAGTCAAGAGGAACTCGAGAAGGACATGTAAGAGACTCAAGGATATCATAGTTCAGACAGGGTGTAAGAGACTCGCAGATTACCTAAAAAGTTATAAGCCGCCTAAAGAAGAAACACGATCATGTTTATCACATGTAATTTAGGGTCAGGTGATAAAGAGCTCATTGACTTTCGCAGATTGGCGCCTATCGATACTCTGTATCGGGGTAAATGGAGCCAGAGGGCTCGATATCACGCCGTTGGTAATACCGTTGATCATTGTCATACTTCAAGCGATGTACGTGAGACGAGCCCTGGAGGATCGTGATATATTACTCAATGACATATCGGGAGCGATGGAGCTTCTGGGCGAGTCTTATTATTATGAGCCATGGTGAGTCGAGTCTCATTCATGACACGTATCTCAAAGAGATGAGTATGTCAGACTTGGATGTGTGTTTGATTATGCAACCATCGTGATGTGCACTTAGGTGGAGAGTAGCCCTATAGAGATTATCACTACCGGGCTTCTTGCTCTACTCCCGGTCGTGGGACCCTCCTTCTGTGTAATAAATGCAGATACTACCGACCCGCATCTCTAGACCGCACATGCGTATGAAGAAATAGTTGTGGCTTTGGTGGTTATGTTGCATACATGTACTGTAATGTTGTAACTTTTAATTATGATGTTGAATTAAGAGTGATTTATTAACTTCAACTATCAGATATAGTTGATGTACTTGTGAGTATCACTAGGCCCGGGCGGCCATTATTCATCAGATGACCCCGTGTGGTCATTGTCGATGTCGGGACGTGCTCGCACTTCGCAGAGCTCCCTATACAAAGGAGACTGTGCCCGATTTTCGTAAGAGGTGTCGGGTCACCCGACATTCACGAAGTATCTCGCGGGTCGACAGTTGTCAACCCGACACCTTGGCCAGGCGTCACAACAGCATCGTATATAGGTATACTACTACCTATGGCTTAGAGGACATGGGCTTGGGGTGCCATGGCTATTGCGTGGAAATTGATACCAAAGATCATAGCTCTGGTGATCTGAGTTTAGATACACGAGTACCTAGGAATTCATGGACGAAGCTAGACTTCATCGTATTTGCATGGTGTGTTTCATGTCATGGTTCTGGACATGTGTCCTATGTTTGTGGGATCGTGTGATCAGGTATGTTACATTGTTCGAAAACTTATACCTGTGATGATGTATATGGGAAATGTGATCAGGTGGTTATCAGGGCGGAAAAATTATATGTATGGCATAATGTATATAGGAAAAGTGGAATGCGGCGTTAGGAACTATAACCTTGGGGGTTCTAAAATGAAATGAACTCGAAAGTCAATTTTATTGAAATAAATAAAGGAGTGGCTGGCAAGTAGCACCACTTAGGCGATGAACCGTCACCATGGTTGTTAAGTCTATTAGTAATTGGCATGCGCATTACTAGTTCGACCGAAATGAGATTAAATAAAGTTTCATTCGCCATCATTACGTGTAGACGGCAACGAGGCCGAGGACGCAGAGGTCGCCCACGAAAGCGTCACTACCGTGATGCTCAATCAACATGCCTTGTTAAGGTCGCTGAAGGCGTGTACCGCTGCCACGCACGAAAGCAGTGTAATGGTAGTCGTGGAGGTCCGAGTAACTTCCAGAGATTTAAGTCACATCATTCTCCGACGCTTATAGGAGGATCCGACGGTGGCGCGTACTCATTTGCTCGCAGATTCATCGTATTTGGAGGCGCAGGATATTACCTTCGATGCAGCCTAAGATCGTGCTAGCTGCTCCTTCTAGAGGTGAGTCCAAGTGTAGGGATCGTTAAGACCTTGTGATTTATGTAATGACTTGGGTAGAGTTCCATGGGCTCCTTATGAGCAAGTATTTTCCGGCCACTGCTAGACATGCAAAGGCCTAAGAGTTCCTAAAGCTGAGGCAAGGAACGATGACAGTGATGGAGTACATGGCCATTCATCGAAAGCCAAGGTTTTGGTGATGACTATGTGGCAAAGATATGGCCAAGGTCAGAGATCGGGAGAACGGATCAGTTATCCATTCTGGGGAAAGATTGGCGGGCCTCCACTTACAAGACATGGACTCTATAGTCTGGATACCAGCCATGAGATGACGACGCACAAGGCATTTGAGATGCGAGTGTCGGTGGGAAGAGAAAGGAGGATCAGCCTTCTTCGAGTTTGGGCTCAGAGGTTAAGGCCTCTGGGAAAAGCCATTGTATGGGAAAATCTCTAGGTGAGTTGGCTCGATATGGCAGATATCGGCTCATGTCATTCCCGACATGGATGAGTTGGACAACCCATCGGGTTGTCGCTGATTGTGACATGAGGCTAAGTTAATGGCACTGACACTGGTTTTTAGTAGTAGAAGGTAAAGATATGCATAAGGAGTGATGTGTATGTGCGTGAATTTCGGGATCTAAATTCATAAGTGGGGGAGAACGTGAAACTCGAGAAAAATTCAATTTTTCTCTCAAAAATGGTAAAACGTGTAATTTCGGCGAAAATCGGAAATTTCAGATCTCTGATGACGAACTGATTGCGCCTTGCTAAATTGCCTCAAGGAATCTAGTGACCTTTAAAAGCTCACAAATCGGTGACAAGCTAAACATTTATTATTTTCCGGGTGACAAAATCAATGTGACTTCAAGGATGATTTCTTACTTAAAACTTTTAAGTCAAGAATGACTTCGTTAAGTTCATTTAAAATAAAGTGAACTAAAGAAATAAACTTTTTCGACAAAACTAATTCAATAAAGCAATATGAATCATGTATTTAAAATAATAATAATAATAATAATATAATAATATTATAATAAGAATAAAATGGAAAAAAATCAACAAAACAGGAAGGGGGGAGGAGGTAAGAATGGCGTGGAGAGAGACGCATGCAGAGGAGGTTTGTTTCTATTTTTATTATTTTTTCCCTTTGTTTTTTTCTCAGATCTACGAAATTGGATCGCAGGTTTTCGTCGGGGCAGAAGGCAAAGTTGATCCATGCGACGAGAGCTACACGTGGGCACCAAAATCTTAGAGTTTCGATAAACTCCACGAGGTAGGGAATCTTCCTACTTGTGTTATTTCTAGCCTAAAGGCCATTTAATGAAGCCGGATCGCTTAGAAGCCGTGAAAGGTCAGAATTTTAGTTCTCAAATTTTCGACTTAGTACAGAATTTTTAGAAATTTTGGGGATTGCTTGTACTTTACGCCTCGAGTTTAATTTCAGACTGTTCGAACAGTCAAGTTTTTCGAGACTGCTTTTTAGAACAATATGATAGAATTTTCTGCAAATTCCTGATCGTTGAGGTTTGGCTTTGATCCCTGGATCATATCTTTCTCGTTTTGTGGTGTTCAGTATCATAATATTCGGTGATGAACCGTGAAGGGACCAAGAGGTGCCCTGTTTTATATGGGTCCGAGATTTGGGCCATTTTGTGTGTTATTGCTAGAAAATGTGTATGGTTAAGTGATTTAAAATGAATTGCTCGTGTTTGTAAATTAGCCCATGTGAGCTAATTTTGGTGTAATTGGTTGAGAATTTACATAACATGTTTTAGCGGATTTTAATCATGTTAATATATATGCAAAATGAATATATTAGCATGAATGTGTCGAATTGGCATCATGCATTCCATAGCACCGGGTAACCTAGAAATCAAAAAGAGTGCAGTTGTGGGATCGACCGTGTTAGTGTTCGATGGTGTCATGAGTATTACCTGCCAGGATCAACATCGCGTAGTGTGTTGATTAAAGGGGTCGACTAATAAGACAACGCCCAATGAGCGCCGCGAGACGTTAAGAAAATGGAAAATGGCTCATTGCATTTCATATGCAATCAAGCAACCCTAGAACAATAGGAGGAGTGTATATAGAGGTTTCGGGAGAATTGTCTTGAGGGTTGACCAATAATATTATTTATCTGGAGCGTGTCCACTAAGCAACATCTGGAGTGGGTCATTCATATAATATCAATCGTCGAGTCTACCCAATCTGATATACACGGAGAGGTCGCTCATATAGGCAACGAACAATCGCCTGAGTCCCGCCTAATCGATATACACTCCGAGGGTTGTCCACAAAATAGATTATCGGAGTCTCATTCACCATTTATACGGAGGTAATGTTCATCAATGCTAAAAACAAATACCTTTGTTTGGAATGGTTTTCTATTCATGGAAAATTCATGTTTGAGGGAGTCAAGAGAACTCGAGGAGTATGGGTGCAGAGATCCGCGATATCATAGTTTCAGATAAGTGTAAGAGACCGCGTATCAATTCAAAAGTTATATAAGCGTCTAAAGAAGATACACGTCATATTTATCACATGTAATTTCAGTGGTCAGGTGGATAAAGAGTCGAGGACGACCAGACGGTCAGCCCATTGACAATTTTTCTGTATCGGGGTACTGAGCCGATGAGGGCTCGACATTGTCAGTTGGTAATACCAGCGGGATGCGCGGGTCACAATGGCGGATGCATGAGAGGAGTCGATGAGTGACGGATATATTACTCAATGACATATCGAGTGATGGAGCCTGGGCGAGAGCTTCGTACATGGGCATATGAGTCGTAGTCTCATTCATGACACGTGAGATACCCGTGCAGACATGAGTATGTTAAATGGATGTGTTTGATTATGCAAACCATTGCATGCACTTAGGTGAAGAGTAGCCTTTAGAGATTATCACTGACGGCTTTCATATCCCATCGGTGATTCCCTTTCGTGTAATGGTGTCAAAAAGGCATCGGGCCGACCCGCATCGGGATCACACATATGAAGAAAGCCAGTCAAGGGCTTTGGTGGTTATGTTGCATACATGTGCACTGTAATGTTGTAACTTTTAATATATGCTGAATTAAGATGATTTATTAACTCTTTAACTATCAGATATAGTCGATGTACTTCAGGAGTATTTACGTAGAGGCCCAAGTGGCCATTATTTTACTCCAAGCATTTGCACTCGGTGGTGGTCATTGCTGATGCTTGGGACAAGCCAGACTTTCTGCAGAGCTTCCCCACATGCTGAGACTATGCCCGATTTTTCGTGGAGAGGTGGCTCGTTACCCGACATTCACGAGTATTCCGGTCGACTAAGTTGTCACGACACCTGCTTTGAAGGCTACAGATATGGTCTCACACTATAAGTCTGTCGGGTTTTAAGGAATGCGTGATCAGGTGACCCTATGCAAGTTGGTCAGAAAACTTCCAAGAATTCGCTAGAAGAAGGGATAAATCTGCGGGTGGAGGTCAGTTCACAAGTATCGGGGAGAGTGGAGATTGGAATAGAATCTAAGACTAAGACAAATAACCTTATCGGATAAGGCTTCTAGGAGGCTTATTGTCCTTGAAATGTGTAAGGTTTCCTTCCACTTTTCAAATATGGTTAACTTCTCAGAGTCCATCTCATCGGGCCCAATGGTCTCGGCGCCGCTGTACCCCAAACCACGGACACGCCACACGGCTACTACAAAAATCAACGATAATTGCGTACCTCGATACGATGGCAGAGTGTCGCATAGACCCATGAAATCTATTCGATCTTGATTGTCTATCATAACCCGTTTTTACCATGAACATGTAATTCGTATTCGGGTCGGAGATGGCTCGTCAATGAAATTATGAGTGCTACCCAATCAATGAGAATGCTCACTTTTGCTTCTAAGTTCGTTTAGCATCTAATTGTTCGAGGGTGATCGGATCTAGAAATACGGAAAGAGACTTCAGATGCTTCTTCGTCTCTCAAGTTCAATCTTGCTTTTGGTTCATCCTTATCCATGCCCGATTCATCAAGTCTCTATCATGAATAATTGAGACGCCGATACACCGACGCCTAGGAAACCTTTCATCACAATTATAGCATAATCCTTTCTCTCGACGCCTTCAAATTTTTGATTAGTGAGTCACCTGCTTCATTGGATTAGAGTTAACACGCCCGGATGTGGAGGACCCAAGATCCGGTCGAGATAGAAGTCGTTTCGTGTCGCTACTACGGGTCGTAATCGACGTGATGACGGCCTTCAGAGTCGGTTTGAAATTTCAAGAACTAACCGTAACTTCAATAACATCACAATGCTCGAGGTCACACTTTTACATCTAAACAACCATCTTAATGTCCCCAAAGAATGAAACAAATCCAACAAGAAATGTCTCGGCAAGCCATTAATCTAGTGAGCAATTTTTCGGCGCCTTGAGTAGTCGCACCGGCAGGTTTGTCAAAGGCGAGCGAGAGCTCGAAGGGGGTCTCGCACATGTCAGTCTAAAATGAAGGAGGACTCGCCTGGTCAATTCATTCCACTCCCGGGTCCACGGAATTTCATGAACCATTAATGCCATTATGAAGCAATACCCTCTAGATGAAAGGAGGCCATTTGCAAACGTTGTTCAAGACTGATGTTCTGAAAATCAAAATATTGTTTAGCCTTGTAGAACCAACCGCTTGGCTCCTCCCCATTAAAATTTGGAAAGTGTAGCTTGAGATGGTGAGGGTGGCTGAAGGTAGTGTGGGGCCTCTCGATGTTAGTGGAGTGGGAAGAGTCTCCATATGTAAAAGGAATCACCCAGCGCTCTGCAGTGATCAAAGTGATGCAAAGACTTCTTCAAGGATTGAATCTCACGATTTACCACCGTAGGTGGCTACGTTGATTTGTTCGAATTGACCATTCTCGAGACAAGGCTTCCGCGAACCTCCTCACATAATTCAACATTAGTTTTGCTATGAGTGTCCATTGCTCTTCTTGAACTTGGAACCTGTGCGGCTCTAATACTAGAATTGATGAAGAGGAAATAAGAACGCACGAGAAAGGAAGAAAATCAGAGAGAGAGATGTAGTGGGATGGCAATTTTCTACATGCCTTTATTCAATCATGAGATGACTATTTATAATAGTCTTATTGTTGGGTAACTGCCCGTTACCCCACTAACACACTAAGAAACCCTTCCAACCCAATAAATTGCCAAAAAATAGCACTAAGTCAAGAAACTACTGTCCACTAATGGAGATGACCAAGTCTCACTTGACTTAGTCTTATTATTTGCACGTAACATATTTGCTGGGCAACACTCCATCTCAGATACCTGAGGCAAATATACATTGTCATGGTTCATCATCATGAACACTGATCATATACACAATATAAAGAAAATCCCAACAAATCATTATTTTCATTCTAATTTATAGAGGAGTTTTTGAACAAGCATTAGATCTCCCCTACTTCTCGATTCCTCAATGCCTTAATCAGAGTACTTCTGTGGAATAACAAACACTCATTCCTCCCATGCCCTCGAACAAGGAAGCACCAACAAGAACTTGGGGGTTCCTATACGTATATTGTTGTTCAAATGTGAATCCAATGTGTATAAGGAAAAAATTGAAATGAAAATAAAAGACAATTTCACTATGAAAATTAATATATCAATTAATTTCAATTCAAAGTGATCGGTCAGAGAATGAAAGCCAACAATGAGGGGCTTCATGAAATACAAATCAATATACGAGCATCTAGAAATTATGAGCTGGTAAAGCCGGAATATCTTGAAGCCATTGCCAATAAATGGCTCTTAGGATTGAAAGTCTCTGTGATGCTACTGTGTATGCTACAAAAATGGTTCCTTCCCATGATAATTCTTCCAATGATGACAAATGACAAATATGATCGACTTATTATCTCCTTCCTAGATTTCATGCTACTTAGAGACAAAAGTTATCAAAGGAAGATAGGTTCCAAGCGATTCAGAGGAATACCTTCTTCCATTAGATTGCAGAAGCAGAAGAGATAACCTTTCAGAATGAAGATTGGACGAAAATATCATTGAGGATTAACTTTCGCCATTACGATTGAAGTTTCCTATAGATAATACTTCCAAAGGATGATATGGAAACCACCATCATCATTGAAGATTCCCATTCCCTCGTGATTCGCACTTTACGCATACCCTAACAAAGGACGATGGGGAGAATATGATGGCCACTTACTCTCGCTTCCATTAGATTCGATATTTTTAATGAAGAGAAGGTGGCCATTGCTCCAGTAATTCCCGGCTTTAACGAGACAGTTAGATACGATCTTCATTTAGCTTCACCTCTAATCTCTCCAGTTTTAAACACCCCTTTACATGGAGAGTATGAAGCAAACTCAAATCACAAATGCTTTTGGGAAGTTTCACAAGGTTTTTCAATATGACAAATCAAGGCTTTGAAGAGCCTTTAGATGTCCAATTGAAGACGGAAGCTCCTTTATAGTTGTTCTACTCAAATCAAGCGTTTCTAGATTTTCCATATCGTTCTTCAAATCTAGGAAGCCCTTAAGATTAGAGCACCCCTTCAAATCGAGTGTTTCAAGAGACCGAAAATTGCAAATGCTATCTGGAAGATTCACAAGGTTTTGACACCATGAAAAATAAAGCATTGAAGAGCCTTCAGATGTCCAATTGAAGACGGAAGCTCTTCTATAGCCACTTCACTCAAATCAAGCATTTTAGATTTTTCTCTCATATTGTCCTCACAAATCCAGGAAGTCTTTAGATCGTAAAACACCCTCCACATCGAAAGTGTTTCAAGAGACCTCAAATTGCAAATGCTTTCTAGAAGACTCACAAGATTTTTACACCTTCTTAAATCGAAATATTCGAGTCTATTTAGATGCTCAATTGATGATGGTGCTTCCACTATTGTAGTAACTCAAGACAATCTGTCTTAGCTTGCTCATATTGCCCTCAATTTGTGGAAAACTCTTCAACTTTGAACACTTAAACAATAGAGGCTTCGAAGATGTTTCAACTTATGGAAGTTCCATGGAAGACTCTCAAGGCTTGTGCACCCTATTAAATTAATTTTTTATTTTATTATTATTTTATAACTCTTAACAATAGAAGTGGGATGATGTATCTTTAACTACGTACATTTACTCAACCTTCTAGATCAAGGATCTCTAAATTTGGTACACTAGAAAATTCTGGCATTTCCATGAGATCCTTTAAATAATTGAGGTCCATGACTTTCAAGTTGTTAAGAACCTATAAGAGAAAAAAAAAAAAATCTTAATGGATGATTTTTTACAAAATTGAAAATTAATATAAAGATTATCGATAAAACAACAACAATAATAATTATAATAAAACCTCATTCTCTTTTCAAAGTCGCTGATACAGCAATTGCAGAAATTGAGAGTTCAACAAGATTATTTGAATGAAAAATTTGTTGGTAGTGATTTTAAAGGGTGGTTCAAAATGGAGATATATTAACTCTAAAGAAGAAGTTCAAAGTCGATGGAAGGCCAATCAAAAATTGTTCCAAAACTTAATACAGACTTTGAGCAATCTAAGTCTATTCATATTTGAGAAAGAATCTCTATAAATTTGTATTTGACACGATGCCCAAATTTCTATGAATAGTCCTTCAATTGTTTTAGTCCACTGAAAAAGTAAATTCCAAGAATAAGACGAACACAAATGTACAAAAATAAATTAATTTAATTATAGAGATATATAATTTCTAAACAAAAATATATTTGACTCTTACTCAATTTCTCTTTGTTAGCACACTCGAACATCAATAGATCCCCAAAGTCTTACTCCTTTCTCCAGTTCTTATGACATTCTGACAAACAATTTCTTGACCCATTTGTTGTAGTGTAAGTCATGCATATCTAACTCCATTTTCGTGGAATAGTAACGAGGCACTTTCCGAAGAACTCTTATTCCAATGCTTGTATATCTTCATAATATTCTTCAATAAACTCTTTATCTTCCTCTAAGAAAAACATGCACATCCAAGAATATCCCTCTGATCTACATCATCTAATTTATCATAACTTGCTCAAGAATACTTGAATTCAAGTGGGGTATTCTTTCTAGTTTATCTAATTCGCTTTTCCATTCATCTATGCCCTTATCATAAAGAAAGGCACCTAAACCTTTTAGTGCTAAAGGAAGTCCTATAGCATATTTTATCACACAATCTAAAAGGTCTTTAAAATCTTCAAATTTGGGAATATTCTGTTTAAAGGCCCACCAATTAAAAAGCTCAACGACTTCTTCATGATTCAAATCCTTTACCTCCTAAAATTGATCTACTCCATGTTGGTTCAATAAACTTATATCTTCAATTGTTATAATAACTATACTTTTTGGCCCATACCAACCATATTTTCTAACTAAGTTATTTAATTGCTCTATTTTGTCCACGCCATCAAGAACAATTAGAACTCTTTTGAATTAAAGTATTTCTTTTATCACATTGATCCCTTCACTGTGATCTTTGGTTGCTAGACTTTGACCCTTTAAGGTACCTAAAGAAGTTTCTTTTGTAATTTTAGGAGACAACTACTCGATGTCTTTCCATCAACTCTGAGAAAACTACTACTATCAAATTGAGATGAGATATCATTATAAATAGCCATAGCCATGGTAGTTTTACAAATTCCATCCATTCCATATATACCAACCATATAAACATCATCTCTCTCAATTTTCATCAATGATTTGAATTGCTTCAAAAGAAAATCCATTCCAATGATATTGTCATTGACATACAAAGGCTTACGGTTCAATCTTGTGATAATAAGTTCACAGATCTTTTGAATAACCTTTGCCTCATGTCTGTCAATCATTAAAATAATAATTTAATGCAACAACCAAATGATGGTAGAAAAAAATATGAAAAAAAAAGTGTAAATGTGACAAAGTTTTTTTTAGTAAAAGAAACAATGCAACCATTTAGGCTTTTAAAATAGGAAAAGCAAGAGACAAGACAATTTTTTTTTTTAGTAAAAGAAAACAAAACTGGTAGATCTCTCCATGTAATCAAAACTCATAACTTGAATGCTAGTATAGGTACATACAAAACAATAATAATCATAATAATAACGTTACATTTGCTAAAATATTGAATATCACATGATTGATATCAATGAAATTAACTTCATTGAATCACAACAAATAATGGAATTTCTATGATAAAAATAAGGAAAATATTAAACTTTCAAACTTTTGGTGGTACTTTTGCATTTATATCCTGGACAAAAAAAACATTTTAAAGATACAAACTTTGATTTTAATTGTACTTCTAGCCTTGGATAACCCGAATCTAATACCATAGCTGGACCACGTCCTACGTAGTAATTAAAAATGACGTCATTTTGTACTGCTAACTAAATTACGCTAACCAAAACATAAACGTTTTCGCTGGGTCATCATTTTTATGTTTTTATTTTTTATTTTAAATGAACGCTCACATTTTTATTCTTGGTCAAAATGATTTCTTATAATCCTTCGTATGTCATTATATATATGGGAAACATGGCTGATAAAGCCATGTGCCATCATCTCAAGTTCTTTTCGAGCTGAACAAGCATCAACCCAACTAGAGCCAACAATATGAGCTAAGCCTGATTGGCCAACCCACTTTGGCCAGCATTTTTGGAGTGGTTAATGCCAAACAATCGCGGGCTCAATCACCCTGATGCTTCTCCACATCACACATTTCCTAAGAAACTAATTATCCATCTTGTATCCTAATGCTAAATATATATTATTGCAATGAATCTTTGAGCTATACTGAAATAAGGAAATTAAGATTTTAAAAGAGTTAGTGAATACAACTTGTAGTATTCAAGATTAGCTCTTTATTAAAACTCGGTGGAGAAAAATCACAAAAGAAAATGTCAATTAATAAGCGTGTGTTCCTAGACACTGTCCCTGGTGTGTTCAAACTCTAATGTGTAGTGAGTTCCAACTTTGCTTGGAAGTTGGGACTTAGTTCTAAGTTGGGATACTGTTCTATTTCGAACTTTGTGGGGTAGTCTGACTTTGTGGAGGGCAACCGAACTCCTGTGGGACGGCTAAGTGTACAAGATAGATAAAAATATATATGCAATAAAATAAAAGTGCACACACTCTTTTATGTGGTTCAGCAACCTACCTATGTCCACAAGGCTGTACCCAGATGTAAGGATTTCCACTGATCTGATTCAAGGTTTACAATTGGTCTTATGTGGTACGAGACTCCCTCTCTACCCACGGCCTTTCTAGAATCCTAATCACTCATATTGGAATTTAGAATGAACTCCCTCCATTCCCCTCTCTACAGTATCGCACACCCATTCCCTCATTACATCAATAAGATGAAGAATAATAAAAATATCATCTTTCACCATAGGCGAAAGGCGTTTAACGTGCAATACCTCAACTGAGTATCTACACTCCACACTTCTTCAACACGTCCTGATGAATCTCATTCTTCCTCAAGATTAGTTGTAAGAATTCATGATGAGCAACTTCTAAAGCCCATAATTTATAGCCCTTGGAAGTCTTGATGTACTGGACTGATAGCATCCCATTATGACTCCAGATCCTACCTTGATTTTTTGTACTTTCCTTAAGCTATCTCATGCTGAAAGTTCAATATGATTCTAGAAACTAACCAAGGGTGGTTGGAATTGTTTTCAAAACCTTGGGTAATAACAACAATAAATCTTTAATTTAATGCAATAACAATAAAGTAAAGAATTAAGGATAGAGAGAGCAAAACCCGAATTTATACTGGTTCGACACAACCTTGCCTACATCCACTTCTCCTCAACCTTCAACCGGTGAGAGTTCCACTAGTGTCAAGCTCCAACCAGAGCTTCTTTCTTTACAATTGAATTATGGCTCAAATGGGCACCTCTTCAAATTATACACACTTAAAGTTCCAAGCTTCAATCCCGAGCTTCTTTACACTTGGATTATGGCTCCAATGGGCACCTCTTCAAGCTATACACACTTGAAGTTCCAAGATCCAATCCCGAGCTTTTTAACACTTGGATTTTGGTTCCAATGGGCTCTTCACAATACCTTCAAGCTATACAAACTTGAAGCTTTCTTACATAAGCACAATGAGACACTCTCTCAAGCTCTAAAGATATTTCAATTACAACTCAAGCTTTTGATCAACACAAAGATGCACTCTACAATATGCACATGTAATGAATGCACTCACAATCTTAGTTTGAGAATTGGTTCACTAGAGAAATGATGATTAAGAGAATATACAATATATGTCTCTTATCTATCAATTGATCCCCACACTCTATTT